>VYZM01007056.1:256741-337046 GCA_013398915.1 Dromas ardeola
CCCCAGTTTTAATTACAAGACCACATCTTCAGTGATATAGCTTGAAGACAGGGGAGCTGAGTTTTACTTTAGATTGAAATTTTACATACATTTTGCCTTAGGTAAAAAGTTGATTTCCCCTCCTCAGCCAGTGGAAAGTAAATTAAGGAAGGCGTGTATAACAAAACCAAAATTTTGTAGCTGCGTTGTGTTTTTTGACTGTTTCTGCTGTTGTACAAAAAAATTACATTAAATTAAAAAGGCCTATTTATAAAACAAACATTTTGTAGGCAAAAAGGAAATGCAGCCATAATAAAATTGTCAGTCTCAGCGGAATGACTGTATTGTACTGGGCTTTCGAAGAAAATCAGGCTGGCTCCTTCAGAGGAAATCTGATTTCAATTTAAGAGTCTTATTGAGGAAAACAGCACCACAAAAGGGGAAATTAAACCATAAAAAGTGCATTAAGATAATGTTAAGGATCTAACTTACCACCGCAAAAAACAAAGCAATCTGAAATTGAGATAGAAACTTTATCCTTAGTGCATCCTCCTGGGTCGAAGTATTGCAGATGCCACCAGGAGCGGTGGGTATGCCCGAGCTGCAGCGAGTTGTGCTGCGGGGCGGTTAAGGTGAAGAAAAAGACTATATAAAAATTGTACCTTCCCACTTCGCGGATCGTCCCTGATGTGAATTCTGAGTCATACCACCTTAACCCACTGAATGAAAGAAGTATTGAGTGCTTTTTTTTTTTTTCCCCAGCTGACTTAGAACCTGTACAGCCCTGGAGAAGGAGCTGGATTATTTTGTGGCTCCTGCAGCACCACGAGATTAGCTAACGAAGGCCCTCATCTTGCAGTCACTTCCAAAGGTGCGGATACGCTTTGATGTCAAGGAGAAGCAGTTCAGTTCAGCAATGGGACTTCCTGTCCATAGGGGCTAGGCTGAGAGCTCTTTCCAAAAGGATTTTGTTTTTTAAAGATAAATAGTGTGAAAACCTTAAAGAAAGCAGAAGACATGCTAATTTGATACTTTTATGGCGTACAAGTGTGTTTAGAATGGCTGATTTTATGCAGGTGTGGCTCTAGGTGAGCTATGGGTGTGTTCAGGGTCGTGCGTATTCTGTTGAAGCACAAGCTGTAGAAGAAAAGTTAGCTGGGGAGCAACCGTATTGATGGTCGGGTCTGCAAAGAAGAATTTCTCTCCTCTTTGCCATCCCTGGGGGAATGTGTCCATCTGCCAGGATGGCCGTTTGGTCTGTAACGCCTTTATCTCCTCACTGGTGCAAAGGTACCATCAAGGCTCTTCCTCGGTGCTTCTGCTGGGGTGGGAGTGATTGCTCTGCCCCATGTGAAAATCCCAAATAGTTTGTGGTACTTTTATGGTGCGTTTATCTGAATTAGCACTCTTACAGCCTGGGGGGATCAAAGCCTGCCTCTAAATGTAGGAGCGGATGAAGGTGCCCTGTCCCCGACTCTGGCATAGCGTCGCACTGTGCACTGTACGTGGGAACGGCAGCAGCTAACCTTCATGTTGGCTTAGCTTTGCTCCTACTGATATCCCTGTGGTCCTGCTGGTTGCTTGTGGAAGTCCTTCCCCAAGCATTTTTCATTCCAGAGGAATGCTGCTTATCAGAGTTACATATGTTCACTTTTTGAGCCTCCCAGCTGGCTTGCCCAGGAGGGAAGTGTTATTTCCATTTTGTTGTGCGGAAACCAAGGCGTAGAGAGATCAGGTGGCATGAGATTGTGGGCTGCTGGGTATCCCTTAATCACATGGGCCACCTTATCCAGCTAGCTCAAAATTCCTACTGCAACTTGGGAAATGCATAAGTGCCTTCATGAAACAGCTGCTGGGAAGAGTTTAGGTGTCATAGTTTCTGCCGTGAAGCAGATGGTGACTTCCTAAGATCTCTTAATACTTTTAAAATGCTTTCAATAGTATTAGATTTTATCCAGGTTTTGACCTGTAGTATACCTGTCCTAGCTGGCTGTATCATACATATTTCATGTGGAAGGCAAAACAGGGGAATGTTTTTGTAAATGGGTAAAAAAGGCAAACTCAAACACAGGCACCATTGCCAGACGATGGGTTTGCACAGGTATTGGCTTCAGAAGTGCTCTGTGTGATTTGGGAGCTCTGATCCTGTGTCTGCACCACCCCTGAGGCAGCCTGTGTGTGTCTGCTGTCTCTCTTCCATGTGCTTCGTGCAGTGGGGAAAAGCTGGTGGCCCGGCCTCTCCTCTCCCAACGTGTCTGATTCTTCAAAATCAGGAGCTACAGCCTGCAGTCGCTGTGGGAGTCAGGCTCCCTGCGTGTCAAGGGGACTCCAGGCAGGGGGAGAACTGGAGAGCTTGGTAGAACATTTGGGCATCTAGAAATTGGAGGAAGTTTTGAAGAGATCGGGAACATAAGCAAAAAATAAATAAAACATAAACATAACCCCCTAAACTGAAACATATTCATGCATTTACAATCATCAAAATCCCAGGTTAGGCAGATGAAAGAGATTTCAGTGTGTTACAAGTCATAGCAATAATAGCCTTGGGACATTGGCTGGTCTATTCTATTATGTAAAAGTCTCGCAGCCTTGTAATGGTTCCACAGATTAAGAAGTGCTATGTACCAGCTCTAAATATTTCTTTAAATTAAGTCTTTCTGCTTCTAACTGAAATCTCCGCTGAATATGATGGTATAATAGGGTGCCCTGTTCCATCTGTGTAAATAACACAGAGAGATTTTTCTCTTGTTGAAATACCTGCGTTAAAAAAATGCAGCAATAACTTGAGACTTCAAAGGTCTAACTTCAAAAGATTTCTTGCATTCTGCTTGACGGGACAGCATCTTATGCACACATGCTTTTTCACTGCTAAATGCCTTAATAATGAGCTTGGGTTCAGATTTTGTGAATCAGAGCCAAGTAACTCTGTTTTATTATATTTGCTGGGAAATGAACTAGCTCTGGGTAATTAGGAAAGCAATTTTATTAGCATCTATTTCATAAAGATTGTTTTTTAATCAGAGTCAGAACTTACTAGAAATGATTCTTTTATTTTTATTGCACGGCTCTCTTGAATGGTGCAGGCCGCCATGGGTCTTAACCCATGGCAAACTCTGCGCGCTGAAGGCAGCAGTATCACTATTAATCTGTAACGATGTTCTAAAATAACCCTAGGATGGTAGTCCCCTAAATAACACCGCAGAAGCTAATAATTACTGTAGTGTGGTTTACTACGTGATGCCACCCTAGGGCTAAATTAGAACTGTCCATGCCTTCCTGCACCATAAAGAAGACAGGGCACAAGGAGCCCCATTTCCTCTGCTTCCCAAGGCACGTCGCACAGAAGCGACAAGGAGCCATCTCAAGGCCATGGGGAGAGCTGGACGACAGGTTAGGAGCAGGGTGTGGGGGACGGAGGCAACGTAGCGACCAGGAGAGAAGGTTTTGATTCGATTCCGTACTTGGTTTTAATTTCCTGTAAGGAGGACTTGACACGAAGTTAGGGATGGTGCTGGGAGAAGTGGTAGGGTGAGGAAAGACCAGCAGGGCACCTTTCCTCCTTCTGGAGGTGCTTTTGTAGGAAGGGGAAATGTCACTGTACACAGCAAAGGGCGAATAACTGATGGGTTTGGTTCACTGGCCAAACTGGGAAAAGAAAACATAAAAAATCAGGCTTAGAATAATTGGCAAACCCATAACAAAGCCCTGTTTCCTCAGAGAAACAGAGAGAGAAGAAAGATTTTTACTTAGCCGAATGAGAAGTTTTGCTTTCATTTCATTTAGAAATCCTCTTTTATTATATAACATTGGCAAATTTCTGGGCACAAAAGGTTACTTTGAAATGAAAAATCAAACCAGTGCTTTTTGAAAGTGTTTTCGGGGAAACATTTTGGGTTCTCTGAATATTTTCAAGTTGTTTTCAAAATTAGTTAATGAACTTTATATGAAATTGCAGATATTTTTTGTTCCTTGAAATTTAATTTTTTTTGGTGACTGAAAGAATAATGACTTTAAGCTGTACTTAGCTGCAAGCATCTGCACGTCACAGGTAGTAGGTGGGTCTGCCAGTGCTTTTGTCGTGGAGCTCTGTGGTCACTGCTGAGCAGAGAGGACTTGGCCATGACAGCTCCTGGGGCTGGGACACATTCAGGTCCAGGAGAGTAACAAAGATAGGTGTCTTCTGAAGAATTTACACCTGCACTTGTGTTCTCACCTCAGACAAACTCTGGGTTAGAGGCAGCTGCGAGACAAGACTTGGTTCAATTCTTGTATCTGATTTTGTTTCTTGCAAGAATAAGTTCACACTAGATAGGTAGTAATGAAGGAATGGGTGATAATTTAATGGAAAGAGTGAGAGGATGTTTTATGCAAAAGGAGGAGTGGGCTGAACTTCCAGAGGTGCTCAGTGGGGCTACCCACGTACCCGCAGAGCATAGCTTGCCTCTTTGAAATAGCAGGCATCTGGAAAAAGGCGATTACCTTCCTGGCTCCCTCATCACCAAGGTTTTGTGGGTGCAGTCATAAAGTTTCTAAATTTGGTCCGGCGTAGAGACTCTCTGGAAAGGAGACAAGAGTTGGGAGGAGAGATGTCCCTGTCAGTTTGGGAGTCTGTGCAGAGAGGAGAGAAACCCCCTGAAAGTGCGCTCAGCCAGTCCTGGAGAAAAGCACCCGGTACCAAATCTGGAGCTTGACCTGAACCTGCTCATGTTTTGGAGGCCTTCAGGGAGTTTGTTTCAGGCCAAATCAGTATGAGATCAAGGAGAAAGTTTATATCAGTTTTGAAGTGCCTGAACAAAGCAAAAAGTTTTTAGAACTAAAAAGGGAGAAACATATGCTACACAGGAGAAAAACATCTTACCAGGAAGAACATGGAGAGAGTGAAGTGACTAACGATGAGGTTTCTGAGACTTTGCCACAAAAATTATATAAAAGGAGGCTCCTGAAAACCTTTCAGATGGCTGTAGAGTGATCTCATTCTCCAGGCAGAGAAAGAATATACACCAGGGTATATTTTCCAACTCTTTTTTCCATTTATACTTTACAAAGCTTATTTCATTTGGGCAAAATAATTTAAAACTCCCCAATTATCTAGATGTCAAAACCCACATCGCAAGAGAGAGCTTCAAGCCAAAGGCCTTAGGTAGGGCTGCCTTCTGTCTTTCTCGCAGTGCCTGGCCTCATCTGGTGGTACTCCTGGTCCTCCACAGTGATGGCTGCAAACTCGTTGGCTGAGGGTGAAGGCCAAATGGTTGTAAGGAAGAGGAAAGGAGCAAGAAAGTGAAGGAAAGAAGCCAGTCCCTCTTCCCACAGTACACGCAGCAGGGACAGCTACCGCTGCCCGCGTCTCCGAAAGTTTGAGTGCTTAACTTCACATCCCAAATACAAAAGTATTTTGGTTCCCATATACATACATACATACATGCATATATAAAAAATATATATAGATACTCCCACACGCGAAGAACAGCAATCAGTTTTATTCCTTCACTTTGCAGTCCTCAGTAAATTTAGATTATTCATGTGAATAGTTTAAAGAACATGTCCTGTGATCTAAGTAAAAGGGAAAATATATCCACAAGATGATCCAGTGTGTGTAAAAATAAACAGTTTGATTGCTCTTACATGCTCTTCTTTTGTGCAAACAAAGAGAAATGCAGAAAAATTGCCACGTTTCATCATGTAGGACAAGGGGGCCCAGGTGACACCCTGATCAGGTGTGCATGCATAATCATTCCAAAAATAATCACCCTTTTGAATAATTTCACCCCAAATCTTGCAGCTTCAACTTATTCTCTGCAAGTGACTCATAAATCTTTTCCGTGAATGTGAATCAAGTTTCAGAGCCGCAGGCTCAGGAGCTTGTTGGATTTATTCAACTTTAGTCTTTATTTATAGACATAAAAATGTATTATTGGTTGTAACATCCAAACAAAGGAAAACAGATTGTAAGCATCCATTAACATTTTCCCAAAAGGGAAATCTGGAGTTTCTCCTGGGTCTTTCAGTCTCTCCCTTGTAATATTAAGATGATGTCATAAACTCATAATTACTTTGCGATGCTCTTATGTACTCTGTAGTTGCTTGTTCGGAGATGGTTATTTATTTTCTGAAGAGAAAAACCAAACAATACAAACAGGTGGAAGGAAGCAGATCGGTCTTTGGTGGTTTAAGGTTTGAAGGACCCCAACATTTTTATTTCATGTTATTGCAATAATTTTCTCTGGTGTACGCGAAGACACAGGTGTTTTATATACTGTTATTAAAAAATGCTTCATTAATATTCAGATATTGAATGCAAACATTTTATAAACACTTTATAATGACTGGAGCAAAGAGCAATTTGGGGAGTAGTAATCTTCAGAACGTGGAGTCTTTACTGTCGAATTGGTCCATAACTTGCCCAGGTTCCTTCCAAGAAAGTCTCTGTCCGAATTAGTGGTGGACGTATGCTTTATTATTATAATGAGAATCCCCGATTGCAGAAATATGTGTGAGTGTGTGTATGTGGAGGGGAGAGAGGAAGGAGCTGACTCGCCAATTTGGGAGCTCCGAGCCTGGGCAGGTGCAGGAGGGCAGGACGGGCAGCGCGAGGGGCCGGTGTGCTCCGGGGAGACTCTCCTGGCTGTGGGGCTTCCTCGGTACATCTGTACTTGCTCCTTGTTTGAGGGCAGAGCAGAAATTTGTTTCAGAGCCTTGTTTATCCTGTAACATTTTTGACTTATAAAAGAGCCTGATGGAGTGCTGACTGAGTAACTTGAAATGAATAATTGATCTGGCTTTCTTTCTCCTTCTCATGGAATAGCTGCGAGCAGATTGTGATTTCCTCAGATGTGTTTGTTATTCAGAAATATCTAATACATTTTTACAGTTTTTTTTTTTTCTTCCACTCCATCGCTTAGATTTTCCAGGTGTCTGAGTTGGGCTCAGACAGGCTGGGCTTCGGGCAGCACATCAGGGTACGAGCGCAGTTGGAGCGTTAGAGGTCGGGGTTGGTACCCTCCTGGCAGGGCCATCCCTTCCGCCCTGGGACACCGGCGGTGGGACAGGACCTTCTGCGTGTCTGTCAGGTAGATGGGGTTATTCTGTCACGGCTCAGCCCCAGGGTTTTGCAAACCCTTTGTTCCTGTTTTCTGCCCTAGTCTGGTGAAAGGCACAAGCGCTTCTCATGCAGAGACGTTTAAATCCCTCTCTCTGGGATCATACCTGGGTTTTGAGCAGGACTTTTCTGCGTGATGCCCGGTGGAGGTGGGCAGATAAAAGAAAACCCCATTTGAAAGCTGGTGAGAATATTCAGGAGCGTACTTTGTTCCCAGTACTCAGTCAAAGCTAATTTGATGGAGAAGAGAAAAATCTCTTCCTTCCTCGGTAAGGAGGATAAATATCTATTTCAAACAATTCTTTAAGGATCTAAGGTTTCTTATTACTCATTGCTAACCATTTTAATTTCTGACCTCTTCTGCTTGACTAGCTGCAGACCCATTCAATGACCCTTTAGGATTCCAGTGCTGTGATTTATGTCCTAGCCCAAATTTCTGTGAATTACTGGTGTACTGAGCCTCTGACAGAATTTGAAGCTGGCCTTTTTGTTTCCCCTATGCAGCTTTCCCTACTTCTCCCTTCCTGGTGCTTCATTTAGATTGGATGGATATAATTTTAACCATTATCTTCAGCTCCACATAGACATTTATAATACAGTCTCCCGTGTCTTACACGAACAGAATAGGACTCAGTTCTGTTAAGTTTGTTTCATTTCTCTCAAAATTTCTTTATGGCACTCTGGGTTGTCCATGCTTTTTATTTTGGTTATGTAGTGTTTGGTTGGTTTTTTTGTTTTTGTTTTGTTAAGTAAGAGCCATTACAGAGTATTTAAAAGATGTTTTTCCACATTCATCATGACTTACTCTGCCTGCACAGAGAATGACGATTTTCTTGTCTTTGTATGTCACTTTGGTACTGGTTTTTCCTTGCTACGCGTGGTCCAGGGTCCTGGCCAGGCTGGGGAGAGCGGACTGCAGCTCCAGCTGGGTATGGATTTCGACTGCTCTACCTTATGTCTCCAAATTAAACCCGGATCTCCAAAGACAGACCTGACACTGCACAGATGGGTGGGAGGGGATGTGTAAAAGCACCAGGAGTTCACCTGTGCTCTGGTCATTTCCTGGTCAGGAAAGCTCTTGTGAAAAGATATTGCTGGAAAAAAGCTTCTGGCCAAATTCAGCCGGTTGCTCCAGGTACCCGTGGCGAAGCAGCCGCGCTCCCGCACCTTTCTGGGCTGGGCTGGTCACAGAACGCTGCTTCACAAAAGCTTTGCTCAAAATCTGGATTTCCTCTTTCCTTTGCATTCCGTCTCAGCCCGCAGTGTCGTCAGCAGGCTCAGAAAGGTGGCCAGAGTTTGGGGAAGGGAAGGGGTGGCTTTGCTTGCCATGTCTCAGCACCTTAAGCCCATTTCATGCCAGGAAAGAAGAAGGGAGAGGAAATTTAACTAATATTGCTGAACCTGAAATAGATTCCCGCATCCAGATTCCTCACTGACATCAGACTTATTCAGGGCATGTCTTGAAGCTAAGATTGATTGCTTCGAGTTACCTCCATGTACATATATCTCCGTTTTCCCTCTTTTGACGTTGCCTCACTTCTTTCCTTCTCTAGACCACTTTGAAAAGTAGGACTGCCTGGTGCCGCACTGGCCAGCCCCGGTAATAAAAATATTACACGGTCATCCAGGACTCTCCCTCAACTTGCTGCTGTTTACTTGGGATTTTTTCTGGTATGACTTCGATTCTGGGGTTTATTCCCCGCTCCTGTCTGCCAGGCACCGGGTTTGTTAGCATTCAGGCGTGGATGTGAGCCCATCTTTTATTGTCATTGGGAAGGATGGAAGTGGGCTTAGAAATATTAGCTAGTTTTGACTTTCCTAGAATTTCAGCCTACCCGGTTCTTTCGCAGACCTTTACCAAAACACCATGTGCACAGAGCAGCTATTTCTTCAGTGACCTGGGAGCCGGGCACTATGTATTGTTCACATCAGAATAGCAGGGCATGTACGAGGGAATCTTTTTGTCCCTATGGTGATGTGCCAACCCTATAGATGCTATTTTACCATTAGCGATTAAAAACTTACAGACAGATTCTGAAGCGGAATTTTGCTTCTGTGTGTTCATTTAAGATTTAGCCCAAAGTATTAATATAAAATTTAAAATTGTGTCCTCTTCACTGAAATCCAGTGTGGTTACAAGGTTCTAATAAATATTATGTCCTTCCATCATGCAATTAAAATTTTCCACCTCATTTCACAATGCAAAACACTCACATGTTGTCAATCATTTTGAAACATGATTTTTTGACATCATATAATTTCACTTCATTTTTCAGACAGACATCACACCAGGAAATTATATAAGAAAGGATCCTATTATATCTTTATTTTTCCACCGAATTTCACCTTCAAATACAGCCATTTGTGTACATTTCAGTAATTCTGACAATAAACTTTCAAGGAGAAACGAATGGCATCCACATAGCCGGAGATCAGCATATGGAGTTTGCTGCTCTTCAGAGACTGGCGCAGGCACCTGGTTTGGAACCGCTGGTGGAGCCACGGGAAGTTTACAAGTCTTGATGCACGAAGTGAAAAGGTTGCTGCTTGAAACAGATACCACCTGGGAGGCAGGGAGGGGAAACATATGCATGGTTTTGAACTTTCCTGTGTTTAACAGTTAGCAGACACTAATGAATTGCCAAACAGCCCTGATTTAAAACGTAGTAGTCAAAAGCAAGGTTACCTGCTGCTTGTCAGGTAGTCCACCTGTTCAAGAAACCAAAGTGCCCCTGCCCTGTGCCAGGAGAAAAGCTGCTGCTGTTCCGAACCTCTGCTCTGGTATATTGTGTGCGTGTGTGTCTCTTTGCGTTGCTTCATATCAAGTGAGACAGAAATTCAGCGTGCGATAGAATATCTCAGGCTCATTATAGAGGTCTGGTATTAAGATTTTGATCATAGTTGCGCGTAAATCTGGGGGAAATACGGCCTGCAGAGCACAATTTGGAATTTGTAACTCTGATCAGATCTAGGCTGGCAAAGTAAGAGAGGAGCAAACCAGGCATGTAAAAAAACAGAATAAAACTTTTGATTGTAGCTTTCAGATATCCTCTCCTCACCTGTGACGTCCTTGGAAATTCACACCCGGTCCGAAAACCTCTTCCCTGTCTCTCAGAGGGCTCGGCTGGGAATGGCAGCACATTGCTGGATGGTGTCTGAATCTCCGCCATCCTTCTAGATTTCAACGCTGAGGTGGGGACGTTGCTTCCAGGCAAGGTGATCCTGATCTATTCAGCTAAAGGTCTGCTGGCTCACACAGGCAAGCAGCTGCTGTTCTGCTAAGGGATTGTGCAGAGCTACTGACCTACTAGTAAACCCGTTGCAGCTAGTTTAAGATCGAATGCTCAAATTTCTGCTCATTTAATCAGTGCTAGGGAGCCTGTGCTCGGAGTGTGCCGGTAGACCTGTGCTGTCACATGCAAAGATACAGGGTTCGTTCTTTGGAGCCAGCTAAATTGTGTTGGGTGGCTGGGAGCTGCATGCATTGGAAAGTGGTACCTCTTAATCCGCTGGGATTGAGTTTGGTTTTAGGCTTCATGTTGAGCTGAGAAGGGAGGAGACCAGCAGAGTCTGGACCGCTGTGCCCTGCCCCACACCGCCTTCCTGGCCATGGGGCTGCCGTGTAAACCCACAGCGATTCCATACGACCACACCAGGCTTGTGCTTCAGGGCCAGGCAAGCTGGGGATTGTGCAGGGTGCAGTGAACTGTTGAGAAGCTGTGGAGTTTGACTGGGTGAACCATTTTGCTTTTAAAGTGATTAAGGTCATTTAGATGGTGTGCGTTTAGTAGTCTGACTGTGACCAAGGGCTTTGCTGATGGAATTTTTCCTGTGCATCACATGCAGTCACGCAGACTCAGTAACCTAAAGGGGCTCAGTTCTTGCTTTGTTTAAAAAAAAATAAAATAAAATAGTTGGTTCATCCTAGCTGATGCTTTGGTGACACCGGGGAGAGCAGTGAGCAACGCTGGAGACCAGTCAGCTAGTATACGGTGTGCCAGAAGAGACAACAGCCTGGCATGTTCCTGTGTGGGAGAGGGTGGTGCTCCAGCAAAGCCTTGGTAGTTCTCCATCATGGGCAGGCACAGCTGGCCAAGATCATCGCTGAAGTAGTGATGGTGTATGGGATAATCACGTGGGAAAAATCGACTAGCAAAGCTTACTGTACTGAACATCTCAGCAGCAGGTAGGCTGCTGTGGTGGGGAGGTGGAAGGTGGCTTTTAGGGCAGCTGTGATTAGAAAGGGGAAAACCCCACCAGCCAAACCCAGCAGAGTAAGTTGGTACTGATGGATACCAGAGAGCTGGGGGCAGTGCTCTGGTTTCCCTCATCACTCAAGGTGGCCTTGTGAAAATTGGTGATGATCTGGTGGTAGAAGCACAGGGAAAGCAAGCAAGCAGAAAATAATGAAGACTGAGAGAAGGTTGTTACCATCGCTTCCTTCTTCAAACTGCGGAATAGCTTGGGGCTCAGATCCAATAGAAAGTTACTGCAGCATAAAAAGCTCCCACCCATCAGCTGTGCTACACTCACCGTTTGTGTACATCCTCTTAGCCTGCAACAGTTGTAAAGGAAAATGATGTAGCCTAATTTTTTTTTTCTTTGAGGCTTAGACTAGTTTGTGATCCCTTGCCCTTGGCATGAATCTAATGGGTGTGCATGGCCCCCAGCAGACACCCCAGCTCGGCTGCAGGATGTGCTGTGGGGCAGGGAATCGCATGGGGAGAATAGGGCATTTTCAGCCTTAAATTTCGCTCAGTTCTTAGATAACAGCAACTCTCAGTGGTCAGATTGGTTTTACCACAGAGATGTAGGGAAGTAAATACTCTAGTGTGAGTGCGATGCAAATGATTTCTCCCAACCTGATCCTGAAATCACTGGGGTGTGCCATATAAAAACGTGAAAAATTACTCTGACGAATGACAAGATAGATCTTTCAAGGGGTCCCTTATGAGTTTTACATGAAACATGCGCTTTCCTGTAACTGGGGCAAGGGTGCTGAGCTCCTCGCAAAGTCACCCCCTCCCTCCGTGAGCACACTCTCAAGTGTCCCCCTTCTCTGGGGACCCGGGTTCCTGTGCCCAAGCACAGCCCTGTGATTTGCAGGGGGGGTGTTAATTCAGAGATCTGTCCTTCACGGCAGGGAAATGATGAGGTAAGAAATCTTTCTGTATTTTGAAAATATATATATATACGTACACACATATAAATATATATGAGATTATTCAAATGCAGCCTGAATATATTTTGCCTAATCCATACACAGTTTTATCAATATTTCTTTGTTTATTCTCTTTCATGCCAGCTGCTTTCTTTATATATTTCCATTTTGTACATTTTTCAGAGTGATTGGATCATGTTGCACACACTTCTATTGAAATATTAAGTGTTTGCAATCCCCATTCATAGGCACAAGCTCCATTATTATGATCCATCATTTCAAAATCCACATATTTGAAAAAAGAGAGCTTAGCTAGCCCTTGAGTAGCAGAGAGCATTAGACCCAAGGAATCTCATTCGTCTTGTCAATAATCTATGGATTATCACCACCAAATTGTTTGTTTCGTTGACATATCCTCGCTGTACATTTTTAAAGGAAATGAGGGTGTGGAAACCCCAGCGAGGTGAGGTCTGTTGAAGGCTGGGTTTATACCTGTGTGAGCAGGGAAATACAGAACTTCTCGTTTGTGCCCAGCTCCTGGGGATCTCGTGGTGGTTATGTTTCCAATATTGCTGATTCCTCTTAATGGTCAGGATGGGAGAAATGAACCTGTGATGGCCAGGGCTTCTT
Source organism: Dromas ardeola (assembly GCA_013398915.1). Taxonomy (NCBI): domain Eukaryota; kingdom Metazoa; phylum Chordata; class Aves; order Charadriiformes; family Dromadidae; genus Dromas; species Dromas ardeola. Next base: position 269,608 of record VYZM01007056.1, read on the forward strand.
CCCAGTGGGATTGTGGTGGGAGCTGCCCCTCCTGTGCTTGGGGTTTTTATTGCCAGCCAGCCGGCAGGAGGACTCACAGAATCGCCTAGGTTGGAAAGGACCTTTCAGATCATCCAGTCCAACCATCAACCTAGCTCTGACAAAAACCGTCACTAAACCATATCTCTAAGCACATGAAGGTGGAGAAGCGGTGGGGGGGGCAGAGGGGTTGACAGGTGCAGCACCTGCGGCACCTATGCAAGGGGAATCCCCAACGTGATTTGTGAGTATCTAAGAAAAGGACAAACTCGGTGATGGCAGGGACCCTGACGTTGGCCAATGGTCTGATGATGGCCCCAGACGACTATGGAGATGGTGCGTGAACATCAGCTTTGGGCACTTGTTCCAATGGCGGGTTCACCTGAACCTCAGTGCCGCTGTTGATAGCTTTTGAGAGAGGCTCTTTTGGCTCCTTGGGGAAATTTCACGCCCCCGTTGGCTTTAGCGTCACTGCTAAACCACAAAAGCATGTTGAACCCCACTGGTGCCAGGCCGTGTCCCCGTGGCTGGGCCAGCACGGGGCAGACCCAGCCTCCTGCTGCCAAAATCTCGCCCTGTCCCTTTGCGCCGTTCCGTGGCAGACGCATTGGAGGGCACGCGGGCCGTGCGGGGTGGCTGCGGCGCCAGTGCGGGGACTGCCACCAGCCGGGCTCGGCGCCATTCATCACCGGCCACGGTCCCTGCCGCGGCATCGTCACCTAGCAACGGCCCGGCCACGGCAGGCGGGACTTTATTTATTTATTTTTTTTTAAACCATAAAAATAAGGCAATAATTTAGAAATTTGCATTTTTATTTTAACAAATGAGAATATTTGGGGGGCAGGGCTCTCAAAGCCAGAGACGTTTGTGCTTTGCGTCCCCGTGAGTGGAAGCGGCGGAGCGGTGGCTGCCTGGCAGAGATGGAACTATCCATTTCATGCCTACCAGGGTTTAAAGTTGAGCCTGACATTGTGCGATTGCCTTACCCTGCTTTTTTCTTTTTTTTTCTTCCCCACATACGTGCTGTAAAAAATAATATAGTTAAATTACAGGGCGGGCTTTTTTTATGTAACTTCTACTTCTGAGGCTGAACTTTCAGGTCTAATTTTCTTTTTAAACGCAGGGAAGAAAAGGCAAAGAAGTATATAAGCTCTAATTATTCCTTTCCCGCTCTTTTGAAACACCTTTAAGATTGCGGAAGTCTTCTGAACTCTATATTGGCAATTCATGGTGCAGCAACTCATTGCAAAATACGCTCATTCGTTTTCACTGATTGAATTTACTGATTGTTAATGTGTATAAAAGTGTTATGTACTTTTGAAGTAATCTCCCGCTAAAGGATTTATAGGAAAGACTATTTAAATGTCATAGCGTTTTCTCTGTTGTTATGACAGTATTATTGAGTAAATAGTTTAATTTTAGTGCCCTAGTTAAAAAAAATCTATAATGACCGCTACATAAATCGTTTGCTTGCTTTATTTCTATATTTAGTTCCCTCCACAGAGACTGGAGTTGAAAATAGGCTAGTACCTAAGACATGAATTCTGTTAAATATTAAAGAGATCTCATCAATGATTTTATTAGTCTCAGTACTCAGTGAAGGCCGCACTGACATCTGAAGTCTAATGATTTTTTTTATATATTTAAAGCCTCGTACTGCACCTTTAAATATTGAACAATATTGAAAAATATAGAAGTACTTTTTTGTATATTAGCTTTAGGCAGAACTGTTGTATGATTTCCACTCCTTTCATGACATTGTAATGATGTTACCACATACAACTTTATCTTGCATGAAAAGGTGAAGTCATGAGTGATTTCTCCAATTTAAAAGCACTCAACCCTCACAGTGCTAGAAATGAATATTTTGCATATATTCATGCAACAATGATTCAATTTAAGATTTCTATTTTCAAACATTGCTTGAAACCTCCGGTATGTTAGTAGTAAAATTGCCAAAATGTGTAATAAGATTTATTATAGATGAGTAGCATTTTATTTAGTATTTCATGTTAACACGCTTTTAGGGTTACCCTGGTTTAGCAGAAGAATTCATCTTTCTTTTCTAATCAGAGCTAACACTTTATTGTATTATTAAGATACACTTACTGTGCAATTGTATATCACTGCAGGAGCAGAGTTTTCTCCGCCTGGCAAACCTGTGCCTGGTCGATGCACGGCGTCTGCCTCCCGCACCCTCACCCCCGCCCTCAGTACTCTACCGCTCCAATTTTACTCTGGTTTTTAGTTCTCCTCCTCAAAGACCGTCTCTAGCTCTGCACTGACATGCACCCCAGGTCTCTCCTCTCTGCTCAACCAGAGCAGACAGGAGCTTTGGTTACCCTGGGACCACTGGCAGTGGCTTTTGCTGCCAGCGCCAAACCCTGTCCTGGGAGCTGCCCGCCTGGCAACCAAAACACACACTGCTTTGGCGGCTGAGTTTGTTACAAAGCTGCTTCTTGGAGCTTCACCTTTGTCACCTGCCCATCGCACCGCTTGGCGTAGAGCTAATCGGAGCTGCTGTTTCTCTGAACGGCGGTGGTCGAGGCACGTACGTTGGTGCATTGATGTGGCGCCAAGGCCACCGTGTATTGATTTCATGGCTTTGCATATGGAGGTGTGTTGCGGCGTTGAGCCGCATGCGGACTCCGTCAGTCAGTGGGAGACAAAGCAGTAGAAGAGATGCTTGACCTAAAGCAATCCGTATTTTGTTTCTGCTCCCTCGCTGCCTTTTTTATGGTCTGGGGCAGGTTACATCCCAGCTGAAGCAGCATCATCATGCGCACATGAGCCTGATATTTTCATGGCTTTGGTGATTAAGGAATGGTAAGACCAGGCCTGAAAAATTCCTGGCATTTTGATCCTTTAACCAAGGTCCAAATCCCAGTGCTTTTTTTGCCTCCAGTAACCCCTTCATGCTTAGCGTCAGTGCAGCCACTTGCAGAGTGAAATGGGCACATCCTGAGCAGCTAAGGGGCTCATCCTGTGGGGAAAATACTATTAAAATGTAAGCATTGAGGGATGTGCGGCGTTGAGCTGCCACACTGGAGTGATAAATATGTTTACACCTTTTAAAAGTTGTAACTCAGCATGGATGAGCTGGCGTGTCCCCCCCCCTCCCCCTTTCACATTCGTGTTTGATTCGCAAACAGAAAGGGATGATCTGCTATTAGGGAAGCTTTCTCTTTGACTGGGGAGCTGGAGATGGTAGTGAGAGTGGCTTTCATAGATGAAAATAATTGTACACTTTTTGTATTATTATTTTTGGCAAAGAGCTAGCGTTTCAGCTTTCCAGCGTATTACATCATTACATTGTATAATGCATCATAATGATAGAGTGAATGGAAACGAAGAAATGCCAGCTTCTGTTGCAAGTTTAAAGACAGACACACATTTTCAGCTGGGAAAGCTGCTGTTCAGCTAAGTGTTTTCCTAGATGAAACAAAGCTGCAATCCCACTTGGCATTCGCATTAATTGTGGACTTGCCAACAGGCCAGTTTCACTGGTGTATAAATTAGTGGAGAATTATTCAACTCATCTCAATAACTAAGAGAATATCCTCATAAAGCTTGCTGAGCTGTAAGACATTCCCCCTCCCCCCCCACTTTCCAGGGTATTTTGCACCCTATACTTAGAAAAATCACAGAATTTGCATGTTGTTCAAAAAAAAAAAGGCGAGCAAAAAGCCCCATACAAAGAAAGGCATCAAATATACTGGTAGCCCAGCAGAGCAATGTGGTGACTATCTGCATAAAATAGCAAGTTGGTATTGATCGGAAACTGTCCAAATTAAGAGGGAATTTTCTGGTTTGTTGTTTGAGTTTTGAGTTTGGGTGTTGGGTTTTGGTTTTTTTTTCCTTTTGAAATTCCGCTAAAAATGCGAAGTGAAAGCGCCTGCGAAACATGCCTCGGTGCCAGCATCAGACACCCGACATTTCGTGTGTCTCCGTCGAAACAAGAGCCCGGGAAGTGCAAACTTCCCCGAACTGTCCTGCTGACGGGCCTTTCTGACCTAACGGGGGGATCACCTTTATGGTGACAGGATAATTTGATCTCTGTGCCATCTAATCCTTATTTTCTTTACGGAGACTGCCAGCAAGGGTGCCAATTAGTGCCAATTGTGATGGTGGCTTTTGTGATGCAGACACCTGCCCACTAGGAATTGGACTGGTACCACCAACACACATATGCCACTAAACAGCTGTCAGATGTTAATGACTTTTTGGAGTAGAAGAAAAGGGCAGAATTTCATTCTGAGGCAATTTTCTGAGAAAATTTTACAATTTTTCACCTCTCTCTTTTTCCCCCTCTATTATTTTTTTTTTTTGGTATCTGAATTCTAATGCTTCTAATGATTAAGCAAAATGTGAATTTTTAAGTGTATCTCATAGCATCAACTTCCTACCAAAAACTATGTGGTCTAGATGAGCAAACGTAGAGTGAGAAATTATATTCACGGTATTCTTATTATTCTAAATTGTGGTTTACACTTGTTTTCTGAAATTCATTCCTTACTTAGATTCCTTATCCCAGCAACAGAAGAACGAAACGCAGTGTTTTCTTTTACCACTCTTCTGAGACGTGGCCTCTGGTTTCCTGGCTGAATTAAAAGAATGAATTAAATGTAAACATCAAACAATTGTAGCAACTCCTTTTCACTTTTTTTTTTGATGACAGAGCAAAGCGCTTTGCAGCACTTTTGCAGCTCACGCCGTCACATGCACAATAGTTCAGGATCTCTCTCCTGCTTTTATTGAACGCTCTTCTAATTTTCAGTCAAATCAACAGTTCCTTCTTTGATGCCTAAACAGGGGAAGCTTATGAGCCTGCTTTATCCATAAGGAATTATGTGTGTATGTGTACGCTTGTATAAGTATATAGACATCTGTCTATATACTTAATTATACCAGTATACTAGTAATTCTGACAATACCATCATGCGCAGGGCTAGGAGCACTTTACTGGACTCCTTAACGGCAGACAGCAATTTCTGCTGGGCGATGTCAAGATTGCACGAACCTTGTAGCTCATGTAATGGGTCCGTCGGTGTTAGGGACGTGGGTGGGAAGTGCGGGTAGCGTCTCACAGGAGATATTTGGCACTGTGTAAGAAGGCACCTTCGGAGCTGTAAGAGGATTCCTGTATCCTTTCCAAGCCTTGCGAATCCCTGCCGAAAGCTCCCGACGCCTGATAGTCCAGCCAAAGGCCAGACGCTGGCAATTAGCGTGATCTTTCAGCGCTCAGCCAACACATACTGCTGGTTCAGCCTTTGCTCTGGCAGGTGTCGCACCTTGATTAGCGCAATTGGTTATTGGCATCAGCGGCGAAGCATGGTTCCTGCCAGATGTAAAAGGAAACAACCCTAAACAAATGCAGCCAAGGTTGGTACACAATGATAGAAAATGGTTTAATGCTTTAAGGAAAATTATGGCATTGCGATTGCTATTGACCTTTCGTAAACAGTCACATTAAGAGAAGGACACAATTGCCATATATATATATATATGTACAATACGTATATAAAAAAGTTTGTATGGAGGTTTTCAAGTTAAATAAAACTAGAGCAAGTGCATCAGGGTCATGGCTTTTTATTAGCATTTGTTGCTGAGGTCTGGGCCATGATTCCTTGCCACTGTTTCCAAGGAATGTAAAGCTCTGTTACAGCTCGGACCAGCTCTCTTGTTGCCTTCCTATCTGTTTCTCTTCCACTTATTCACTCCTCAAACGCTGACTATTTTAATGCAGCTGTAACTGGCTGTAGCTCAGATTTTTGAAACTTCAGCCCCTGTTCTGGTACTTGAGCTGTTCCTTTCATGACGCAAATGGTCAGATTTTAGAAGGGCTCATCAGTTAGTTTTCTTTAATGCACAAGGCACGTTGTTCTTGAGTTTGAAAATGCTCTGCACTAGATTGTACTACCGTTTCTTCAGTGGGTGAGTAGTTATATGCCCGGGTGAGCCGTGGGTGCAAAGTCCAGCCCATCGTTCTACACGCTGTCCTCAAATGCAAGTCAAGGAATTAATTGAACTCAGCAGATCTCATTACTGGGACTGGAGTGAGAACCCATGCCGCTATTAACAGGTATTCTTTGTTAGTGTTTTAAATGATGCAAATATGTTTATAAACAGTCCTATGGCATGTCTCTTTCACATCTTAACATACGTACCCCCTCATGAACATGTAACATGGTTTTTAACATACGCTAATCTTCAAAACATATGCAATATTAAAGAAAAGTGTGGTAATTCTTTAAACACCCTATCATTGTGAATTCATATCATATTCATTGTAATAGCATTGATCAAAATGAATTCATTTGGTATTCATGTAGATGTCACATGTACTTCCATAGGTGTTTCATTGTAAATTAGCATTTCTCAGAGGACACTTAAAATAAAGTGTTACTGAAAGTTCTCATTACACATATTGCTGAGATTAGTACATTAAGGATCATGTACTTACATAGTACTAATGCATTTCTGCCACTTAAAATGCTGCATTACCCATTTCTGATATCTAGCAAATATCTAAAGCAATTTTGAGAATTACTGACATCCTGAAGGAAGTGGTACTTTTGTGATTAAATTGGTTTTGTGTATTTCACTTTGATTTACAAAAAACTCCCGCGCCAGATATACTTAAATGATTTTTTGATTTAAATGACTTTAGCATCAAGTGAAACAAAAAAAAAAATGAGAGCCACATCTAATTAGAAAAACAAAAACAAATGTTATAAATGCTTTCGGGTCTTCAAACTTGTCTCACACAGCCAAATTAGCTGACTCTCTAGTATACTGCAGCACAAGCTTTCTGATGTATCTGCTTTCAGATTATTGCTTCCTAAGAGAAAGACGAAAAGTTTTGTGGTCTCAGCCAGATGCATTTCTGACGTCTTGAATTGTCCATTACAGCTTGTTTGGTCTGAAGTTATTTTTGAAAAGATGAAGTTTAAAGAAGACTACAGAGTGTTTTATAAATAGCTAACAAAAGGTGCGTTACAGTAACTATAAGAGAGATGGCATTGTTTGAGTCCTGAAACACTCCAAGCCTGCCTGACAGCATTGTGGATGTCTTCTGAAAAGGACTGATGTAATTATTTTAAGGGCTTTTTTGTATCACTACTAAAAAAACTCTGAAGCTTAACAGCGGGCCTGATCCTAGCAGAGATCTCTGGAAAAATATGGGGAAATGGCAACACTTTGGTGTTTGTGTTGGAAAGGAAGAGTCAGATTTGGCCCTGAGGTGTTACAAAACCTACCCCACTTCATACAGTCTCTCAGCAAATATTTGCTTGCTCTTCTGGCTTCATCCACGTGTGTTGTGGTGGGCAGCGCGGGCTTGCAGCAGGTGCTGGTGGTCTGTGCAGGAGGCACCATTCCCAGAGCTGAAAGGATGAAGAAAAGATGGTATTATGGCTAAAAGAGTAGTCTGGGCTGTGGGAGATGTGGGTCTGGTCCTGACCTTGTGCCAGCGTGTCCCCTGTGCAACAAAGAGGAGTGGGGAGAGCAAAGCAAGCGTCTTCCTTCCTGTCACTTGTCCTGGCATGGAGGGCTGGGCGTTTTGGGGATGAGCCTCCTGGAAAGGCAGGAGAAGAAGAGAGGAGAAGGGAGAGCACATGGGGGAAGAGATCCCATGCTTCTTGAGATTGCTCAGATATCTCATGTCTTAACCTTCTTCAGGTGTGACCGCCCCCCCCCCCCTTGCAGCTGATTTCCAGCTTTTCTTGACTCTGATCTCTGTAGTGAGTTGAGCCACAGCTCCAGAAACCGAGCCTGTCAAATCTGGGAGAGGACGCATCTGCACCTGAGCATCAGCTTTGTCTCTTGCCTTGCTTATTTTTCCAGAAGTTTTCAGGCCAGAAAGTATTTTCCTAGTTTGTAGCGTTTGCTAGATTGGTTCGAGAGTGTGCAGTATGGCAAACCACGGGACAGAGTGTGTAATCCAGAAATCCATTTCAGGTTACAGCCATAATTAGCTAATGTAAGATAATAAATAGCTACTAAAATCACATGAAAAATATGATAGTGCTATAAAGCGTGTTTTTATAATCTTGCTCCTCCCCTTTTCTGCCTCCTCCTCCTCCTCTTCAACGTAACAAGGACCCTAATAGGCTTCATGTGTAAGTGCCTATTTTTATTAAAGACAAGTGTAATCTTTTGTAGTCCAAATGTCCCTATCATAAATGCTAACTGAGGAAAATATTAGGACTCATTTATTTATGAACCTGTTAATAATGAGGTGCAGTTATGAAAAAGGCTTTCTCAGCACAAAGCCTACTGAACAAACAATGCACACTGGGGAAAAAGAGCTAGTTAGCCTTCCTGACTTAGATAAAGCTACGGAGAAATGACAAGTGCCAGTAATTAGCAAAGCCTCTTCAACAAGATAACCCTATACATCTTTGTCTATTTCAATCACCAAAGACTCCGATTCCGTGTAAAATTAAAGCCGGGATGCCATCAATTTCTGTTAACCTCTTTATATTGTTCTGTGTTCATGCATATGTGATAGATAGTTTTTGTCATTTTATTAAACGGTGACATCTCAGTATGCATGTGACTAAAACTGTTTTCTCCTTAGCAAAGTATTTTTAATCATCTCTCCGTTGCCTTTAGTAACTCAGTTCTTCTGAGTCCTAATTGCTTTATTCTGCAGTATCGGCACCCCTTCTAGGGGGTGCAAATATTTGTGCCCGTTCCTTTTACGAGCGGCATATCTGTGATTAAGAAGTTTGTGCCCTTTCCGGTATTCACGTGAGCAGGTCCAGTAGCTCTGTGTGTGTCTGCTGACTGCCAGCAGACCCTCCTACTGCGTTTTTACTGGAACAGGGCAAAATTTGTTGGTTACAGTGGTCAGCGATCACACGCAGACTTCTGGTTTCCACGAGCATGGCCTCCCCTCTCCACACGTGTCCAGATGGACGGTCCTCATTTGGTTTTGGTGCTGGAGCTGCTGTTCCCCTGCTGGGAGCACGAGCCAAAGCCCATTGAGCTCAACTGAAAGACTCCCGTCAACTTCATGGTCCTCTGTCCTTTCTGAAAGCGGTCTGCATCCAAACTGCTTTTTTCCACCTTAAATGCCAAGCCCTGATTTTTTTTTTCCCCCGCAGACTTCCAATATTTGTAAGCTCATACTCCCTAAATTTCCCTCTGATTTTCAGATAAGTCAGAAAACACGTTCACCTGAAGCTTTGCAAGGGAAAAAAGAAGTTATAAATCAACCCTGTTCCCTTGACGTGGGGGCAGGTTTGCTGGGAGTGCTTGCGGAGTTAGCACTGAGTGACCTGAGAAGTTGCATGTGGTGTTGGGTGTCATAACAAAAGTTCCTTCTGGCTCCGTTCTCTTGCTCTGTAATGTCTTTTTACTTGTTTTAAGTACTCCAGGCCCTGACTTCTGAGGTTATTAATCTTCATCTGTGCTCTTTTTAAACTTTACTACTAGCACTTTTTTGCCTCAGATATGCTTTTATTCATTCTTTTCAGCAGCAATAACCTCTCATATCGGCCAAATTAGGAAATAATTGCAAATAATAGAGAACCCTTTCCCAGCACTACAATAAAGGATTATATATGTGCTGTGTGTGAGGGATGGCACAGAGTGTAAATACCAAAATATGGGCAAATAGGCAGAGAAGTGAAGTACGCTGTTTGGCTCTCGCTCCGCATTTCTTTCTGGCTCCGAGGTCTTTGTATTCCGAGCCGTGTTTGTCAGCCCATTGCAGACATGAATCACATGGGGGTTTGTGGAGGAGGAAGGGAAAAGCAAGAGCCGACGTCGCAGGTCAGCATGTGCCCATCCCTGCAGGTCCTTTAGGAAAACCTGTGCCGGGTCTGTTAGTCTTCTATGGTAGAAATAGAGTGGGATGAATCAAATGAAAAGTCGCTTGCGTTTTTTAAACATCTGATCTATCTTGCTTTTATTTACGTGGCCACAGTAGCCATGGCTTGTTTCTGTTCAATGAGTAGGGAGAAATTTTGCCAATTGCAGGAATTCCACCCCATTTTTCCTGTGCGTTGTTTCGGTTTGGGATCTTTATCTATTGCTTTGAAGCTCCCAGTTGTCCAGTCAAGGAGCTGAAACCAAGAGTTTCTGTCTGACTTGGATCACAAGCCACGCATCACAAGTGGCCAATAATATTTGCAAGCAAGCAAAACTGTCTAATTTGGCGCCATGTTAATAATTACTTTTCAATAACAGGTACATCTATAGGACTTCGGGATATGCTTGTGCAATATAAAAAAACCCCCTGCTCTCAGGTGTCCAGCTGCTCTCATACATAGGCATTTTCAGGATCAAAGCTCCTATGAATGTTATTCACAACAAATAATTCTATCAGCTCTTGGAAAGGAAATACGGAGAACATTCATGTAATGCTGCCGTCTCAGTTGGGGAGCAAGGAAATATGTTGACTGGAGGAGAGAAAAGCTCTCGCGGTGCTCTCATCACATTAACGCTTACCTTCCTTCCTTCCACTCAAAGTCCTCTGAGCTGCTGCTTTCCATTGTTTTTTATTATTCATTTGAATCAGAAAATAATATTTTTCGTCTCTAATTCAGGAAAAATTGTCATTGCCCACCTCCTGCTGAGGGAAAAAAGTGCCAGAGCTCATCTCCTACGAGATCCTTCTCACTTCAAATGCAGGCTGCAATGGCTCCTTTGGAAACGTAACAGGCTATTATAGAAATATGTATTTACACAGTATTTTAAGATGCACATTATCCACCTGATAGACCATAACAGCTCACGATTACAGCCTATTGAATAAAACCTCTTTGCACCATTTTTTTCCCAAGCAGATACTTTTTACGTGATAAATTGTGAATCTGTCGCGTAAAAGTGCGAGTTCATCGTGTGGGACCGTAGGCGGGGACGCCATTTATCTTTAACCCGCTGCAATGGGACCTTCCTGCTCTGACCCTGCCCCGTAGAATGAATTATTCTGACCAGGGAGATGCAAATAAAAAAATCGAGAAAAAAAGCTTCGTGAACATGAAAGGAAAAGTTGTAACATTTGTTTAACGGACTGCGGTAGATTATAAAAGGGATCATGTCACTGGTGAGCGCAGACGAACGAATAACGTGGCTCAGGTGGAAGTCCCCAGCCATACCGTTTGGGTGCTGCTCTGCCACCTCCTGCCGTACACGTCTACGAGCTTTTCAGCGACCTGCAGTCTGAGCAACGTGCTCTCTGTCTGCCATTGCCTTTTGGGACTCGTGTTGACCTCCTGAGTCCCCAAGGACCTGGGAGCATCCCAGCTATTTAAGACATCCTCCTTTACTGATTTTGCCCCCAAGCCCTAAGCCCTTTCTGCTCCCTTGCAGAGTCATTTCCCTTCTTCCTTGGCTGGTCCCAGTATTAAGAGAGACCCCTCTATTCTGAAAACCTCTCTGCTTGGCTTTCTTGCCCAAGCTTCCCGTGCTTGTTTGACTCACTCCAGCTAATCCATACTTCAACAGTTTCTCAATTCCAGGAATTCACATGAGAAACTTCACTGCCCTGGGTGCCATCTCTCTCTTTGTCCGAGGATGCTCGTTTTGAATAGATAATAATCAAAATTTAACAAGGCTCCTTTATTAGCTTGGAGCTAGGCATAAGGACTCTCTCTGTCATCTCCTGGCAGTTTTAACTTAACAAGAAACAAAAGACAACAGGGAAGGCCACAAGACCCCAACTTCAAAATGAAGCTTGCAGCTGAAGACAGGGTGTCCCTAGTATCAAACAGACTGAATAAGCTGCAAATAAACAAGATTCCCAACTTGTTATAAGATGAAATAGAGCCTTGCCCCTGTTGTGAAACAATTTTACATTGCAGATGTTCATGAATGCATGGAAAATGTGGTGACTTCAAGTCTCTTTTCGTTCCCTATCTTCAGGATGTCAAAACTGATTTTTTTGAAGAAACTCTATAATAGTTACAGTTGACTCCTGAGAAAAGACTTGCATGTCTGGAACAAAAAAAGACTTCCAGCCAGCTAAACAGCGTTGTCTTCTTCCCTCCCACCATTCAAATTAAGCATGCACAACAGAAATACCAAACAGGCATGGGTTTTACATATCATGCCAATTCTGATCCGAAACAGTTTATTAATATAAATCACCTCCAAAAAAGGGAAAAATTTTAAAGGGAAGCGAATAGCTGCCAAAACGACTTACACACAGAGCCAGTGTCTAACACTAAACCTAGTGGAAATTATGTATTTCCACTCTTCATGAAGCAAAGCAGTGGGGAACCATGCATGGGACACTTGCTGTGAGTCCCCGCTAGAAAGCATGTGGTTTGAGAGGAAACAGAGACATCATCCAAAAAAGCGCTGGTCTATAACCAGCAGATCTGTAAATAGTCTAAACCCATCCCTCGCTTCCCCTGCAAGAGGGGACCGAAGGGCCCCGTCTAGTCTTTGCCGTGCCTGTCCCCCACCGGGGTGTCAGCATGAGCTCTGACCCTGCCGAGATGACTCCTCTCAAAGCAGAAGGGAATGGTTTGGAGGGGGCAAACGTCACGCCGTGGATGCAGGGATGCTTGTTGGCCATGCCTTCATGTGGCAGACTGCCGTCGGTAGGGTTCCTGCAGTATGAGGACCTACATGCCCTGCTCTGCTCCAGCCCACCTTTCTCCAGCACTTCTAGGAGGACTTTTGCGGTGTCCAACCCACAGGTTGGAGCTGACCTGCCATCTGTGGTTTCGTCTTGAGCATCTCCTCCTTTACTCTTTGCTCTTGACTCATTTGTGAAGAAGGACAGAAGTTGTGGTTTTCTGGATTTTCTAGGTGTGTTTGGGAAAACCGTTCTCATTTTTTAAATAGTGTATTTGCTTTAATTTTCATTATTTTTAGATGTTAAATTTTAGATCAGTACAGTATGTCTTAAAGTACTGTATTAGAATGCTGCTTGACTCACTTCCAAATTGAAGACCTTTTAAAAAAATTGACGCAGTCCAATAATTTTAAATCACTCTGCACTGTGCATTGCAATTTAAAATTATTGGAGTGCTTCAAATTTTTATAAGCCCTTGAATTTGGAAGTGATCAAGGTTCTGGGCATACTCAGTGTAGAGCAATTTAAAATTATAAGAGCTGTCAAATTTTTATATAAGCACTTCAGTTAGAAAAGGGATTTGGGTTCTGGGCATGTGCAAAGGGGAGCAATTTAAATTATTAAAGTGCTTCAATTTTTTTTCTAAGCACCTGATTTTGGAAGGGTTTTGGTTTGTGCAGCCTAAAATGACAACTTCCTTTGAGAGTTTCTTCTTAAAAAGAATTTCAATCTTGCAAACTAAAGTATTCTTTAAAACGTGAATTCACTGATACTTTAAAAACTGATTTGCACAGAGCTTGGTGCCCAGGACATCTATTTTTTTTTTCCCCCCACTCATTTTATCATTTCATTCTTTAAGGGGCAAATTGATGGTATAGAAATAGCTGCCTCTCTGGATTTTAAATTTTTTCCAACTGTTGCACTCATGGTGCAAAAAAAGAGTGGAAAAATGAAAAATTCGATGAGAAGAGATGAATGTTTTTTCTATGGGCTATCCTGCCTGGCCATCAGAACTTATAGGGGATGCAAAATTGAAACAATTTGTTATTAAATCTCATTATAATGTCTCTCAGCACTCTAAATGAAAGCCATGTGATAGCTGACTGAATCTGAAGGAAGGAAGTTGGAAAGCAGCTTTATTTGCACGCTGGTGCTCTGTGCTGAAGGGATTCCTGCCGGGAGCCGTGCCAGCTTTGCCAGCTTTGCACTGAATCCTGCCCCGTCCCTTTGCTTTCCAGCACTGGGCAGGACCTTCTTGGTCTCTACAATTCCCTAGACGGAGAGTGTAGCCGGGGGGGTGTCGAACTCTTCTCCCAAGGAACAGGCGACAGGACAAGAGGAAACGGCCTCAAGTTGCACCAGGGGAGGTTTAGACTGGATATTAGGAAAAAATTTTACACCGAAAGGGTTATTAAGCATTGCAACAGTGGAACGGGCTGCCCAGGGAAATGGTTGAGGCACCATCCCTGGAGGTATTTAAAAGGCAGGTAGACATAGTGCTTAGAGATATGGTTGAGTGATGGTTTTTGTCAGAGTTAGGCTGATGGCTGGACTGGATGATCTGAAAGGTCCCTTCCAACCTAGGCGATTCTGTGGTTCTGTGACAGCGGCAAGGAGAAGGGGGGGACAACTCCCTTCCCGTGGCCGTGGGCGCACCTACCGGGCGAGAGTTAAGGCTTGGTGGGCACACGCAATTTTGTATTCTGCAGGAAGGATCCGATTCACGCCCCAAATCCTGCTCTTCGTCGCAGCGGGACAGATGCAGAGTGAACCCAAAGTAGCTGAGCAGGAGATGGCTGTGTCCAGGCACAGCATTCGGCTCACGGGCAAGGTGGAACAGAGGGATGCTCTTACTGAGCTGCCAGAGGAAAGAGGTAGGGGAGGTGAGTGTGCCGGCCCCTCAGCTCACGCTTCTCTCATCTTAAAACCAGGGATTCACCCAATAGGGCAGGTACCAGGGTAATTAGTTAATGTACAGAGGGCACCCTGTACCTTAAGCCTCGCATATCAGGAGTACATGTGGAGTGGAATAGTGAGTTTCATCAAACACCAATTTAATATTTTCTTCCCCTTGAACGCGCCTTTCACTTGTTACCATGGAGGTGATAGGTGACCATTTGTAGTTGTTTTTTCCTTGGAAAATGAAGTTTTTGAATAAAAGCCAGCGATCGAATTAAATAGGGGCAAAGATACGGCAGAGGTGAAATTCAAAAGACAATATGTAATAATTGGTTTTAAAGCAGGAGCCAAATTAATCATATAGTCAGGAACAAAGGGAAAAAATCCTGAAAACCTGTTGCGTTTTCCCTTGGAGGTTTTTTTTTTTCAGAAAGGTAAAAGGACAAAAATGTTTTTTTTACCATCTCTGCTATTGACTACATCATCTTCTTGGGATGGGAAAACCAGGGGCAGTTCTGTGCCAGAAGGATGAGGAATGGGAGACCAAACGTATCTTTTCTGGGTATAAATTGGTTTGGACTGTACTTTCCTTGAATCCTCTGGAAGTTAGTGGCAGGCAGTGGCTAACCTCTGCTCGGCCGCCCTCCTCGGCACGCAGAGGGGACAGGAGCAGCAGAGCCGGGGGGTGCCGGGGGCTCGGTGCCGGTGGCTGCTGGTGGGTCCATGCGGGGATGCGTGTGTGTGTCAGATGAACACGCTGTGGGTGCGTGCAAAGGCAGAGAGGTATCAAGCTGGACGTTAAACGCAGAGAAAGCCCCTGGCCTGACTCCTGATTGTGGCTCAAAATGAAGAGCGAATGGCCTCGGAGCTGCCACCTCACACAGCCGCACGTACGAGCACCGAGGCTGCCTTAAAGTTCCCCTCTCACTGATTCACTTCAGCGCGGCGTGCTCGAACCCCGCTTTTGGGCTGTATTCATGCTAATGTTGACAGTTTTTTCCTCCTTTGTTACATTGTGCAAACCAAATAGAAAGTGAGGTGAGCTTGTCTGAGCAGATGAAAGATGGCAAGAAATTGGCGCTTGGGGACCAGTGTCTTGGTGACATCGACTCTGCAGTCCTTTTTTTCTCTCTCTCCCTGGCTTCCCCTCTCCCTCTCATTCTCTCTGAAATGGTCTGTGCCTCCAGTAATTTACATAATACTCTTCTGACACCTTTACTTTAGTCATCAATCACGGTACCTTCTCTCAGTCTATCTTTTGTCTGAGCATGTCTCTTCTTTATCAGGCCATGCACAAAAGATTAATTTCACAGTTTTTCTCCCTTCTTTCTTTCCTTGCAAGATACAAAGCTCATGAAATGACAGAAGCAAGATAATGAAAACAACAATGCAAGCAATTTTTTTTTTTTGTTCTTGCTGGTTGGATCTCAAGATACTTTTTTTAACCTCATTGTGTGCCATCTGTCTTAGAAAAGGTCTGCTCTGTATTTTTTAATACAGTTCTGGTGCTGTTCTGAAGACTACCTGGGAAAAAAAAAATACATATTTTAATCAGGCCATAGGCACTGATTTAAAAAAAAAAAAAAAGAATTTGCTGAACAATTAAAGCAAGGGGTCCATTTCTAATGGTGGCATGGGCTACTGCACAGTGCCCATGCCCCAATTAATATTAATGATCTCTTGTGCATAGCAAATTTATGGCATTTGATTGACTCACACAACTACACTTCAAGCTGTCATGTAAAGTGAAATATATGGGCACCATGGCCTCATTTGCATATGCATATGTTCTTAATATTAATTAGTCTAATGGGTCTAAGGACCTGGAGATAATTTGAGTACTGGGAGAAGAGACCAAACAAACAAAACAAAACATAACTCGCTGAGAAGTGCCCTGGTATGGGTTGGTCCTACAGTCAAATAACTCTCCCAAAATGCAAAATAATGGGCATGAATTTCTCCTCCTTCCCCACGTCTCTCCCAGGACCAGCTGAATTAAAATCTTATCCCATATAATGCATTGTTTTGGCTCTGACCCCGACACTTTTTAATTGAAATATTTAACATGCCAGATAGATTACAGAATTATATACAGACGAGTTGGAGTGCAGGTTTATGGGTGTGGGTCAGGGCTATGAGGTTTGCAACCCTGCGAGGGGGCTATTTCCCAATGCACCTGTGTAAATCCCATTAATGTTAATGGGAACCATGTGAGTTTATTGGGGGAACTTTGTCTCCCCAGCTTAGCTTTGCGCTTGCATTGCCTGGGGATGATGGCACAGATTTCCAGACGAAACAGCCACTGTTCTCCATTGGGTGTTGGTCTTCCAAAATTAGTGAAAGTTCACTTTTTTTTTGGTGCTCGAGGGAGTGAGAGGTGCCAGAGCGCGAGAGCAAGGGGCATCAGGGTAATCTTTTCTGTTTGACTTATGTCATGTGTGGGCTTGGCTTGTGGGAGGGCTGATGTCCTAATCCTGGATGCGCCCCTACATCTATACAACTCCTCTCTGTGCTAATCAACTTTAAATTTTCTCCAGGCCTGGACCAGGGAGTTAAACCCAAGCGTGCGGACAGGGCAGGCTTCCCGTCAGTGTACGAGATCACTGACTTCACGTGCCCCTTTTCATTATTCGTGGGAGTTACTTATTATGCGAGGAGCCCATAACAAATCACCTCTTGTAAACTGTGCCCAGTTCTTCCTTACACATTCAGCGCGAGGAATTAGTGGAGTTTATCCTCTTGGATGTTGAAGCCACCCTACGAACCGGCATGTGGCCTCTGCCTGTCAAACTCCCCCTCCTGAAATAAGTGAGTTGTTTTGCTGGTTCTAAAGACTTAGTACATTCGCTGCACAATTGGCGGCGCTTGCTGCGCCGCAGCCTTGTGCTGGGCACGGTGCTGTTGACTTCAGGACAGAGGGACCAGGTGCCTTTCTGTGGGTACAGCAAGACCTGCCCTGATGCCTTAGTGGTACAACGCTTTGTGCAAGCTGAGGAGTACATTTGGAGGATGGTGAAGAGGAGGTTGGCAGTGGGGTCTATGCACTAAAGCCTTCCAGGACCGCAAAGTGCTGGAGGGAGTTAGGGAGGGAGGGATGCTCCAGTGCCCCTGCAAATGGACAAAAAGCAGGAGGTGACTATCGCCCTGTGTAGTTGTGTAAGTGCAGTGTGATGATCCCGATGGCAAAGGAGAATAGGCTTAGCCCTCTGGCACTCCCTAGCCTGCTGGGAGCCCTCTGGGAGCAACGGTGGCTTAGGACATCCCTGTGCGGCATTCGGCGTGAAGGGAAGTGGGAAGGGTGTGCGGGATGTGTCCACGCGTCTGGCTGTGGCTCTCTTACAGCCCGGGCTGGTGGCTGCCGGGCTGTTTCTGTCCTGATGGGGAGGTGGCAGAGGAGTGACCGCGCATATGGCATCATGGTGACCAGGGGAGTTTCTGCGTGGGCGGTTTCGGCGAAGCTTGAGCAGCCAGCTGAGGAGCTAGGGCTGCAGCTACAGCACAGCCCGCTCATGGGCAATCTACAGGGAGCAAAGCTCCGCTTACAGCAGGGAGGGATGGAAATCCCAAAGACGGGAGCACAACAGAGGCTCCTCCAAGAGAAGGGTGTTTCGGAGCTGGGAAACTGGTTAATGCCATTCCCAGCCTCAGGGGGACATGGGGCCTCAGCCCTGGATCCAGTGCCTGGCTGGTTGTTTGGTGTAACAAAGAAAACACCCCACGCAGCTTCAGCCCATTTCCAGCCTGCAAAGCTGTAATGAATCTGCAAGTTGCTGATTGCCTTTATGAGGTGCTAAGCACCGATGGCTGCCTGATACCGGGGAGGAGAGTGTTGGCTCTTGGCTGGATCAGGTCTACAGTGAGTTGCTCTATAGAAAAAAATGACTTTCCTGTACGAAGGCATCACTTCTATACTGAATATATATAACAAAACCTGGAAAGCCTCTAGTCACTCATTTTAGCTGCTAAAATGCCTTTAGGCCAACATTCCTGCTGTGAAAGGGGTTATGGACATGTCATATGGGGGTCATCAGTGAAAAATATACCCAACTTTTGTTATTCTTAAGTCTAAATCAAAAACCTCTTTTCACAATCCACTAAGGGACGATTTACTAGAGAGTAGAATGTGGTATCAATTATTTCTGTGGGCATCCTTTTTGTTATAAGAAGCAAAGAGGATTGCTTGAGAGTCAATAGCGTGACTCCATCTCAGATTACTAAATAATGAAATGCTAAACTTGGCCTAGAGTAAGGACTATTGGTGTCTCAAAGGGACCAGAGGCTTCAATTAAATCAGAGGACAGTGTTCAATGAACGAGGAAAGGATGCTTAAGGTACGATGACATATTACCGGATTTTACATTTAATTGCGGTGCTTTGTTCTTTTAATAAAAGCACAAGAGCAGTGGATCTCCATTATGGTCATCTGGTGGCATTGTTCACTGTGGACAGTTTATTGTAATTTATTGGCTATCTTTAATCCCTCTGTTTTTCATATAAATGAATTCTGTCTGCTTTATTTTATGAATTTTCTTTGCTTTAAAAAAAAAAAGAAGCAGCACCTAATAGTTATTTACACACAAAAGAGCTTTTCCACTGAAATACTCAACGATGCAAGAAAGAAACAACCCAGCCTCGTATGACACTGGAATGAAAGCGAGTGCTTCTGCTCAGAGGCGTGTAATTCTGCGTCGCCCGAGCAGGTATTGGCACCTGAAGAGCAACGTGGCTGCGCAGGGGCAGCATCTCGTACGGCCGTGCGACCTTGGGGCTTCTGAAAGGGTGCAAGCTCCCGAGAGCTTGGCATGAGGAGTTAAGCAAAAGACAGGGAGCCACGGTCCTGATCTCCTCCCCCGGAAACATCCTCCTTTGTTTAGTGGGGCTCCGTGCCCCTGAGCTTAGCGGGGCGTGCCGCGGGCACGGGGGCCCGCGCGTGGAACGGCTCTCTGGATTTCTGGTGCAGGAGAAATTGGTTTAAAACTCCCCTACCCCCAGAGGTGGGTGTTAGCCTTTCTGCTTGGTGCCCTGGGATAACGTACAACACATGGCGCTAGTTTAGCTGGAAAACCACAGGAGCATGTGTATGTGATTATACATATGTGTGTGCACACATGCATGCATGTATAGATATAGTTATAGTTTGATGTTTGCATATATACTTATACATATTTATTTTAAGATGTAAATTTATAAGTGGTTTTAAATAGTTGTCAGGCATATACCTCCTTTTAGACATTTTTGCTGCGACACGTCACCGCTGTGACTTGTCTCATCTGATCACGCCAATCGTATCCCATTATATAAATGATGAAGTCATCGGTGATTTAAGTAACGTAACCTGATGCATCACGGCAACACTGTGGGCACTGTCAGCTTAGGAAGGGAGAAGTTGAGAGACCCAAAAACCTGAGACTCTCGTCCATATTTTTAGAGGGTGGTTGGTTTGTTTGTTTGGTTGGTTTTTTTCTTCTTATTTTTTTTATTTTCATTAAAAGGTCCGTGTGCAGGAGAGGGACTCTTAAATGGAGCTGAAATACGCTGTGCACCAAGCACAGGCAGGGGAGGCAGCCGCTATTCAGCTCTGGACAGTGCATGTCTGGTTTTTGGGCAAGATCCTCCCTGGAAGAGGGTCACAGTGAGCGGTTCGCTTTCCTGTTTAAACAGGTTGGGTGTCTGTCTTTCGTTTCTGCCTTGTTTTGGCTCGCCTCGTGTCAGAGCCTGTCTCTGGCAACGTGGCAGTTCAGCGAGGACGGCGGGATGAGATGACTCGCAGAAGTAACGACACCAAACGAATGGCAACCAGCCCTGCTGAAACTGCCGCCAGAGGTTTCTAACCGGGGTGGTTTCTGTGCTGGGGGGGGGAAGTTGTGAGCTGCATTGCCTACTGGGGAGAAATTTCTCCATGGTTTTACCTGGAGGGTTTCTTTAGTGGGTTTCTTTTCAGTGAGCGTGCAATGCTTTTAACGGCCTGCAGTATCTAATTTTTATAACATCATTTAGCCACGTGACAGCATCAGAGCAATGAATTCAGGAAGTGTGCGGTGAGGATTCTCGGTGCGAGAGGGTACAGGCAGTACTTAACTCCCTATCGATCGCAGCGAGCTACTGATAAGCAAGTGAGTGCCTCCCAACCAGCCCAAAAAGGTGCTGCAGGTGCCAGACGGGACTGTCCGGGTGCGGGATAGGGACCATAGTCTGCGATCGCAGCCTTTTAGTGCCTGGGAAGTGCTGTTGCTCCTCCCGGGGTAGTCCCATCCAAGGGTGAGGGTGGCTGTACGTCCAGGGCCGGGCTGTGTCCGGGTGCAGGATGGAGCAGAACGCACAAGTGCCACCCGTGCACGTGGCTGATGCCACATGCCAGCCCCCTTGGCACGAAGTCCTGTGCTGCGTGGGGGGGAATTATAGCTGTGAACTGGGCAGTCAGTTCAGCAAACGCGCTGTGTTTGTCATAGCTGCTTCTTCCAGGGCTAATGCGATGTGACTCTGCCGTATGCATATTTGTAAATTACCATATGATGAATACGGGGCCGTACTACGGCAAACCCTTCCTCTTGACAAAGTGCTGTGCCTATTCCCAGTTCTCCCTGGCCTCTGTTTTTGTTAATTTTACACTGAAGGATCAACGTGCCCAGGATGCACGCGTGCATCCATCTCTCTCCCTCTCAAAGGAAATTAGTGCTTTCCTGTCACCGCAGGTGATATGAGGAGGGGAGGAAGTACACAAACTGATTTATCTGGAGCTGTCAGCTGTTTTGAGGATGTTGACTACTAAGGGTGTCAGCTCCTCCTCAGTAGTTGGCTGACTCTGAAGAAGACCCCATTCCTCATTAAAAGAGCACTGAGCTGCACTTGAAAGTGACTTTCCCACTTGTTCTCCTCTCACAAACATCACAATAACAGATTCGCTGTTTAAAGTGGCATGATCTTCGTGCCAGGCCCAGGCAGCTTTGTAAAATACACCTCTGCAGCACTTGGTAGCATCGGTACCATCCATGCAAAATTCATTTGAGGTATAAACTAGAGACTATCATCACAGATGACAGTTATAGCAAATCAGCACGCCGTGTACAGTTTCATCCTTTATTCACATTATGTATCATAATAAACGTCGTCCTAGCAACACAGTTTGTTGAGAGTCAAACACAATATCCCACAATGCCTCGCCACGGGTGGATGTGAGAAATCACGGCTGTAAGAGCCTGGTACGGCCTGGACAGGAATCAGCGCTTCCTACCGTCATTTTAGAGGGCTCGTTCCTCCTCCCACCGCAGCCTTGGGAGAGATGCAGGGGGGGAGCCTGCGTGAACCGGGGGTCCCCGCTGCACGCTTGCCTGTGTGGGAGCAAGGCGGAGGGTTAGCAGCACGGGGAACTGGACCAAAATGTGTCAGGACTCGAAATCAGAAGGCTTGAGGAAGAAGAGGAGGGACTGTCGCATGGGTAAATTGAGTGATATTGGGGAAGAAATATTACTCGGGTAGAAGACTATATCTTCCTTCTTTTTAATAACTGCTTAGTGAAAAAGCACTGCCGAGGTATTGGAAGTGGAAAGAAAAAGAAATCTTAATTTAAAAATATACGTCTTTGGTATAGAATTCCACTCAGACCTGAGAGAGATGTTTCCTGAGCGGAGTCGGGTGTGATTCATATAACATTTTGCCAGCACCTGGGGAATGTCATCTCCTTCTGATGTCTCCATTTGCAGGAAAAGCTTCATTGCAGGTACAGCACCAGGCTCCCGCGCCAAAGGGCTGAGTTCATTTTCAGACCTTGACACGCGCGTGCTCTGTGAGATACGGCACCCCATTTTCTCTAATCTTTGCCCCGCCACCCCTGCTTTTCCTTATCCCTGGTTGTGAGAGCCCATGCTCACATGCTCAGTGCCAGGCAGGAGCTGCTGCCTCCCCGCGGTGCTGGTCAGCCCGTGGTGGGGCTGCTGGTTCCCTGACGCTGAACCCCCCAGGTGGGGTCCCTAGTGCAATTTATGTGTTTCACTGCTGGAAAAACTATGAGAAGAGAGGCTCCAGCTCCTGTCTGGGGTGCGTCCTCTGGTAGGAGCGATCGGAGATCGTGCTCACGAATTCTCTTGTGTGGAGCAAAGCTTTGCCAGGATGAAGCACTTTTTTCAAAAGACCCTGATTATTTTTTTCTCTCCTCCTACTATTTTGAACAAAATTGTCACTCGATGTCTCTCCGAGATAGAAATATCTTAATCAATAGGCTACTAGAAATGAGGAAACATCTTGGAAAATCATCCTCAGTATTGCTCAGATGCACCCGATTTCTGAATGGGCATGGAGCCACTTTCACAGTGAACCTGATCTAGTGTGTAGTTCTGCAGTTCAAAAGTAACAGAGGCAGTGAGACACGAATGCCAGAGGAGATAAAGTCAACCCTTCCCTGCACAAATCCCTCAGGAGAGGAGGTAACACAGATACCGTATGAGTTCAGCCTTTACACAAAGCAAAGCTTAGTACCGAGCAAAGGCCTGAAACTTTAAAGTCCAGAACAGAGTCCCTCCAGACTGCAGGGAGTTTCGTGTCTTGCCCGGGGACGCCATAAAATAGGACCACCCACCATCATCAAACTTTATATCTGGGTCCACATGCAAAGTATGTAGAGGTCTGGATCCAGAGATGGGTTTTGGGCTCAACTCTGCATAGTTCCTTGTTGTGGAGCAGTCCTGTAAACCAAAATAATTTATGTCATTTTTTAAAATGCATGCAGGTTTTGGTGTTACAACTGAAAGGACGGTTGGGGTCCTGTGGGTGGGAACTCAGAGAAACACGAAAAAAAAAAAAAAAAAGCCGTTATGGTTATTAATCAGAATTTTGTATACTTTTCAATTCGCTTCTCCAGGACTGATTCCACTGCACAATAATTAAAAAGAACCCCGTGCTGACTGTGGTGCCCCCCCCCGCCCATGGAGCGGTGCCTGGCTGATCCCATTGTCTGCACCCTGAATGCTGAGCCTACAGTTAATAATTAGTTAGCAGCGCTTAAATGAAATCGCACAACCGATTCTCTGGTACCCTGGCAGAGGCAGCGGCTGAGCCAGCCAGGACTTTGTCATCTTGGCAGGGAGAAGGAGTGCTCGCTGCCATCCTGCAGCCACCGTGCCGTGCAGGGGACGCGTCCAAGGCGGCGTGGCTGGCAGCAGGCTCAGCCCGGCAAAGAGGGACGGGCAGGAGGGAAAGGGAACGTTTTTGCCATCTTCTGGGGAAAAAAAAGAGGAAAAGGGACTCTTTTTTTGGTAGGTACGTTTCCCGGAGATGTCTCTCAGGTTCATATTTATTGTTTATTGCCCGTAAAACTGTGTTTCTATGCTTCACAAAGCCATCATTTCGATGTAGTCTGCCTAGCCTGAAATGATAAATGAAAGCAATGGAGGGAGAGGAAGGGTGTTCTGGTGATTAAAACTCCAGATTTGACTTGAGAAAGTAGGTTTCAGCTCCATCTCTGCCACCAACTTTGGGGTGACTTTTGACCAATCATTTTATCTCTTTGGGCTTATGTGAGCTAAGGAGAACAATGATTTCTCCCTTTTTGTGTGTTTGAGGTTTTTGTGCCTTGTCTGGTTAGGCTGTCCAAGTCTTCCTGTTGGAGATCCTTTTTACTATGTGAAGTGTGACCAAAATGGGATGCCACGGTAATTTAAACTCCTGTTCCCAGTATTTTAACAATGCGTTCATGGATATACAGAAGGAAAATAGTATAGTAATTAGAAAGGATGTGAATGATGAGAGTGTGAACGGTGGCGAATGGTAAACCTCAGAGAAATCCTTTTCTGACGGGAGCAGGTTTATTTCCCTCAGTGGTGATTGAAATTAATATGGGCTGTTATTTTATGGAGGTACTCGTAAACTGGAGGAAGTGCGATGGCCTCGAGATGTAAAAGGTCAGAACAGATGATCTAATAGTCCTTTTTAGCCTTAAAACTCTGAAGGAAAATGAAGGCTTTTAAAAATTATTCTCTTACCACAGTTAGACAATAAATGGAAAGGTGGAGTGGCAAAGCTAAACCCCAAACTCGGAGACTCGGTCCCTTGGCTCGTTCCTGTGCCAGTAGGCTTCCAGCTGGGCCACATGTCCCAGAGGGTCTCTGAGCCACCTCTCTAAAGGGTGCCTGAAAGGCAACGGAAAAAAGCCTATTGTCAGGAGGCTTTAATTCACTGTTAGAGGTGATCACCTCTCCGTTGGAAGTGTAAGGGTCCATAAATCAAGAAATGGTTGAAAACTTCTGCTCTGGTCTTGGCCAGCAGTTAAAGGCAGCTCGCTTCAGCCGCATGTATGCTCCCGTCTTGACTTCCCACTCCTGTTCCTGCTGCTGAACAGGGCACTTCTTACCACCATTGTCAAACCAGCCTGTGGCCCTCTTTTCATTTTCTCTTTTTCTACTCACCCTACAATTAAATATCCGTAAAGTGACAAATACATAAAGACCTTAATATACAGCACCGTTGCATACCAGATACACAAGTGCACCTTGGTACGAGTACTTTACAGACAAAGAAACATAATCCCTCATCAGCGCTATTGTTTTTGCTGCATGTGTGGTCTGGATGGAGGGCTCAGCGTGCGTTTGGCAGTGGAGTGATTCCCTTAGGGGTTTGGAGGTACCGGTCCGACCGGGAGCCCTCCTTCGCCACTTCCCTTAGCATTTCCAACCAGACCCAGCCAGGGAAGGACATCCCATGAGCAACCCACAACTGCCTGCGGTATTGCGTGGTGGACATCCTTTCTTTGCAAATGTGACGCTACGGTCCCGGCACGACTCTGCGTCACCGTAGAGCTCTGGGGACAGATGTGCATGGAGAGGGACCTCATCCCTCCCCAGCCCTGGCCAGGTAACGCCTTAGGGACTTCCCAGACCAGAGGCTGTGCCGGATCGTGGTGCTTGGCAGTGCTCCGTAGACCTCTACTGTGAATTTGTCTAATCGCATTTCAAATCCATTCATACTCCTGGCCTCTGCAACATGCTGTGCAGTAAGTTGCATAATTTAGTTATTCTTTGTAAAAGTGTTTCTTATGGGCTATTTTAAACCCGCTGCCTTATAATTGGGTGCACCCTACTTCTTATGCTGTGAGAAATAATGACTAATTCTTTTCTATTTGCTTTCCCTATACTGTTCATAATTTTATAGACTTTATTGTGTGTTCTCTGATTTTCCTCTATCATTTTGTAGCTCGAAGGGCTACATTTTTTTACAGAAGTCAGCACAATGGGAGATAAGTAGAGGATTTGGTGGGTTATTGCAGATCTTGAAATGTAGAAGAAAAATTGATCATCAGCTGAACCAGAAATGAAATTTTAGACTTTTTTTGATTAAAAAAAAAAAAAGGGATAAAAAAACCCTTTAAAAGGCCAGCTTGATGTTCAACATCAGTTTCAGAGTTTTATTTCACTGTTGAACCCTTTTGTTTTTATGCAAGCTGACAATTAAAGAATATCAAAGTCGAAGAGATTTCATACAAAAGGCTTAAGACATTTTTGTTTTGAAAGTTGCAAAATGTTTGCATACTTCTCTGAAATTTTCCTCCTCAACCTGTCCGTTCAGTCAAATCAAAATCTACGCTATCAGCAAACCCGCAGATTTTTCACTCGTAAGGCTTGGTTTTACCCAGGTATAAAGAGAAGTTGGCTTGAAAAAGTTAATCTAAACCACACATTTTTGACCGCATATAAAAACTCTCCCAATGCAAATCCAGCAAAGATCTCGTGCCAGACAGATTTCCCATGGATTTTATTTTATGTGCGCTAAACACTCCACAAAACAAAGCCCGTCCAGAACCGTGAATCCGAGGGCTGTTTAACACTGTAGATTTTCTCCTTGTATAACAATTATGTAAACACACACACTAATTGACATCGGATGCGACACTGTGAATATGTGAATGGTGTTCAATAGCCATCATAATTTCTCATTTTACTGCTTTTGGTCGCGTAGGCTAGTAGTGGCGCGTAGTAGGACAGAATACAAAACACACAGCCTACCACGCCAAACTACCTGAAGATTATTGCTTTTCCCTGCTGGTGAAGCGCGCCTGGATTTTCTCGCCTTTTCAAGCTCAGGACTTTGTTTCTTTATTTATGTTTTGTAAGAGGAAGAAACTAATTAATCTCTTTCCCAAAGAAAAGGAGGCGCGTGCTTGTTCTCACCTGAATTTTGCTGAGGGTGAATTCCTTACCGCCGTGGTTTGGAGACCTTGGAGGAGAATTGGGAGCGGGTCTGCCTGCTCCTCACGTCTGCCGGAGCTGGGTTGTCTGTCTGTCCTGAGGTCCTTTTGGGGACCCAAGAGGCACAAGCTTATGGGCGGGTGGTTTGCACCTTGTGTGGCAATCGGACCCTCGGGTGCTAGGAAGATTTCTTCTCCGTAGCGCAGATATTGTCTGGGATAGTTTTATGGTCGAGGGTGATGGCACATGCTAGTTCTAGCTAACCTAAGCCAGCTTTTGTTTCCTTCCCATCGTTGTAGTGTTGGATTCAATTTTAGTCTCTGTATTACGAGTCTGCCTAAAAACTGACTTTTAGCCATAAGAGGAGGAATTTATTTAAAGATTGATTCAACCCAAATATATAGACTTTGCTGAAATATGCAATATCCAGTAGGAAATGCCCTATATTGTATGCTGGGTTCATTTAGAGTAAATCTAGCAGGATCAAGACACATTTTAATATACAAATGATATTTGTTTTTAAGCTACAGTATTCTACCTGGACTCAGCCTGCTTCCATTTTTTTAATCATTAATCTTGCTTTTTGCCCCTAATCCTTTCTTTGCTACAGTGAGCTTTCACTATGTGTGTGTGGGGAGGGAAAGCCCTATTAGATTATAACATTTTATGAGTTGTCAACGATATAATGACATTAGCCACCTGACTGAGAAGTAGAAACCTTTGTGGTGTCACATAACAGGTTAGAATGGGCTGGTAAGCCCTTCTGAAATAAACAAGGTAAAAAAAAAATATCCTCCAAAATGTACATTTAAATGGGTGGCTATAACCCCTCCCTGCTTATTAGACCACCGAGGGCACATTAAATATTTTATACATATATATCTTTCTGTCTCTATAAACTAGGTAGAGATAGGTGCATGCGCATACATCCGTACACACATGCATAGACACACAAGTCTTTCAGAATCAGAAAGGTCTCAAATTTAATTGGAATGGAAAATGCTAACTAATTGGCATCCAAATTTGATTTGCTGTAGAAACCTCATATTTGTTTGAAACACAACACTGTGTCTTGGAACACAAGCCCAGTCCTTCAAAAATCATACACGAGAACTGTGGAAGAATCAATTAAAGTTGATTTGGCAGATCTGCTTTTGACAAATATAAAGAAATCTCTGATTAGGCTGAGAAGAAAAGAATCCCTCTTTCGTGCTCCCTCTATTCTCTCCCTCTTTAAAGGCAGTAGATGTCAGAAGGGGGTGGGTAGTGATATGCAAAACACGGCCTCCATAACCAAAGTAGCCTGCAAAATTAGGTGTCAGCATGCAAAGCTTATTGATGTATGAATGCGGAAAATGAAAGCCGGCAGTAGACAGACGGGGCTAAAGGTGAGACAGCCACAGTGAAAGCAGCTGTACATCTACGTCAAGGTGTTGCTATATGAGCCTGCTTTTTTCTGGAGGGCCACAGCCTAACAAGCTGCGCCTGGCCATAAAATGATGAAACAATACAATGTAGGCACACACTGTGTGAATACCAAATAAATTGACTCGGACCCCCCCCACGCCCCTTCAAAGTCGGCCTGTGTATTCATTAATAAATTCATATTCTGAGTTTTCAATAAAAGAAGAAAATGCAGTGTAAACTGGAGTTACTTAGTGACACCCAGCTCATTGCTTTTTATTGTTGCTTGCAGCTACGGAGCCTTCGCTGTGCACTAGTAGAATTTATTACTGTCTGTCTTTGTGGCAAGTTGGCGAAGTGAGCCTTTTGAAGAAAATTGACCCACACTTCATGAATATGATGAAAAATGCCAATAACACTACAAAGACAAAGCTCTTGACATTAGTGTGCAAAGAACTAAGAGACGGTAATGAAAGTATTGCAATTACAAATCATATCCCTCCTCCCCGGCCGAGGGGTGCGGGCATTCGGGGGCTGCTGGGGAGCCCCGAGACCCTGCTGGATATGGGGTGGGCTGAAGCGGGGGGGTTGGACAGGCACTGTTTCACCGCCTGGCCCCCTCCCCATCCTCTGTGCTTTGAAGGAGGAAAGGGGCGAGAAGAGGGAAGCAAGCGAAGTGCTTAATCCAACAAGGATTTCCCTCCTAGAAGGTTGCCCCTTCTTCTCTCCGAGCCTGCGCGCAGAGGGAGGGTGGTCTCTTTGCTAAGGCATGAGATTAGGAGCCACAGCGTCCGGCTTGTGCTTGCCCTTCTGCCATGCTCTTCCTATACGCTCCTGCACGCAAATCACCGTAAGACTCCGTGCCTCAGTTTCCCTCTCTGTAAAACAGGTTTTTTTTCCCTTCTATGCTTTATGAATGTAGCCTACTTTGACTAGAATATCCTCCGAGCCACCTCGTCCTGCTTGTGTGCGTGCACCCCTCCTCTCTTTTGATATTGCAATAACAGCGATAGGTTAAAAATTAGCATTTTGCAAGCAGGAAGGTCTGTCTCGCAGGCTCCGTCCCAGCAAAGTGAATGAGAAAACAAGAAGCAATGTGACGTGCAAAAGTTCTCCTTTTAATTCTTGCCCCGGTGATAAGAACTCGATCAGTGAAAATAAGTAAGAAACAAACAGGGCAGTTCTTTTTTTTTCCTCCCAGCAGCTAATGGAGCACTGGAATGAAGCAACTTCAAGACAAGAAATGCGAAGAGTAAGAGAAACTGAGCTGAAAAAAAAAAGAAAAATTAAAACCAGCAGCGAAAGGTTATTTAGCCCTATGTTGAACATTTGCCACTTTCTGAACTTATTATTCATCGATCAAATTTTCTGTCACCAAGATAAACTGTAAGTGCCAGGCGCTTTGTTTATGCATTCTGCTTTTATATTTATTGTGGAGAGACCTGCTAAAAATCAAATAAAAAGCATGCGTGCTATCTACTAAATTTGTATGTGACAGTCCTAGGTATACCTTGCCACATTGGAATACTGGTGCCAGAACAAATCAGTTCAGCTTTGCCATTCTCATGCTTCTCTTTCCACTTGTAGGAGATGACACTTGTAAATTCAGGCAGACTATGACTGTTTTCCTCTGTGACATGTGCCCACTGATGGGACGATCATGAAGTCAACCGGAGCAATTCTGCAGGTCTGTATGAACTGGTGGGCACCCAAATACAGGCTACCTGGGAGCTGTGCTTGGATCTGACTCCATCAGACCTGTGCCACTGGTGGATCCAGGCTGCCCTGGGAACCTGGGCCCTTCAGGCACGCAGACACTCCGTGGGTCCTCATGCGAGGCCCTTCTGCTTTGGATATTGAACATTGCACCATGCACAAGTTGGCTGCTGTGTTTGCCAGTGTCCTTGCATCAGTCATTTGGAGAAGCACAAAGGCTTCTTGGGATTGCTATCAGGTGTCTGCAGAGCATGGCAGTGGAGTGAGGGCTAAGCCCTTGTCCTCAAAACTAGCTGTTTTATGGCCAGCCTGTCAGATGTGATTTCCCCCAGTTGTTCAGATGTCATCAATGAGGCCGTGGCAAGACCCCCAGGGCTCCGCCTCTGGCCACGGGCCTTTAACACCCATGACTTGAAGCTGGCACTTGAATGGAGTAGA
The DNA here is from genome assembly GCA_013398915.1 of Dromas ardeola. NCBI lineage: Eukaryota > Metazoa > Chordata > Aves > Charadriiformes > Dromadidae > Dromas > Dromas ardeola. Next base: position 299,791 of record VYZM01007056.1, read on the forward strand.
AGACAACTGATTAAACCACCATACAATCACTTTACAATGAGGATTTCAATCAGTGATGATTCCCCGTTCCTGAGTCTGCTCTTCCTAGATGAATCTTACTTAATGGGCAGAAACTGAGATGTGTCCCAGTTTCTCTTTCCACATGCTTTCCCCATCATTTGTATGGAAATGATTCCCACAGGATGGGAAAAACGACAGGTTTCAGCATTTCTACACCTTTTGGGTGTGCTATGTAATATGAAGATCCAGATACAGCTCGGAAGCACTCAGACCTCTGAATGCATGTCAGGGTATCTTCAGCATCTTGACTGTCTCTTTTCTCATGGTGTGGTGTCGTTTCTCTGTCCTGGTCATGAGAAAGACCCACCTTATCTGAGGAGTCAAAGTAAGCAGCTGTACCAGTGCCCCCGGGTGGCCGAATCCTTCCACGGAGCATCCCTGTTAGAGGCACCATGGACCCAACAGGAGGAAATGGCTCTGTGCTTTAGAACTCAACTGGACGTGATACTGTTATCCATGTTTTATAAATCACTTAAAGTTTTACAGTAAATTATGATGAGAAAAGAGACGGAAAAGGAAAGTGAATAAAGAAGCATCCAAACAGCAGAAGCAGCTACGGTGTAACGGGTGAAAAAATAGCAAAACGGACTGATTGTGTCTGAACATCCATCCTACGAAAGCAACCGCAGATTAGGAATTGTTGCTTGTGTTATTTGGCTTTGAAAACAAGACGGATGCAGAAATCTCAAGAGGAAAATGTGAGACTGCCACGTAGATCAGAATGATACCAGTGTAAAGAACAAAAAAAAGGGGCAGAGCCAGAGAGAGCGAGCAGATTGCCCAGCCACAAAAAGCAGCATTGAAATCCAGAAGACAATTCCATCAAAGGCTGGCTTAAGTGCAAAGGCTCAGACCTGACTAAGGAGCAGCTCGTTTTTTGTTGCGCTAGAGCAAGACCTGGCTCCTAAGACCTGAGCGAGCGAACGAATGTTGTTCTCTTGCTCAGCTGAACGAGGCAGTGGCACAGTCTGGCCACAGATGGGGAATCTCACAAGTAAAGACGAAGCCATTAGATAACATATTGGAGTGACTCTACTGAGCAGGCTGAATGCCTGCTGAATGCCTGCTCAGTGGAAAAAAAAAATGGCAAAAAAAGAGAGGAGAAGAAAACACTGTGTAATTATACAGCCGCCCAGTTCTATCTTCTCATTCCTTGTTTCCGTGGCCATCAATATTAGGCTTGTACACTTCTTTCCAAAGCATTTTGTGGCTCATCTCTCTAATGAGGATGTCCCACAGACATTAAATAACCTTCCATATGAAGCTACAGGTTTCATGCCGGGACACTAAGATTGGGGCCCTCCCTGTTGCTGGAGAAGTGGACCAGCCTTGTGGTGCGCCGATCCTCAGATCAAAAATATTTGTTCACCTTGTCCCTGTAGCTCGCAAAAATCGCAAATAGATAATGGAAGAATTTATTTGGCGTAATTGATTATGGCTAATGAGGGCTGGAAATCCCGTTGTGACACTGCTGGACTTATCTGCACTTTAGATACGAGGAGATGTATTTTTCAGATCTAGGCATGTTTAGCATTTTGGGATGAACAATTTATCTACCTGGGTTCATTCAGCTGCTCCCAGAACTGATTGTATATTAGCATGTCTCATGAAAATCATGCGTGACATTACTCCTACATCTATATATTGAAAAGAAATGAAACTGGGGCCGGATAAAAAGCCCTTTGAAGTCGGTGGAAATGTCTCCCATCAACTTCAATCTGAACAGATGAACATCGGAATATAGGATTGGAAAGGACCTCTTGGGTCACTGAGTCAGTCCTCTGCTGTCCCCCACGCTCCTCTATATAATCCCTTCTCCAGCGGTTGTTTCTATTTAGCCTGCCTATGGGCTGATGATGTGCTCAGCGTATAGCTGAAAATGTTATCAATAATGAGATTTTTGCATTGCAGGTAACCAATGGTTCCTGGGTGTTTGGTTTGTCAGCTCTTACAGGCATCAACAATTCCCAGAACATCATCTTAAAAATGCGGTTGGGTGAATGAATGCAGGTATCTGGAAGACTGAAGGGGGTACGGGACTATCTATATTCCGTCTACGTGTTTATCAAAACTCTGAACGCTCGCGGTACGGTTTCCGGTAAGTAGCGGTTGGGATTCTTCAGTGATCCTTGCAGCAAATAGTGGGGACCGATCACAACAAAATGAAAGGGGCTCGGTTTTGTGGCAACGTTTCTGGTCTTTAAGAGTTAAAAGTGATAGGTAAAGAAGGCCCAGGTTCTTTGGATTACTTTTTTTTTCTGTACAGTATTGTGAATGCTGAAAGTTAAAAGAAATTATTGAAAAGTATGACTAGGAAGATTTCATGCAATTTTATTCAATGCCAATTATTTAAAGAGAAGATAGGAGAGACGGCTGGAAAGGGTTAAAATTAAAAGCTGTTTCTAAAGCTTGCAATAATAATACAATAGACTGGTGGTAGCCACAGGCAGAATTTACTGTCCTTGGTCTAGTGAACCAGTATTAACCCTTCAAGTGTCCTGGATGGCTCTGTGCACAGTGTCACTTTCTGCTCCAGTGTATGGATGTATGCTTTCTGTCAGATTGCTCAATTAATTATAATTGTCCTACCTTTAAAGGGATGGCCCTGGGCATACTAGGGGGTGTGGCCCTCATGGGGTTTTATTTCAAGCCATATCCTACTGTCTCCAACTCAGTCAATGAATCTTACTCATCCATATTTAATGACACAAGTGCACCTTTTTCTTTTTTTTTTTTTTTTAAATTATTCTTCTACCCAGCTAGACAGGTGCATTGTCTCCCCGTTATGGTTTGGCGACAGAGAAGATGCTGCCGAGCTCTGTGTTAGCATCTAAGAAAGAGGTGGGTAGACCCACCAAAAAATGTCAGCGGGCACCTCCATGAGAAATGGGCATTACAGACCTCTTTTCTGCCTTGGAGATGTGACAATAGGTGTCTCGCTACAAATTCCTTACCAAACAGGTATTCATCAGCTTCAAAGCAGCTTTTACCAACTGTGTAGCACACAGGAAGTAATTGGTTTTAAGGGACAGGGAAGGAGAGACATCTCAAAGACTCTACTTATTTCATTCTTTCAGTGCAACCTCTGCTGCTCTAAAGGGTACCAGTGACACATTCTTTGCTGTTCGCACCTTGGTATAGTCTTGGACAAGAACCGCATCCTGTGTATTATTGATATTTTATGACAAAGTAAAGCAATTTTAAAACATCAGGCTGCCCATCTGCTATGAACTACTTTTCACAATATTCAAAATAGATGCGTTTCCCTTTCCTGTTTTCATATGAGTGAAATGCAGGCCACAGTTGGGTTATGAGACTGGGGGCCAGGAATTTTTCTACTTTTAATCCTGTCTCTGACATTGATTCCTTCATTAGCCTTGGGCAAGTCATTTCACTTGGATATATTCGAATCACCGCATCTATAAAATGGAGATGCAGTGAGGTGTCACGGAGATTTATTAGGCTGTGTCTGCAGCATACTTTGAAGAAGTCAAACCGTATACACCTGTTAATGAATGTAATTTTAAAATATGAATGAAAACATTTTCTCCTTTCAGAAGCCCAGGTTCTGACTAAGTGTCCTGTGACTGCCGCTGCAGTCAGCAAGGACAATTTTACGCTCACTGTGTAAACTCATCAAAGAAAAATTAACTGAACGTTAACTTTATGGCAACTGAATGCCAGAGAGTTTCCTGGTCAGAAATGTGCTGTTTTGCTGGAGAGCATATTCTCCCTATGAAATGAAAAAAACCCCAGTTTTTGCAGTTAAAAATTTTCCAGGAGTAATTTAGAGAGTTGGTGCTCTGAGACTGGTAGATACACAGGGAAGTTAGATTCCTACATAATTTTATCACTGTGGAGTAAAACCCTAGCCTTGCGTGAGCGCTTTGTTACCAGCCTCGAAGCCGAGATCTCATCCAATTTATTTTCTAGTAAGCTTTGGTAAGAGACTTGGAGGATTCACTAGGACTTGGAGCCTTTCCCGCACCGGTGGCTTGGTCTGGTTGGAGGTTGTTAACCAGTGGAACTCTCTGTAGCGTCTGGCCTGTAGAGGAGCTTGTGAGATGAGTTGGTCCCGTTCTGCGCCGCCTGCACTGGCTGTGCTAAAGTTTTGGTCTCGGCAGAAAGGCATTAAACTGGACATGTGGCGATATCAGCCTCGCCAGTCTGAGGCGCACACCTGGCGATGAGACATAACTCACCTTTGGCACTGGCCAGAACCGAAACAAGCTGGTGCCAAACTCGCATTGCCCTTACTCATGCCGGACTTTCTGTAGACAAGAATAAATCTCCTCCATGACTAATCTGTGCATGACTCACCAGCTGTATCATAACGCGAACCTCGAAGTGCTGTGGGAAACAGCGGTGCACCGAGGCGTGTTTGAAACGAACACTGGCCCCACTCAGCAGACAGCGAGATTCACACAGGAACACGGCGCAGGAGGCGGTTTCTGCAGCGATGGGGCAGCGCCAGCACGGTGTGGTCCCCAGCCCTCCTGCTGCCCCTCTGCTCGGACGCTTCCCAGCCAGTCCGCGAGGCTGCCAGCTACCAAATGGTCATTGTTACCGGTTTCCCAGCATCTCTGCCCAAAGATACTAAAGGCTTTTCCTCCTGTGGCATGTGACGCAGAGTTTTTGAGGACACCTCATGAGGCAAAGTGGCAGTAGTACAGCTGGGAAGGGGAATAGGTGATGCTGAGCATGGTCTGGAGAGAGGAATACACCTGGTTAAGGAATAGATGGGACTTGGGATGCGCTGGGGTTACAAGGACAAAACACAAGAATAGGAAGGAGGGATCTCTAACAGGAGATAAAGTAACCCTAAAAAGTGATGGCGCAATAATAAGATCAGGTTCATTTTAGTCACCCACAGCAGTTTGAATTCAGCTCTTCCCTATCCAGACACTGCTTTAATCACACATGAGTCAGCACACACGCAGACGATGAGCATAGCTGCGTGCTCAAGCTGGTTCGTAGCACGCTGTCACTTACAGCATGGTGGAAAATGTGACCGAGAGGGCAGCTTAAGGCCTCCTGCTGCAGGGCATGGTGCTGGGCTTGGGCCTGAAGGAAAGCAATAAGGAAAGATAACTGCGCTGAGATACGGCTGCTCTTGTGTGAGCAGCGATGGCGATAGGCATTTTGCTTGGGAGAATTAGGAAGGAGCATAACGCTGCCAGACACGCCATGGAGGGACGTTGAGCAGGGCTCCTTTCTCCTCTTTTGGGACAGGTTCAGCAGAGGTACGTTCCTAACCAAAGGGAACAAGGAGCGGGAGCCTGGCCCTGCCCCTCCAGCCGCGCGCACTAAAAGCATTGCACAGTAAGGCTCCTCAGCCATATCTGATCGACCGTCCAGGACACGGCGGAGAAATTAGCCTTCATTAGCCGAGGAAGGTGCACATCCATGAGGGATATGGTCCTCTTCCAGGAGCAGCCTGGCATACAATTTAACGTAGAGAGCTGTTTCCTATGTGGGCTGACAGCTTGCTTCTCAAGCCCTTGCTTAACTTGGTAGTCATAACCCAACCCATAATTTCTCCTAGCATATAATATTTCAAAAAGGATGGTTAAAAAGTCAAGAATTTTCCTGCATGGTCTAGTTGTAATACGTTTTTAAAAGCCTGTGCTCAGGCCGTGCTGCCCCCTGAGCATGAAGCAGCTGGGAGTGTTGCAGAGGGAGCTTGCATAGCCCTGGGGGAATGGGTAAAGAGGGTGTTTCGTGTGACTTGTTTGCAAACCCCTGTGGCTATTTTGAGGAGAGGCTCCGGGGATTTTACGCAGTCATGTATATCCCTTCCGACTTGGAAAGATGGATTCTGTCCAGAGTTTGGCTAAAAAAAATAAAGGAGGGGCCATGTTCAAAGGATTAGTTTTGCTGGTTTAGAAATAAAATGCATCCAGTGAAATCACCATTTACCACCTCCTTGCAATGCTCTTCTGCCTATACCTACGTTAAATAAGGAAGCTATAGAATGAACATAAACGTATCTAAGTTTATCGTGGGCCAAAGTAGTAGGTGCCGACCTGTGGTAATATGAGAGCATCAGGCTCCAAATGCACCTGGAAGTGCAGATAAGATCAGATCGGGTCACAGAGGGAGCCTTGGCAGCTGTGGTCCTGCTCCACGGAGCGCGGTGAGCCCCAGCCCGGCAGCGGCTGTGACGGCCCGACTCCCGCGGCGCTGCTCTTTGGTTCTGCACCCTGCCGGCGAGGGTGCCGCGGCCTCGCCCTGGGAGACCACCGGCTGTGAAGGAGGGAAATCACACAAACAAAAGAAAAGTGGAGGTTTCCACTTTCCTCAGTATCCCACTGTGCCCCAAGTTGCTGCTTGCTTGCTAGGCTTCAGGGTGGGGGGTTTTTGGTTTTGTTTTTTTTTTTTTTTATTTTATGAATTTGGTGGTGACATTTTTACACTGGAAGCCTGTTTCACTGCGTTTCTGGCAAAACCCATTGGTTAGACTTGTTTTACCACATCATGATCTTTTTTTATAGCCTACATCTGCCAGGAAAACTTTGTCATTCATCATCTTCCTTTCTGCCGTGTTCATTTTCAGCTAGGCACAAAATGTCCTAGTATTTCTAAAGTAATGCAAAGTCTGCTGGTCAGAGTGGAAGGGGTAGGCAGTACATAGTGCCTAGGCCATGACATGTAAGTAGTGTTCAGAAGTGGGGAAGAGGAGGAAAAAGAAGATCCTCAGCATACACAAAGCAGGCTGCGGGACTTCCACTCCTCTTCTCAGTGGCAACCCATCAAGAGTCTGCTGCCCCAGGCAACTCCAAGTTTGCTTGTGTCTCCTGCGGGCTCCTTCTGGTGGAGAGGAGCTTTTCCCCAGAAGCAGTCCCATGTTGTTTGCAACTTTCAGGGCTGCATTCTTCCTCCCTTTTCCTATTACTCATCCTGCTGTGGATGAACACCATGTTGATGCTAGCAACTGTGTTTAAACACGGGACAGAACTGAAGTGCAGCTGTGTTTTGGTCACTGGGTTTCTATACCCCCAGTGGAAGTGTTCCAGAAATACGTAATAATACATATGAAGTTGTTTAGTTGCTGTTCTGTTAACAAGGTGGGATTATCCATGGTAGAATTCATGGAGACTTTGCACAAGACCAAAAGGAGGAACAGAAGTTCCTCTTGACCACACTTTTCTTATAGTCTCTTAGTTGCACCGTGTTGGACAGAAAGCTTTCTTGAAGTTCTTTGGAGAAAGTTCACATGATTTTTCAGCAAACCTGTTTGGGGTGAATCTGGGATGGCTAGCAATTTGGGTATAAAAGTAAAGTTTTGTGTAACATCCGCTCAAAGTCACGTTGGCCTCCATACACATCTCAGAGGACTGACGGTTGTAGTTGCTTCTCGCTCGAAGAGCTAAACCCATTTCCTAGGCACAGAGCATCCTGACCATCTCTGTTTTCCAGAGACTCGGGCATAGATGGACCAAGGTCAGAATATAATACATGAGCAACAGGTATGTTCCATTTGTTTGCTGGAGACGGATTTGTATGCCTGATTTTAAGTACCCACTTTTGACATTTTTGCAGTTGTGTGAATGCCTTGAAAGCGATGGGCAAATTCCCTTTGTGGGCTCCAGAGGAGAAACCCCGCTGAGCGAGTGGAAAGGCAGATACGGAAGCCAGCGCTCTGCTCTTTGCCACCGGAGTCTGTCTCCCTCCTCTGTATCTCGCTTGTACATAAAAATTCAGGGACTTGTGCCACACTTTCTTCATAATGCATGTGTACAAACATTTGCATGCAGCAGTGGTTCAAAGGAGCCTGAAGATACCATCTTAACTGTGGTGCTTTCCCAGACCATGGCTGTGCTTTGCCTTTGTGAATAAAGGCAGTAGTGTCTGCAGTCAGGAGACCTCTCATATAGATTTAATCTGGCTGTTTTCCTCCCTGGGGAGCAGAGTTGAGGATAGCGAAGTTCAAGTTAGCGTGTGTTTGAGTTTTGTAAGCAGAATAGACGTGGAAATTTGAAGCCTGAATTGCACATTCCAGTCTTCTTATGGAAATGGTGAGCAAAGAGGAAGCGGAGCCTTTAGTACTGAACATGCGCCAATTTTTAAATACCGATAGAGATCTAGAGAGTTTATTTATAAACATGACCTGTGTGTATGTGCACACATGCACACACACGCTTATGCTTATACATGCCTATGTGTTATGTTTATAAAGAGCGCGTCGCATATCTCTCTGCTTATAGATTCTATTGATGATTGCTTTATTCATCTTGTGGCAGACCCATTTAAATGAAAATATGTTCCCCATTTCCTTGCTACTATAAATTCTGCGCTATGGGGAAGGAGGGAAGCGCACCAGCTATACATCCATGGAGAAATGCCCTGTTGAGAAGAGGAGTATTATACAGGGAACAATTGACAGCCCTTCACTTCAGTGGGTACATTTCTCTGTACAGCTGCATCACCACTAATGATAAATGAGTAATGTTTGATAGCTGGCTCCGTTGCCTGACAGCTACAGTTTTGGCCAGAGGGCCACGACAGGCTTTAGACTTCTGTTCAAAATGAGTTAAACATATTAGGTATTACGAAGCCACAGAAGCCTCGAGAATGAGTGCTGAAATGAGTTATCAAGGTATGCTCCTGGGTACACAACTTGCAAAGCAGATGTCATTCTAATAATGTGTGATATAGAACATGTCTGGCCTAAACCCTGCTGGATGAAATATGAAGCCCCGTTGGTGATATTTAATACCATTTTATGAGGTGCCATCTTATAAAGACAATGCCCGCCTTATGTGGAATGCTTAAGGTATTTTGCCAAAGGCACTGGGAGGTATCTGAACTAAGTAGAATTTTTATTATTTTATAAGCCTTTACTTTGTAATATTTCTGTTTCTACATTATTGTGGTACTAGCCGCGCTAACCCTTTGTCTAGTGAACTTCACGAGCGGTTTACTGATAGATTGCCTGATAGCCACGGCTGCCTGTGGATGGAAAGGCCAGTTCCTACCTAAATATATGCTTAGCAAAAAATAGAGTAAAATAGAAAGCAGACTTCAAAAGGAAATAAAGCTTTACAGGAGGCACTCTTGGAAAAGAGGTCCTTGAAGCTATGAGATCCAGAGGTTTCGGTGTTTTTTAAAGGAGTGAGGCCTGGGAAGGTTGTGAGTTTGTGTGTTACAGCTGCAGCATTCGGTTCGTCTTGAATTCCTGTTGCAAACTTTGACTTCCCCTTGAGATTTCTGGATCCCTTTGCCGATATCCCAAGGACATGTGCCGAGTCGCTTAGTTTAAGGACAACGATGACTGTTTTCACTCTCCAGTTCTCTCTTTATTTACATATTTTCATTTAACGTTGCTTTTGTGGAACAAAATTGCCTCCTTGTTCAGGTCTGTTGGAAAGCGAAGGCAGAGTGCAAGCAGTTATTCTGAGCAAATTAGGTATCTCCTTCCCGGGATGCACAGACCGTGCTGACAGCACTGCTGAGTTAAAGACTCCAGTGGGGGCGATACTTATATTTCAGCGATGCTGAGCCGGTGCAAATGGGCTCAGCACTGAGATCCCATCGCCGCTGCCTGAGGATCTGGTCCAGTGCAGCAAGGGAGTAATTTTCTCCTCTTCGTCCCACACCGTTCTGTGTCTCACGGTCCTTCTCGTCCTCCATGCTTCTCCGTTTTGCCTCTCCCGAGCAAATAGTGCCCACGACCTGGAAAGCAGCTGCTCCTCAAAGTGCTCACCAGGCAATGCTGATGTGCCCCAGCAGCCGCTTTTGCTCAGAAGGAAGATGCGGTGGGGTGTCCCTTGCAGGCCAGGCTGGGACCCCGGGTCTTTCTCCCTTGAGGGTCTCCTGCTCAGCCATGACCTGTCTTTATGAACCCCATGGGACCAGGTCGCTGTGACTCCTCCTGCTGATCTGCTTGTCCGAATAAACATCAGCACCAAAGAAATTACTCAGCTTGGTGTGCCAGTGACCGCCACATACAATTTCCAGCTTGAAAGATGTCCCTGCGCTAAAATATGTGGCGGTTCTTCCTCTTAATCCTAATGCTCTCCTTCTGTCTACCCGGCTAAGTGATCCTTAATGTGTGGTATTGCAGCCTGATGCGAGGAGGTGTTAGGTTAATTCCCTTTGATAAAACCCTACTAACTTTTTTTTTGCCCTTGAAAAACTTGCGTTCCCTTCCAAATGCATCATCCTGTGAGCCCAAGGTTCGCAGATATTCAGATTCATCTTCCTTTATACCATAAACATGCCAGATATATATAATCCATTTGGACACTGGCAAGCGATGACTATCAGAGGCAGAATGGGTACTGAGGGGCCCATAGCGATACAGTAACATCGGCTTGGCAGCAGCTCATTCATCCTGCTAGATGATCTGTCCATCTCCCCGCCTATGGCTTGTAGCACATAAAATACAGACAAAAAGTCACACCAAATATTCTGTGCGCAATGCTCTTTGCATCTCAGCCCGGCTTTTCTAGCCTCGGTTTTAAATGCACTCGTGGTCCAACTGTCTGGTCGAGACGCTGCTTTTTGAAAGAAACGTGTCTCAGAAATTCCTGAAAGTCGCTGCTCAGTGTATGACATGTCAAGTTACATCTGCTGTGCCACGAAGCATCAGTGTGTTGCGAAAGACCATAATGAAAGGTGACAAGATAGGCTGTAAACAGTTTCGGTTGATGTTTTTGTTTATCCCAGAGCAAATTTCGTGCAGTACCACGATCTCAGGGAGAGTTCGGCTTCTGTTTTGTCACTCAGCAAAACTTTTGCCTGTGGTGATCAGCCGAATGACCCTGAAGGTTTTGGGCGTGAAGGTAGGTTACCCTCCCAGCCGATGCTGGCAAAGCTCTCTTGGGAGCGCTGCCACTGCCCCAGCACACCCGGTGGTGTGCCCGTGCTTGGGCGACCTCGGACGCCCGCGAGGGGTAAGGAGTGCTGGGTGGCCTTTCACCCCCCAGCCCCAGCTGTGTCCCACCACACACGCAGGTGCCGCGTGGGGAATTACCCCCTCGCCCCCCCGGCACACGTGTGCCCGGGCACGGGGCTTCCCGAAAGGACCTACGCCGTAGAAGTCAGGGCTCCCACAGCGTGCCGGGGGGCTTCCGAGGGCTTCCTTCGCCTCTCAGAGAACATTTGCAAATCCTCCATTTGAGCTGTACAGGTGGCTCGTGTTTATCGAGGTTGTCTACTTGGAGCATATTTCCTTAAAATCCGTCCTTATGTTTGCTAAGATCCACGCAGTCCCTATTCCAAGCTGCACACGGCTTTTAGCTCCTTTTTTCCTCTCAGCGTTTTTTGTCTGTATTGTTGCAGGAGCCGAATGGGGAAATGCACAGAGCTGGGAGATTAAAGATGTAAATTTTATAAACAGAAATCAAAGGTCCTAAATCCTGAGCAAAGAAAAGCCAACATGAGTATGAACATTAAAAACCATACATAAATAGTACTTCAAGGCTGAATGTGTTAAATTATTCAACAGTTAAGTCATAAGTGTTCTTAAACTTAAGTATAAAAATGCCCTTGACAATATTTCATAGCTGTGCGTTTCTTTAAAATATTTAGCATTCTCATTAAAGAGAATGACTTTATTTTATATATTAGTAACACTCCTCCTTGTTAATATGAAGGAATTTAGTAGCAAAGAGCATTCTTATGTATATAAGCCGAAGACAATTTACATATAAAGTTGGACGACTATTCACTTTTTATTTATTCCCGGATCATCTGCATCCACGCATAGCTATAGAGCATTTAAACAAATTTGTTCCTTAATGCATAGTATTAATATCTCCTGCCCCAAAATATCATTTGCTAATGCCATTGCAAAGACAGGTTCATTCAAAGCCACATGGAAGTTCTTGCCTTTGAAAGACTTAATGAACCTTACATTTTTGGTATACTGCACCGTGTAATGCCTATTACATATTCATTGCCAGAATGGAAGATTTCCTTTAACTCTGAGCTTCCTGGTCTAGTTCACTGTAAAACATTGTCAAAAGTCACAGGAGACTTTCGCTGAAAATTGTGACTCTTGATAGCAGGATGTAATGGGGAGGTTTAGAATAGAAGAACCAGTGGTGTATGGGCCCAGGGGGAATCGTTCTGACAGACAAATGGATGGATAATACAGTTTTTGACATAATGGGATGGAAAAGTTTATGCCAGAAAGAACTGAATTAAAGTTATTACTTTAAGGAAATTCTGAAGTTCTCAAGACCAGCCGTATTACCTGCGTGCGTTTCGTGTTACTGCATCTCTGCATAACAGGTTTTTAAACAGGGTTGGTTTCAAATTGATTTATAAGCTTACTAACGAATCTGCAATAAAAATTGTAGTTACTTTCCTGGAAGTAACCCCAGTAACATCATTTTACAGGGTGTTTTTCTGGGAGCAGGATTTTTTGATCTGTCTGTTTTTTAAAGTCCTGCATAATCAGTTTGCCTCTCAACTCCCTTTTGTAAGGACAGCAGAACAAAAAAGGCTATTATTCTGCATTTTCCTCCGGAGTAGTAGGAGACTGCATAGAGCTATATTATTTTGTATAGATTCCTCTTTCCCAGTGTTTTGTGAACTTTGGAAATCAGCAGCTCTGAGATGCCAGAGCCCCGGTGAGACCCAGCAATCGGCTGATGCAGAAACCGTTGCAAGACCAAGGCCTTAGTTAATCAAGGCCATCCAAAAAGGACCATATGTTTTTCGACTTGATATTTTTAGGTGGTTGCAGGGCCTAGCTGTCAATCAGACACGTTTTTCAGGGTGTTGTGCGCGTATGCGCACCCCGGGGTTTGACCGGGGGTCTCTGGGGAGGGGACAGTGCGGTAACAGCCTCTCCACCCCAAAGCCTCTGCTTGAGCTACCTTTCATTTTAGCTGGCAGTGACTAAGCCAACGGCTAAAATGCAGAAATAAGTCCGGCGGAGAGAGGCCCTCATAATGGCAAAGATGAAAAATGTGTTAGCGCAGAACAATGAAGTGATGGTAAATCTAAGATGTAGGCACCAGTCACCACTTGTACCATGCTGTTGTCACAAGTGTGTTGAGATATCTGAGAGAGCAGGCTGAGAAAGGGAGGCTAATTATCCCACATTACTCACTTCTGCTCATTAGGTTTAGTACAAAGGCCCTGCTTTTTATGTATATATTAAAGTGCTGAGGAGTACAGGAATAGATAACTTAATGTTTCTTTTGTCTCGCTAGTGGGTCGGTTCAGACAGAAAAATCATGTTTTCACGGACCTGCAAGTTTCCATCCTCCAGAATTAGGGGTTTCCTTCTACGTCACCCCAAGCAGACAGAAAAAGGTAACTCCCTCCCCCTCGACGCCCTGCAAAGCCCAACTAAACTCAAGTAAAGCTCCTGTGCCCCGTGGCAATTCCTCACCCAGCGCCTGCGCGAGGGCGTACAAGATGATTCCTGCCTTCTCCCCTCTGCTCACCATAGGCTCCTGTGTTGATGAAAAAGCTCTTCCCACTTAATCCCTCTTCCCCACATACCCTCAACAGCCCCTGGGGCAATTTGACAGCCGCAACCTGCTGCCCTGCTGACATCCATCCCCAGGTCACATTGTCCCCTCGTGCTGCCACTTGCCCCGCTGTCATCCCGAGATCGCAGGTAACCGCCCGCTCTCCAGCGGAGTGTCGACGAAATGAATTCAGCTGTTTAATAAACTTCAGAAGGCATGTATAATGCATTCGCTCTTAGACGTTTTTACCTGCCTCACAATCCTTGTATTGCATTTGGATCTGTAAATGAGCCATTAGGAAAAGATGAACGGGAAGGCAGAGGATTGGTTTATTGAAATTATTTATATAGGAGAAATACCTGACTTTCAAAATTCATGGCTCTTTAATGCTCGAGTCACAGAGAACACATTAAGTCTAAGAGGAGAGGAACAGGTATCGCACTTCCACACTGAGGTGAATGAAATCAAGTTTGGGCATTGAAATCCACCCTTCTCCACAACGAAAATTGCCTTGTTCTTCTAATTACGAGCATCGCAAAAGTCACTGCTTCAGTAAAATACCCTGCAGCTACACAAAAGGATAGACTGGAGAAGCGCACATCTACCAATAAGTGGCACTGAGCATCTACTCCATTTCTCACACAGGTTGGCATATCTCTCAGTGGTCCATCTGGTAGAATTGGATGGCATTTATCAGGAAATAATCCAATTGTGGCATGCCAAAACCTGAACATGAAAAGTACTTGTGCCTAGTGTCAATCATTCACCCTCTGACAGTTCAATAAACATCCTTTCTGTGATGGTTTTCAGGAACACTGACACCCAAAATGCTGGAAACAATGCCAGAGATGGAAATGACAATGCTTCTGTGAAACATCAAAAGGGACCGACACAACCTGGCATGGATTTTGCCAAGTGTTGCTTAGCAATGCAGCGCGCCTGTGGGCCGCTGGCGTGTCAGGATTAGCTGCGAAGGCGGCGATATTCACACCTTTGCTGGAAACGCATCCTTCCCAAATAAAGGAGTACAAAGCAGGGAAGTGCAGCATCAGCAGGAGCAGGGGAAGCCACAGCCACAATCTACAATTTTAGGCTTCTGAAAAGCCGCCTGACCTCCCTGGTTGTCTTCCTCAGGCATAGAAAGATTAAGTGGACCGGGCTGAGCCAGTGTGCAGTGTGTGCCTCGTCCCAGCTCCAGGAGGACACAGCCCTGTCCTGCCCAGCGCGTGGTCTCGGAGGGCACGAGGAGGTTTCGTGGCCATTTCCCTTCGGGGCTGGGACCAGAAGGGGCCAAACTCTGCTACCAGCAGCTCTTGGGGGGGGTACCTGCAGGCAGAGTTTCACCCAGACTGGGTTCGCCGCTGGCGCTCAGGGAACAGTGACAACGTATGGGAAGAAAACCTGAACGTGCAATTGGGAGGTGAATAGCCGATATCACTCCTAACGAAGTGTGAAATAGGGACGGTGGTTTTAACAGCGTAATTGGTGGTGGTAGTGAGAGGATGCAAGGAGCTCTCGGTAACAAAAGAGAAAACTTGTTCACCTGCAGAATTTCCCAAGCGAGCCCCTCTCCCCAGGTGCCTGGGTGCTGCCCGTGTCTCTGCAGCCGCCCCCACACCACCCCACGAGGGATCCTGAAGGGCGAGAGCAGCATTTCCAGAAAAACGAAGAGTGCTCGGTGGCCGGAGGGAAAACGTACTATTTTGTCTTGCAAGAGCCACTTTGCCACCGAGGAGGAAACTGAATTGGGGGAAGTGAAATAATTTGCCTGAAGCCACCAACAGACCTGGGAACTAAACTCTGGCCTCCTTAATGTGCCAAATCCTGGAGCAGAGGCTCACGAGGTCTAACCAAATCGCCTTTTATCTGTGTGCCTGGTAAATGGGCGTGGGAGGAACGTCTCCATATCAAATAAGGGGGTTTTGTCTGTCTCGAAATTCCAGGTTTTCAGATCCGGGAATCAGTTGATGCCTGGAGCATATAAACCACCTTTTTGGTGTGGCCAGGACAGACCCGCAGGTCCACACGCAGACGTGCCAGCCGAGCCTGGCCAAACAGAGGTGCTGGGATCTGCTGCTGGTCTGGAGCTCGGAGGGAGGCGGGCTCCCAGGGAAGCACTGGTGGGGCAGCGCAGGTTCGCCGCTACCCCTTTTGGCTTAGGGATGTCTAGTCCGTAGGCACCGTGGTGACCGTGAGGCTGCAAATATGATGGAGATGGTGCTTTCAAACAGACAGAGAGCTCCGAACAGAAATCCTGAGGTGTGCAGGTTCTTATATATACTTATGACAGTTTTCCAGGGAGAAGTGCAAGCTAACTCCATCAGTGCCTTTGAGCCTTGACTTGTTAATTGGCATTACTTCTAATTCCCAGCTATATTTTAAGGTATGAACCTAAGGAATTTTAAAGTCATTATGTGGGTGAGGGACTGATAAAAATAAATCCTTCAGGTTTGAAAGTGGCAGAGAGGGAATAAAAGGTGTTAAGAAATCCAGGAGTTTTCAGCCAATTGGTTCAAAAAAGCATCCGGGTGGACTGCAGCTCCTGGAGAAAGGTCACTGATACTACTCTGGATACCTCTTTTTATGAACTTTATGCATCACATAAAATAAATTTAAAGCAGTTTAATTTAACAGTCTAATTAGTCATGGCTTTTTCATCTTGTCTATTTAACTATACACGGAACAAAGAGAAAGACACAGGGCCAAATTCGGAGCTGGCACAAATCAGCCCTGCATGTCAAGGAAGCCACTCCTGCTCATCCAGGACTGAACACAGATGCCGGTGGCCAAATTTGTCCCTGGGGATAACACCCCTAACGTCTGGAGACTTGCACCGCAAATGAATTTTGCTGCCAGGAATTAACTCTCTGCAGAGCGGATCCCCTGTCTCACTGTTAAAGATTTGAGATAGTTTGGAACAACACTCCTCTGCGTGTTGGCTTCGCAAAGACGTTACCAAGAGACTACCAAGCCTCGTACAGTCCGCTGACTATTATCCGCTGCTGTTGTTTCACGTGGGCACAAGTGATATCACCAGGAGCGGTCTGAGGAGCATCAAGGATCTTTAAAGTCCCTTCCAACCCACACCATTTGATGATTCCACGATTCACGCAAGTGTTTCTCTTTGCTTCAGTCCCCTTCATTTCTACCCCCTTTTGCTTTAAATTTCAGTGTTCATATAATCTCACAGTCTCAGGCAAACAGCAGTCACATGAATGCACCCTCCCGTGGAAATGAGTGTCTCTCTACTGCCTGTGATGTGGTTATACTGGTTATACCATTATACTAAACCATGCCTTGTTCTTCAGCTCATGTACACAAACCCACAACATTAACCAGGCCTTGGTGCAAAACTATAAATCCATCCACATTTACGATGGTGATGTTTCTGAGCAAATTTCCAGCTAATAAAGTCTTAGGCCAGTTAAAACCTAGACCTCTAAGTCCATAGTTAGCGTCTGGTATTTGGGAGGGTTGTGATCCTGCCGCCAGCTTTCAGTAACGCAACAAACTATTTTTCAAATGTTGTCGATTCCAGCAGAAATCCGTCTCGCATTGGTTGAGGCACAGGTGTCACTTATTTTGTGATGTTCTCTTGCAAAAGCATGTACCAGGGGCAGGTTGCCCTGTGATGGTGGCAGGCAGTGGAGAGGTTCGGGGGGGACCGAGGTGGCTTAGCCATGTGTCACCCCAGCCCTGGGTGACACAACAGTCCCTTCCAAATGTCTCTTTTCAAAGTTGCTGCAAGTTACTGTTGCCCCAGCCAAAAATAGCTACAACAAACAACACAAACACAATAAAGAAATTCAAATATATCTTAAACCACCTAATAATTAACCATGTTCAATTAGTCTCTGGGGTGCTCTGTGCTGCTGTGTGGTCTCCCTGGAGGCACTGCCAGCACCACAGCGGTGAGTTAATGAGTTCTGGTTGTGTCTTGTCCGCAGACTTGGCTGCCTCACTGTGCTCCTCCTCTGGCCCAGCGTTCCTAGGAAGCACACCCACTTCCGAGGCCTTTCTCCCTCTTCCTGCTGGAAGCCGATGAAACGCTCAGTCCTCCCCAGAGGAGCTGCATCGGTGGGGTTGCGTGAATGTGAATGGGCTCAGCAGGATGCCACCCCATCCTGGGCACCCTGACTCAGCTTGTCTGGTCGGTTGCTGGATGCAGGTCCCCTCATCTGTCACAAGAAGCCCAGGTCTCTGTTTTGACAATATAGTTTCAAGGGAGTGACATAATCCTCCCTTTGCGGGGGTCTCTATACATCAGTGCTTCCTGTCAGGTCTAGCATCTGTGTAAGTTACTCCTGTTTCATTCAGCTTTTGCACAGCAATACCCTCTTCTCAAACTTTCTTGGAGCTCTGATTATACTTTCGTCCTTCTTTTCTTCAGGTTCAGCCAGCACCTGTGCAGACCCTGGACATCTACGCTGTCAACAAATTGCATTTTCCCATTAAATGCTGCAGGAGGGAGCCCCCAAAGGGAGTCCTGAGTGTGAGCACCTTTTTCTGCAGACTGCAACCTTCGCTGCTTCGTGCCTTCCTGACTTGGGACTGTTTCCTTGCAGCACTTTGTATGAAGCGTCTCTCCATACTGCTTTCCAGGAACTCTGTTCTGGATATGATTAATTCCTTTGTGTGGCAAATTTTAATTGTTTTATCAAGGTTTTTTTTTTCTGAATTTTCCAATCTCTTTCCCTGGTGGTTTGCCCCAAGTCCCAGCCATAATATGTTCTCTCTAATAAGGGACTCAAACCTGAAAATTGTACAGCTGGCACTGCAACCTCATGTTACTGCCAGGCTCTTTTATGGTGTATCTGGAGTTTGTACCATGTTATTTTTCTCTATTGAAAAATCAGATATTGAGGTATTGTATCTCTCAGTAGAGTGAAGGCTGAGAGAGTGTGAGGCCAACAGTGGGAGGGTAAGACAGTGGAGGCCAAGAGAATGGGAGGCTGAGAGAATAGAGGCCCAGTGAGCGGGAGGCCAAAAGAGTAGAGGGCCAGAGTGGAAGGCTGAAAGAATGGAGGCTGAGAGTGGGAGGCCAATAGTGGGAGGCTAAAAGAATAAAGGTCCAGAGAGTAGAAGCCCAGAGTGGGAGGCTGAGAGAGTGGGAGGCTAAAAGAATAGAGGCCCAATAAAGCCCAGTGAGTGGGAGGGTGAGAAAGTGGGAGGCCGAAAGAGTGGAAGGCCCAGAGAGTGGAGGCTGAGAGACTGGGAGGCCAAGATCTGGGAGGCCAAGGTAGTGGATGTGAGAGAATGGGCGGTCAATAGCGATAGGCCAGGAGAGCGGAGGCCCAGCTGGAGAAAGCCCAGGCAGTGGGAGGCCCGTGGAGCGAGGCCCAGCGGGGAGGCAAGGGCAGGCCCGGGAGGGGCGGCCGGAGGAGCCGGAGGCCGGGGAGGGCAGGCCCGGGGAGGGCAGGCCCTGCGAGTGCCTGCGGGAGCGGCGGCAGCAGTGAGCCGGTGTGTTTTCCTGAGAGGTAATGCCATAACGTCTCCTGAGGGTTCTGTGAGCTGCTTCTCAGCTGGTTTTTCCCTACATACTCCTGTTCCCGCTCAGTGCCCGCTGGCACAACGCGCGTGTGCGGCCCCCGCGCCTGAGGTGGGGACAGGGCCTGTCTCGGCCTGGTCGCTGCGGCTCCGGCCTTCGAGCTGGCTCTGTCGGCTCCGAAAGGCTCATAACTCCCGAGTTGCGTCTAATGAGCCAGCATCTGAGATTGATGGCAAGGGCTTTTCTCTACCCACCCACAGCGACAAATGCAGAGAAGCCAATCTGGGAATTGCCCGGAGTCCTGGTGCACTTCTGAGTTGCTCCCAGGCCAGGACAAGGCCGGGTGAGGGACTATTTGCTGAGACGTGCCCTGATCACTTGCTGCTGTCCCGGCTCATAAAGATACCGGGGTGTCTTTAACAGGGCAGAGCTAAGGAAAGGGGCATTAGAAAGGGGCCTGGTGAGAGAGGTGGGCTGGGAAGGGGTCAGGAAGGTTGTCACAGGTGGACACAACGATGCTATAAATAAGAGAGGGGAAACCCCTGCCTTGGCTTTGCTTTGACTCCCTCCTGTTTTCAAACAGCTTTGAAACCTGCTGCTGGGGTTTCCTATGGCTCCCTCGTACCAGAAAGAAAGGGCAACTGTTTAGATTGTCACCCTTGAACTGTCAGGACCTCGCATGCGATAGCATCATGATGACCCAGCTGAGGACGCCATTTCCCAAAGGTGAGGTGCTCTTGTTTGGTTTTGGTAAGCTACAGCGTTGTCAGGTTGGTGCGGGACATATGTTGCTGTGTCATCGAAGATGCTGGGGTGTAAACAGAAATAAAGGATGAGGTGGGAGCAGAGATGCCATTTGAAGTGGATTGGTGCTTTACTGGCTGTGGGTAGGTAGAGAGGGAAAAGCAGCCTTGGCACCTGTTAGTGGCCATTAAAAACTCCCATGTTCTGCTAATCTGTGCTCATAAAAAGGCCATCTGCTAATGCTCAAAGGTCATTAAGTTACCAGCCCTGTTTGCTCCTCCTGCACTGCTGGGCCAAGCCTTTCTGAGAAAAGAGGGCTTAAATGATTATTACGGTGGCGCCTGCTCACACTGCTGTATGGTTAAGGGTCTGTCAGTATTTTCATTAGCAACCCAGACTTTCAGGGCTTTTTAAACTTGGCCGTTAAAGTGCCTGCTTCTCACTACCTGCACAGGCTCCGATGTAGCCTGGCAGGTTTCAGGGACAGACAGAGTTGTTGTAGGCGCATTTTTTTTTTTTTAATTTTTATTTTAAGAAATCGATCTGGCTTCTGTTTTAATTTGAGGAATTGAGAAGTTCAGAAAGCTTTGGTCTGGGGCGCTCTGGCAGTCCTGCTTTAACTCAGCCAGGCTGTGCTTTGGAGAGGGAAGTTTTGTGTTGGATTGGTTTATGGTGAAACTGCTTATTGCTTTTATATTTTCATTACAAAAACAAACCGAGAAAAGAAAAAACATAGAAAACATAAGACAATTAACGTGCAACTCCAAGGGCAGCTTTGTTCCTAGAGGTGTGGGGCTGTACTGGGTGTTGCTGTTGGTGTTACAAAAGTCAGCAGTATTTTCTTCCTGTATAAATGAGACTGTGTCGCCAAGCTGGCAGCATGTGTGTCTCGCATGGTCCAGGCACTATGGGTGGGTTAGGGAAGAAGCTGAGGCCTGAACTCTGAATTGCCTTGATTTCTTAGGATTTAGTCAAACCTTTAAGGTTACATTAACATAGTTTTCTTGCGGTTAAATGGAACTATCAAAAACTTCGATAATTCTTTTTTCCTTCTGAGACTTCTCGGTGATAAAATAAGATGTAGCTGCTCAGGTTTTTATCCTTCATTTCTGATAATGACGGTGTCTGTCTCATAAAACCCTGTCTTTTATCTTCCCCAATTAGCTGAGTCGCTGCACCCTTGTGCTGTGAAGCTCTGAGTGCGCCGCAGCCTCTTCCCAAATGCAGTCAAAGCACCCTCTCCCCACCTCTGCGGGGCCAGCCCGACCACAGCACCCACCCTCCATTTCCACTCCCATTGGCATCGGTTTAATCTTTTGCTTTCTGCATAACATAAAGAAGAAACCTGGGTCAATGAATAATGAAAGCTCCTTCAAAACTGGACTCTTACAGTTCGGTCTCTGCTGCCTTTTATTTTAAATGGAGCTTCTCTCGCATGTCTCTTTAATTTTTCTTTTAATTTTTTTGGGGGGGTTAATGCATGCAGACTTTCCCTTGTGGATTTCATGGGGTTTTTCATCCAGGATTTAAGGGAAGTTCATGCTGATGTCTGTGATTGACTTGTTCTTCAGATTGTTTTTATTTCTGTTCTGACTGAGCTCCGAGGCCAGCTGGGGCGAGGATGCTGTTGTGCTGGTCCCTGTGTGTAAATAAGGAACATGGACTGCCTTGGAGAGCTAAGAGTCATAGAAGAGCATGCAAAACAGAGGGAAGGAGTGTATCTTGGGTTTTTAAAACAGTCTTTCCAAACCATGATGATGAAGTTCAAAACAAAAAAAAAACACCAAACAAACAAAAAACCACCCCAGGAAACCAACAACACAAACAAAAAAACCCGCACCAATCCGCCACAAAACAAAAAAAAAATCCCCCAAGCCAGAACAAAAAATCCAACAACCCAGTCTCCCTAACTCTGCAGAGATGTTTTTGCCAGAACCCTCTTCTCACCAGCCAGTCCTTCTTAAATCTATAACAACCAAACAGGTAGTTAAAATAGTCCCGACTAATTGTAACCAGGACTGCTGGCTTCTTCTGAGCTATTGTTCTGATTATGCACCACAGCCAAAAGCTTCAGGAGGTATATAGACAAAGTAGTTAGTGTAAGAACTCAAAACAAGAGCAGCTACAGGCATGGGTTTTTTGTTTGGTTTTTTTTTTTTTTTATTATTAAACTGCTATAAAAGCAGGCCCTGGGTCTCTGCTTCATATGTGTCACAGTCCCCTGCTCCAGTGCTTCCTATCCTACTGTTTTTAACCTTATTAAACAGCGGAGAGAACCTTTGGCTGTGGTGGTGGAGCTCACCCAGCTCTCATTATAAACTTTCTTTGGTTTATATCTGTCTCTGAAGTGTAAGTCTGCAACATGGTAGGCTTTAGTTGAATGTAATCCCTGTACAGATCCATATTGTAGCACTGGGTTGCTTTAAAGAAGGCTGGCTGATGGTAGGTCTTCAAGTGGAGGAGAGGGGAAGAAGTTGTTCCCGCCTTGGCCTTGCCATGCTGTTCAAATTTCAGTTGCATCTTCTAAAAATATTAATTTACTGAAATTGCAGTTTACCAAAATTGAGGTTTACATTTATCCTTGAGCCGTGTAAACAGCCCTGCTTTTGACTGGTCTTTAGTCTTGGTTCTGGCATCATTTGGGACAACCTGCTGCCAAGGTGCTGTTTGCCAGAGGATTCCCTGCAACAGTTTGTCTTGCCTGGTACCTGCAGGACAGTTTGACATGGTAAAAGCTAAGTATTATCTAAATTATTACAAAGTGGACAATAATTAGGAGTGGTTAGGGAGGATAGTGAATGACGGAGATCTCTGATCCGCAGATTGAGGCATGACTGTGGCATAGCAATGTGAGTACTATGCTTGGGTAGGAAAGCCTCGGTGAGGTGGCCACCGCAGCCCTGGGAGGGCTGCAGGTGAGATGGAGGTGATTGTCCAAGGCAGGTCAGCTTGGAGCTACTTTGGGTGGCTTTCCACTGGGCAGGCAGACCTAGTGAGCAATGGGGCAAGATGATGTCCTTTTCTGGGTTTTCCTGCTCTGGGCCAGATCATCGGTTAATATAACTCGGCATTGCTCCATTGACTTCACGAGAGGACTGAATTACAGCATCTGTTACAAGTTGAGGTTTTAATTTGGATTTTCTTGAAACACATAGAAGCGATAAAATTTGTACAACCTCACAACACTATTCTAGTATCTACCATTTCAGGAAAGGTCTTTTTTTCAAAATACAGTCTTTAAAAAAAGTTTCAGTTCTTTCTTTATTTATTTGAAATTGTATGTCAAATGCTGGGCAGAACTTGTGAATGTAAGAAAACATCTCTTTGTCAGCAGACATGTGGTGCAGTAGCTAGAAGTGTGAGGACAGAGAGGGTGCAGCGTATGCCACAGCCCCCCCTCTCCCCCAACATACAGGGAGTGATGTGGATGGAGGTCCTGGTGGATGAGAAGCTGGATGTGAGCCGACAATGTGTGCTGGCAGCCCAGAAAGCCAACTGTATCCTGGGCTGCATCCCCAGCAGCATGGCCAGCAGGTCCAGGGAGGTGATTCTGCCCCTCTGCTCCACTCTGGGGACCCCACTGGGGGTACCGCGTGCAGCTCTGGAGCCTCAGCACAGGAGATACATGGACCTGTTGGAGCAGGTCCAGAGGAGGATCACCTGGAGCGCTTCTGCTGTGAGGACAGGCTGAGAGGGTTGGGGTTGTTCAGCTTGGAGAAGAGAAGCCTCTAGGGAGACCTTATTGCAGCCTTTAGTACTTAAAGGGGACTTGCAGGAAAGATGGGGACAGACTTTTTATCAGGGCCTGTTGTAACAGGACACGGGGTAATGATTTTAAACTAAAAGAGGGTATATTTAGAGTAGGTAAAAGGAAGAAATTTTTTACAAAGAGGGTGATGAAACAGTAGCCCAAGTTGTCCAGAGAGGTGATAAATGCCCCATCCCTGGAAACACCCAAGGCCAGGCTGGACGGGGCTCTGAGCAACCTGACCTAGTTGAAGGTGTC
This sequence comes from Dromas ardeola, assembly GCA_013398915.1. Classification (NCBI taxonomy): domain Eukaryota; kingdom Metazoa; phylum Chordata; class Aves; order Charadriiformes; family Dromadidae; genus Dromas; species Dromas ardeola. Next base: position 323,522 of record VYZM01007056.1, read on the forward strand.
CCTGCTCTTTGCAGGGGGGTTGGACTAGATGGCCTCCAAAGGTCCCTTCCAACCCAAACCATTCCGTGATTCTACGTGATGGTTGGTAACCTCGGAGACTGGCTGAGCCCACACACTGACAAAACTTGCTGGTGATAATAAGAAGTGGAGGCTTTAAGCTAGTAAATTAATCAAAGAAAATGGATGTGGTTGTCACGACAGCATAGGAAGCCGAGCCTGGGACTCTCTGCGACAAGAGAGTAAGGGAGGAATTGTCTTGTGGTAGATACAGTAAGATACTTGGAAAGGCAATGACACAGTGAACAGCCACCCTCAATGCCAGAGTGGTGGGAAATGCTGTTTTCTTTTCCCCTTTATCCCTCTGTTTGAATCAAGTACTAAAAAAGGTGTTTCATATTTTTGCAGTAGTCAGTACTTAAAATATTTTGGTTCCTTATAGGTACTGACAGTCTGCTTTGGTAGTACACGCGAAAGCAAACAGGAAAGAGACAGAAAGCACAGGCAGTTCCTTGGATGTCATGTTTCGCTGAGGCTGTAAAGGGGAGCAGGCAGCGATTTGTTGGGGCTCTTGCTCAGCACACGCAGCCAAGTTGTTGGTGAGTTTTGCGTTGAGGGAAAAAATATTTTGCCTGGAGAAGGGTGATTTCACTTTGCAGATATGCTTCTATTTTACTGCATGTATTTATTTGTTTATCTCTTGTTTAGGAGTGTTGGGTAGGTCTGCTCCATAGGATTAAATAATATCCCAAACCTTCCTGGCTTTGTGACAATACAAACATTATTGGATTTAGTTCCCTTCTGCTTATCCACCTACGTCTTCCAAGATCCCCATTATTATTATAATAATACCCACAAAACTCCTGCTCTGAGATCAGAGGGGTTTTCAAGTGCCAAAGCAATCAACAAAACATACCTGGTCCTTTTAATCTCCTTTAATCCCATCGTGTGGGACTATCCCAATAAATGATCACGTATCCAAAAATTCTTCCTCTGTAATGACACTTGATTTTTAGCTCACAGTTTTCATGAAACTGCCTCTGATATGAAAGAAGATGTACTGGGACCTTCTTACACCATCAATAAAATAAGTTTGGGTTGAAAAATTATCTTATGGAATAAAACAGAATAACAAAAATCCATCATTATCTATGTTTCAGAAAAGGATTGTGTTTTGTTTAGCATTTTAGTTAGAAATGATGTATGAGTACATCATAAAACACTTATATTAAAAAGATCTTCTCACCCTGAATTCAAAATATATATTGTACTCTCTTATCATCCAGTCATTTTAGAGTGAAAGTTAAAAATGCCCATCCTGTGGTAGTAGTCGCTGGTATTATATCTTATAGCTGATATATTCTTCTAATACTTTTACTTAAAAGGCCTATTACTCAGGGCTCGTGAGTGTAGACATTTATTTTCTTATTGAAAATGGTAATGCCGTGGATAGTGGTTTTGTATTTAGATCAGCATTTTATGGGTTTGGTCTCTGGAAGTTTGGGTCATGTCTGTGTGCCTCATGGAAGAGGGGCAAGGTCTTTCCATGGGGTAAGAAGCAGTGGAGAACAGGAGCTTGTATTATTTTGCCAAGGTACGGCCTATGCTTTCTGTTGGTTTTTTGTGCGTATGTAGAAAACCACTCAATTTTAAAGAAAGTTAAGTGTTAGTAGAATAAAGGGTAGCCCATGCCATGGCTCAAAGTCTTGAGGGCTTGAGCTGTCCAGGAGTTTTCACAAAAATCCCTGTATCAGGAACAGGTAATATGACAACAAGCAGGACTCTGCAACATCCTGGTTTGACGTTTTAGAGATGAAAATTTATAAATTTTGGCTTGAATGAGAGCGCCTAATCCTAAGGTGAAGATGCTGGGACCCATATTCTTGTTGCTGGCTTGAACCATGCAGAGCAGAGCCTTATAACTGACTTTATCATGTCCTAAGTGAACGCCCTCACCACTAAAAAGTGACTATTGTAGGGAAAAAAAGGGGAAGGAAGTTTTTTCTGGTGGTGAGTTTGGTTTTTTTTGTGTTGTTTCATTTTGGTTTTTCTCCTAAAGAACATGGATCCGTGCAGAACATCAGCCTATCTGAAATATCAAAGTTTCACAAGGATGGGGAAAAAACCCAACCCTTTTGCACACATTTGATAGCAGTTTTTGACTCAAGCCATGGGAGAGTATACGGCAGAATTTGGTAAAACCAGGCCAGGCGCTTTTGTGGGAAAGCAACTGCTGGCAGAGGAGGGAAGTTTGCAAAGTAACTAACCTGAACGCTCCTCTCTGGCCTGCAGAACGATTTACTGAAGGGGCGGTTAAATGGCACAGATTAAGCTCATTAATGGTTCAGATATTTGCTTGGTTTACACAATGCTGTCCAGCAAATTATATTGATGCTTGACAGAATTATTGTCATTATTTATTTTGCTATATGCCAGATTTATAGATATTTGTAGCTTTTGTAAGGCTAAACATAAGAAACATTAATAGCTTTACTAATTATATCACTGCTTTAGAGATATAAATAGTGATAAAAATGCCAAGTAAAGTGAGCTAGTAAAACATTTTAAAGAGAATTTTAAAGTGAGTTACTGATTGATGATCCCTTGGGTGAGTCTTAACTTTTGAATGTGAGAGTGGAGCTTCCCGCCAGGGCATGGGGGCCTTTTACCTCCATCAACTCTTCCGGGAGAGATGAGGAAGAACAATAGTTGTATTGAGTGACTGATTATTAAATCGGATTGCGTAATCTGAAAAATATTGGAATTCTATAATAGCATAAACTGAAGCTGAACTTATTACAGCACAACAGGGTTTGGTTTTTTTTCACCTTTACCTTGTCCTCAACCCCTCCTGCCTCCTGGATGGTTTATCTGCAATTCTTTGTCTCTTACAGCGTGCTAAAATTCCAGCCTCTTTAAAGCAGGAGCTGCCTTCTCCCTCTGTCTTATTACAGACGTGTACAGGCCATACCACAGCACAGCTCTGATGAGGAATTCGGGGTCCTAACAACAATATGAATAATAATTTCATGGCTGCTAGAAAAAAAAAAAAATCTTTAATTAGTAAACAGTGTCTATACGGGGCTATATACAAATTTAAGGTGTGGTTTGTTACACAGCTGTCAAATGAAAAATCTGTTTTCCTAACTATTGATCCTGGTTTTGCTGTGAGCATCCTTTTAAGGAGGGAGATAATGAGTGAGAAAAGAGTTAATAAATGTTCAGCCGTTACTGCAAGCATGAATGGAAATCCATCATCAGTTTAAGTGCTGGATAGGCTCTAGACGATAATCCAAGCCTGTTTGACCACGATCAGTGCCACCGTGAAGAAACCTGCAGGGCCCTGGGAGCTGTGATCCTTGGGGACGGCACACGGTTCCCTGCTTTTCTCTGATATACGGCATTGTAAAGCCCTGAGTTTTATTTTTCACTGAGTTTAGTAATGACCTGGTTGAAACTCCCTTGAAGCTAGCGGAAAGACTCGCAGTCTCTGATGGCCTTTGGATCAGGATTGCTGCAGTGCTTTCTTGGAGTGAACTGCCGGTGGGAAATTTCTCCCAGGTGGGGAAAAAACAATTTTCTCCACCCACCCCCCCTTCCTTTCTTGCAATTTCTGATTAATCGGTCTTCCTAACATAGCTGTGAATAGTGTATTGTGGATGTTCCTAGAAGGAGAAAGTTGGGGCCCATCATATCTGTGGTGACATCTCACTGCTGTTTGATGGGATGAGCACGATGGCGGTGGATTATGGGCAAAGCTTTAGAGCAATGCACACCAAGCTTGTAACGAAGATGGGGAGAACATGATCCTGAACCCACTGCAATCCTTCATGTTTGGGCTTCCCCTTTGCAGTATGAGAACAGGCCGAGTAAGTGACTGCAGGACTTGGAGTCCTCATTGGGAAATTGGCATGATGCATCTCCACTAAGGCTGGGAGAGCTAAAACAGCTTGACATTGGTGCCCAGCCATATAGAACCCGAATGCTCACCCACACCGCGTGAGCGTCTTAGCTGTGCAAAGCAACTGGGAAACCTCATAGGACAGGCTTTGGTGGAAGATTTCTGGAGTTTCTTTCTAGTCATGCTGTAAATATCACAGGGGCTGTTCTCCCTTTGATCCCAAACTAGAGATGAAAGGAACAATTCGCACACATTTTTGAACCATAAAAAACATGTGGCTTGACATTGGTTCCAGAAACAGGCCAAGATGTAGGATAACCTTATTTTTTTCTGAAATATTTTAACTGTCTCTTCTCGCCATGTCATGAAGCTGTGCCGTAGCCTTAGAAAATGAACGGTGTGCTGTGGGACACAATTCTCAAAACATGGGCAAAAGTAAGTCTGTTTGACTTAGGTTAGCAGAACTTTATACTCAATACTCCACCTCAAAGTTTTAGTTACTCAAAGTAACTGCCTTGTAACTCAAGCACTGCCTTGCTCCCTTATTTCCGTCTGCTCTAATATACTGCGTAGCACAGAGTTTAAATTTAGAATCTTTAGAGGTGAGGTTCTTTGACTTTTGTGGGTTATGAGTATGAAGAAAAGGCTTCATGTGTGGTTCTAGCCTGGGAAGCGATGAGATAAAAAATGCTTTTAATGAGTAATCCTACTGTGGATGAGAGTTTCAGGTTGAAACCTAATTAATCCGAAATCTAAAAATGTGCTGCTTTTCTGCCTTTTTGTCCCCAGAAGTGTAAATAAACTTGTGGGACTACACTGGCTTCTCTTCCTCTTTTAACCTGGACTATATGAACCAACTGGTCAACGTGGGGAGTGTAGGCAGCAGTGCCCCACGTGCTAGGAGGACTTCTTGAGAGGACTTCTAACTCCTCCTCCAGTATCTTTAGGTAAAAGCCCGCCTCATAGCCAAATTAATTGATCAATGTCAGTCTGAGGTATTTGGAAAGTAGACAAGACCACGTTTCATCCACTTCAGCAGATGTGTTGTCAAAATAGTGTGTCCTACTTCTATGAGCATGTTTGGGACCATGGCTTTCCACCTGCACTCGGGTTCATGGGCTGCTGCTTCGCTCTTACTCTCCTACCCAAGATGGCTCTTCCATTTTTAGGTATTTTAAACTCCTTGGAGACCCCACAACCTGGTCAGCTATCCTAAAAGAAATGACATCTGCCAGTCTATGAGTGTAAACCCAGTTTACAGGTAAAATCAGAAATTATATTTGCCTTCTGCTGATCTTCAAAGGAAATTACAAAAGAATTATAGGGACTGAAAGGGTTTTATGGTTGCCAAGAAATACTAGTCCTGAAGTTTCAGAATGACTGTCTGTATTGAGAAAGAATACAGCCCCGGCTAATTATCTTGCCCCAATAAAGATAAAGGTTTGGCAGTTGGGTGAGATTATGTCAGGACTAGTCAAATAATGTTGACATTTTTTTACCTCCATGCTTTTCTCCAAAAAAGGGGATGTTGCATCTTTAATTAAATGTTATATGAATACATTTCAGATAGACCCAAACACAGGGCAACTATGTTTCAGAAATGCTGTTTCTACATTTAAAATGTATTTGAAATGTAATTTAAGAAAAAAGATAATGGAAAAAAAAAACCCTAAAATAACTCGAAACAAGCCAGAATATAGTAGCTCATCATTACACTAATATATCAAACAATATGAGCTTAGCTTAATTATCCCCTTTGAGAGTTGAGAAAACTAAGCACAACCTTCAATTTACAGCTGTTTGGTGCCGGGAACCTGAATTATTATTTAAGAAGAAGGGGAAAAAAAAAAGTTTATTTATTGTGACCTACACTCAGTTTTTATTCATCATGGAAAATCTGTATATTCACAAATGAGGGCTATTCATCTGCAGACTGCAGCATTCTTCAGCTGTCCGGGGCTGCATCAGCCGCACTTCTTCAGCTTTTGTGTTCATCTCGAAGCCTCTTCATCCAAATTGTTCATCATCTTGATGGCGGAGCTTTATCTTGCTCTAGTGCAGCTGCATTCCCCTTATCCAAAGTGCTGAGAGATACAAGGGAGAGGGAGAGAGGAAGAGAGAGAGAGGCAGAATAGAAAAGAGAAAAAGGAATGGCCAGTGCTCATATGAGGATAATTTGTAGTTTCTCAATAATAATAAAAAAAAAAAGGAGGACAGGCTAATTACTGGCTTAACTAGGGCAGCCTGTGGATCCTCATGTCAAAAGGACTAGCGTAATTATTTGCCATCAAAGCACATTCATATTGTGGTACAAAAGAAGGGCCTTTCGCAAATGGATCTCACTAATAAACAGGGCTGAGAGGAGCATTATGTGTCTCCCTGGATGCAAGCGCATTAACACAGTGACATGGAGCATAACTCTCAGCCTGGAGAGAGAGGGGGGAAGAGGAAGAATGATAATTATCCCCCCTCCCCATCTTCCCTCTCTTTTTCCTTTGTGTCGGGCTAGCAAGCCGAACGCGACCCGCTGGAAGGCCCAAGGCAGGCTATTAGTGACCTCTGAGCATTGACAAGGTGGCTACACTCTTAAAAGCCCGGCTCTCCATGTCAGGAGGGTCACAGGAGCCCGCAAGAGGAGCTTTAAATGGTCCAGCAAACACTTCAACCTTAAAGACACCTGGAAGGTCGCGACCAATTTAATGTAGATGAATCTGGCATACAGGGGGCTCTTTTGAATCCACAGACAAAAGTGGAGGGGTTTTTTTTCTCCTTTTTTTTTTTCCCCGCATTGTTTTTTCAAAGATCTTAGCATAAGAGATACTGGAGAGAGAGACTTGATTCTGGAGACCACTTCTGCACTCGCTGAGCAGATGTGGTGCCAGGCGGCCTCAAAGGCCGCGGCTTTTCTTTAGGAAAAGTAAACAGGTCGGCAAAGAAAGAGAAGGGACGTGTATATACCTTCCAGGGATGTCTGGAAGCATCAATGCACTAACACATTTCAAACCTGGATATATTGTAAAATGTGTGTGTGTATATATATAAGCATATATGTTATATGTAAAGATGACTGTTTGCTTTTTTTTTAATGCTTCAACTACATGGAGCTATTCACCGCCTGTGCCCGCTGGCAGACGTGCCCCGGTTCCTCGCTCGCCAGCCATGGGGTTTATCTGTTGGGCTGGTGTCTGACCCCGGCTGCCGCCACTGCAAACCACCACGGAGTGAGCCGATTGCTTGTGAGCGATGGATTAAAAGGTTTCACAGTCAGCTCGGGGAGCTGCTGGGAAATATTAGGTGGGGCAGTTTGGTTCTCCCACCCTCCTCACTTGCTGCTGTGCAACCTCAGCACTCGGGTGCATGAGGCTGCCTTGGCTGCGCTGAGTCCTGGTGGGTTTTTCCAGGAGATCCATTCTGCCCCTCCTCATCCTCTCACCGAGAAGAGGCGCAGGCTGCAATGGGGGCAGACCGTGAGTAATGGAGACAAGCCACCCGTGCCCAGTGCTACTCTGCTCTCAAGGAATTTACAGGGTTTTTTGTAATGCCTATTTTTTAAAAAGTTCTACTCTGAGCTCAGCGTTCACGTTGAACCTTTTTGTTCTTTAATCAGGGTCTTCATGGGTTACATACTATGAAATAGCTCTGCTGGTCACTGAAACAGTGAACTGGGATAGTCCTTTCTTGTGACAGCCTTGCCTGACGCTGTAAAACACGCAATGCACAGCTAGAAAGAAGAAAGGTGTCTGTATGAGCAGGGGCCGCGTGGCACGTGGTGACATGAATCTGTGCACGCAGCCACGTGTGACTGGGATAAAAGGATTTTTTGAAGCCCAACTCATCTGTGTAACAAGGGACTGAAAGCCAAAGTTGTTTCCTTTCCAGTACTTGTCTGGGTCCCCTCCACTTCATGCTACAGAGAGGAGCCCCTTTTCCTTGTCACAGAACTTGGGCACGTTGTTGTCCGTGTCGCATTGATGGGCAGTAGTAGCCCAGGGCTGCAGATGCCTGTTAGCATGACTTGCCCCAGGAACAGCTCACTGAGCCACTAGGCTTAGGATGAGAGTTGCCAAATTGTCAACCTCAGGCACTCAATTTGAGTCAGATTTGAAAAATGATGAGATGGCTTTAAAATTTGTGGAGTTAAACCAGTGACAAATCTCTTGTTTTTTGTTGTTTCCCCCTCTAGCTTGGTAACTTTAGAAAGGAATTGGATGCTGTCTCCATACTGTGCTTTACAAGGAAAAAGAGCAGGAAACATGGGCTTGAAGTGTGGGAAATAGCGCAGGAGGAGACTCTTTAGTACAGATCACAGAAACTTGGTGCAACTCATAGTAAAATAGCAAACATATGCAATGCAGGAGTACAGCTGAACTGTGCACTCCTACCCAGGCAGGGTTTTGGGGCTGAGCAGTGTTTCTAAGACATGACCAATGTCTGCGACTTAAAAAATCCCAAATACTCACCCATCCAGGAGCTATACAAGCCCTCACCCCAACGTGTAGCGCTGGAGGGACGGGGACCCACTGGAGCAGCTGATAGCAGCAGCCCACTGCCAAGGAGAGCCGAACCTGCTTGTGGTCCCCTCCTAGAAGTTTCCATGTCTCTTTAGCCCCATGATATTTTTTTTTCCTTTTGCCCTTATTTCCTTGGATTTTATAAAATCCTGCATACAGCAAATTTGGCCTTTTGTTTACAGGAAGTTGTAACCAGAGACGTAACAGCAGAATTTGATCCACTGAGCTATGGATATACTGGAGTATAAAGACCATAATTAATTTCACCTTAAAATAAATTTCTCTGGGAAAGGGATTAAAGAAGTCAGCTTTATAAACTTGGGGGGGTGGGTTTTTTATGTTTTTAAATTAATCCAGGTGAACTTTCCTGGCTTAGTTGCATCCAGCCACGCCAAGGACCAAGCGCTGGTATTAGCAATAAAGACAACATTATTAATACCATTACATCAATGTAAAGAAGGTTATAGAGTTAGCATTTGTTAAAAAAAAAATATCCTCTGTTAATGGTGACTTTTTGCTATTAACTCGCTCTTTTGCAGTATTTTATACACTTATATAGTGTTTATGAACCTGGATATGTATTTCTAGTGTTGCCAAGAATAATCAAAGACAAGTATAACAGTTGCAGGGTTTCTTTCCTGATGAAATTGTATTGCAGCTTCTAAACCCAGAGCTGGCCTCCAGCAAGGGACTGTGTCCTCTTAAAGTAGAAGCGCGCCGCTTGAACTTTGCTATCGCACAATGCTTTCAAGGTTGCTTGTCTAAAGTGACTTAATTTGTACTGCAGAACTAGCCTTGTACCCACAAACGCGCCAAAAGCCGCAGCGAGCCAGGGTAGCAGGGCTATTACTAATTTTTTATTAAAATCCCTTAGGCGCACACAGAAGGCCCAAAAGCAGCTTTAATAATAGACAACATACAGCACATTTTTCTTGTATTGCCATGTAATCAAATCTAAAGCTTCTGTTCACTTTCTTTGTTTTACCTAGAGGACCAGCTTCCAATTTAGTTGTGGCCTGCACTAAACTGATTTTTCATTGTAATTAATGCCTACTTTGGCCTCAGCCACTTATACAACTTTCCATTAGAGGTTTGCAGCCATCCGCAGAGTATTTCACCAAGTTACCCTCCCGATCCTGCTACAGTTGCAGTTTTTGTTAAACTGTTTTTTTTTAATTTTATTATTATTTTTGCAAAGAATGTTTAAATTACACAGCCAAATAGGTTTCTTTTTCCCTTTTATTTTTTTCGCCTTTCTCCCCCCACCCTGCTCCCTCTTTTCCCCCTGCCTGCTGCACCTATTAAAGCGGTTGGGCAGGAGTCCAACTGGAAGGAAAGCCTTTAAGTGATTTCAGAAAGGGCTAGTGGAACTTATTTAGGCCTGGGGTCTGCTGTGGTTAATTTTCAGTCTGTGTTTTGTGCTGTCCATTTCCTCTGAAATACTACCTGGGGTTTAAGGTTCCTCAGCACAGGATGTTAATAGGCCTCTGCAAACATTCAAAAGGCAGCTTTCCCACCACTAACCTTAAAAAGATTGTGGCACCGGGCCCAGGGTCAGATTGAATAGATGAAAAAGTATATGCTGTGCTTTTGCTCGCTCCTTGGACCTTTCCCTGTTGGCTTGCCTGACATTTTCAGTGACTTTTCTTAGTACCTTATTTTCAGCGTGCTTCCTAGAAAATTCTGCTTATTACTTTCTCCTGTCCCCCCTCAGCAGCATTACTAAATCAGGAAACACAACAATTTGTAACTATACTTTGCTGACTTCTTGGACTTTTCCCTTGCAGCCACGAGGTGCTGCTTCTCGTGGCCCTGATGACCCAGCCAAGCCCTTTGCCATCCAATCCATGCGCCGACGCCTCTACCCGGTGCGTTTGCTGACACTGTGTCCGGGGTGCTTTCTGTAGGTCTCTTGCACGCCTCGTACTGGGGGGAGCATCTCTGCTGTGAGGCTAAAGCAAAGAGCTAATGACCAATTATGTGTGCCTCTGCTATATTGGCTGTCCTCCCCGGCGCAAGAAGTGCAGTTGCGGGAGCTCTGGTGTAGGTGTGCAGGTTTCTGGGCACTGGGCTTCCACCTTTTGCAATGTTCAGATTTGGGCATCAACGTTCTTGCCTTGCTGTGGCACTGCTCAAAAGGAACCGAAGGATGTTGACGCCATGTGTACCCTCCTGTGTAGTTTAAAGCAGGAACAGTTACCAAGTTTTTAAGTGTGCTTGAGAAATTAAGTAAAATTAGTGCCAAAAGGTGCCTGGTGTCCTCTGGTCTGTGATGGCAAGTCATTGATCGTGTTGTTTGAATGTACTGGTCTGATGGACTCCGTGCTAAGGGACCAGTTGTGTTGGTCTCCTTTATGTAGGTGCAGCTGCCCTTAGGACAGGAGGCGGATGCGTTTAACTTCATTTAATTTAAGGGCTCGCTCGGGTGCAATATGTGGATCTTTAAAAACGAATCCCAAGCCAACGGATTTACATCCCTACCCAAGCCAGCTGCCCTTCTGGCTTTTGACTCTGGTCCACAACTTGACTCATCTCCCTCGGACCCATTTGCAGGCTCAGTCCTTTCTCACACCTTCGGAAACCAGAAGTGTTTTGGGTGAGGCAGATGGAGGCGGAAGACTGGACCAGTGGAAAGACAGGGCACTGTCTGCTCTGTGTGAACTGCTGTTGTGAGGTGGCACCACGGGCATGCTGAAACCAGAATATGCGTGGTCCGTTTTTCTGTTGTAAGGATCTGGCCCCTTACACCTAGGAATATGATTTCCGGGGCTACTTTCTCCACGAGTGACCTGCACCTCTGCCCCTTCTGCATGCACAGCGGCTGCAAATCCCTCGCTGTACCTGTGCCTGTACGAGCACCCCCCGCAGAGAAGCAACTGATATTGGTCTAAACACATTTGTGTATCTCTCCCTGACATTTGCTCTGTTAAAAGGTCAGGCTTCTGCAGTGTAGACAAGAGCCGTCTTCCTCATTATCACATATTACTGCAAATTTCCATTTCCAGCTCCAAAGTTTCCAGTGATTTCTGCTGCAGTAGCTGGGGCAATCCGGCACAAAGCGCCATTTGCCAGCCTGGAAGCTCTGCCCCAAACTGCCCCAGTGATGCTCAGGGAGAGAAGCAATGAGTGTTTGGGGAATATTTGGGAAAACGCAGTGAATTTCTTTCTGCAGTAAGTTCCTTGCTTGCAGTGGCAAGTTGGAAAAATATGTGACAAATTTAACTTAGAAAGGCAAGTCTGCAGAAAGAAAGGGCCATTCTGCAAAGAGTCATTCATATTTTTTCAGTCTTCCTGCAGAAGCGCTGCTCTCAGCTCCTCTGTAATCTCTGATATTTCCTAGTATCAGAGTGTGGTGCTGGCAGAGGCAAAACCTGAGGCTAAACTTCAGTCTGTATTCTTGCTCAGAGGAAGTAGGTTCTGGGATCTCTTTGGCTTTTGAACGTCAAGAAGCCAGACTCAGAAGCCTGAGGGCAGGGGGGAAGGTGTGTTTTTCTTGTTAAGCTAAGGTCTTGCTGATGGGAAGACACAGATGCCAAAATAAAAGCGTGTGTGACATTGCAGGCTCTTTGGGAGTTCGCTTTGTAGGGGTATCCGCACTCTGCTTTTCATTTTGACCCTCTCGTTCAACCTCAGGAGCACTTATATGTATCTTTACATATAAAAGGTACCACAAATGTTGATGGGGTAACATCATTGTAGAGAAAGCAGATAGTGTTCTTGCTTTTTGCACTTATTTGTTTACGTACTGACAAAAAGGCACAGGAAAAGCATTTGCTTGATCTTTAGATGACCTGGCTGGGAAATGGATGAGCATCTTGCTGGTACTCCTCCAAGTCCCGCGTGCTGCGTGGATGGCCACTGGCTGACTTTCCCAGTTTTTCTGCTGACTGCAAACATACCGTAAGGTGGCCACTCAACGGTGGCCTTGGGAGAAGAGATGATAAACTGCTGATTTAGTAATGGAAGAGTTAGGGGAGAGGAAGGACCTTACTTACTTTGGCCTTGGATATGGGTGAGACCTGGGGAGCCCTTCTACAACAACAAAGTCAAAAGAACAAATACCACACAGCAGAGTTTGAATGTAGATTTATTTTTTTTCCAACAACAACCATAAAGAAAATATACTTTAGAAGCAAAATATTTTTTTCACATTCTTCCCCTTAGTTTTCTTCCTTAATGTGGTGATGGCAGACATAGAGCTGTAGTCGTGGAAGGCAAAGCCTATACTGGCATCTACTCTTCAAATACCCAGATACTAAAGATTATGGTACAGTAATTTCTCTGCGTGTGATGCACCTCCCTGCTTGGCTCCGTAATGCAGTTGGGTACCCGCTGGAGAAGGGGCTCCAACAAGTGATGGGATGGGCTCCCACTGAAGCAGGGTTAGGCTGCAGGATGCTTTCACTGTGCTACTACCCCGATAACTTGCAATTTGTCTCTTCCTGCCAGATCTGGAGCAATAAAAACGCCTTATCAGGAAAGAGTATTTTGCATAATTTCCTTGCCCTTGCATTTTTGCCTTATAGAAAACATTATTGGGCCTGATGTTTTTAGGTACTTGGAAAGTCCCTTTCCCCGAAGCATTTGTAGATACTTTGATTACAATGTATTGTGCCAGGTTTTCTTACGTTAATTCAGGAAAGCAATAGTGATGCATTTGAATTCTTTACCATTGAAGTTGTGACTGACAACAGTTGTAATGTAACAAGATGAAGATGACCTTCTTCTAGCTGTTCTCCTGTCTTGCTGCTATAGAAAGTTAGTGCTACCTTAAACCCTGTTTGCCATTAATGAAAAATTCCACTATTTTTATTAAATTTCAGAATCACCTCAGCTAGCATGAAAAACAATGATATTGGATTTCTTTTTAAAATTAACAATGTATGTAACACAGTAAAAAAAGCTGACATTTACTTAGTGCCTGGAAGCAAAGAGACTGCGAGGCAGACGGCAAGCTGCGGTGCTTCTCTCCTTCGTCCTGCAGCCTGCGTATGTGGTTAGGAGACGTGGGGCGAGGTGGCTTGGGGTGGATCGCGCGGTTAGGATAAAAGCCAAGAAACACCACCACTATTGCTACCTTTCACCAGTAGGAGAACGTCAGGGCTCGGGGCGGGGG
>VYZM01007056.1:342023-382877 GCA_013398915.1 Dromas ardeola
GGGGGGGGGGGGTGAATAAAAGAATTGAGCTCTTAATGGCACATGGACAGAGAGATACTGCAATTGCAAAACAAATTCAGAAGCAGATAGAGAATTGCCTCGAGACTCTGCACGCTGAAAACTCAGCCGCTTCCCGTGAGGCGGAGGTTTGATGGCCATAGACCTTCGCTCATCAAAACTGCTCTGGATTTTCCTGCGCAGAGGCTCAAATGGTAGTCAGGTGCACAGATCTGCTTTAGGCCCATGAAAATCTCTGCTTTAATGCCTGAATGATGTCCAGGTTGGTGTTACACGATATATTCAGGATGCGTTGTAGCATTCGAGACTTTTTATTTGCTGGCCTTGATGGAGGATGAGTAGGGTTGCAAAGGCAGAAGTGATGGCCATGCCAGGCAGCAAGGAGGTGGTAGCTGCCTGCTCCACCTGTGACCAGCCCTCCTGCCACTTGCAGACCTGTTATGGTGCAAGAAAAAGATATAACTTTAAAAATCTCATTAATTAACATGCAATTTTAATACATCATTAACTTCCTATCACATGCCTTTCCTGCTCCCTTAGTCCAGAGGAGCTCTGCGGCTGGATTCTGACCACGGGCCTCTTGGCCCATACTCACAGAGATGGGTGCGTGGCTCTTGATTAGTTTAGGCCACCATTACCATAGTAACGGGCCCTAATTGACAGGACTCTGAATTAATATGCATACTTAGGAGAAGAGGATGGGGGTCCTGCCAGGCGTGCCCGTGCCAGCACACGCGGGATAACACCGTTGCTGCTGGCCCCGCTCATCGCAGGCTGCGGCTCCAGCATTGCACCTATCAAATCGCCAGTTCCTGCATCATTATGAGGCAGGTTTAATTAAAAGCAGGAACTAGCAAAGTGTTGCTGGGATTTAAAATTATATGCCGTTAGTTATTAACCGCTACAAATTAGGTAGACGTTCTTTCAAGGAGAGTAATTTCCACAGCCAGCGCTGGTAAAGCGAGCTGGCGTGGGATATCACTCAACTTTCCAAAACGGGGATCGCCAGCTTTCTCAGAAGAGGGCTTTTTGGCCACTTCTTGGGTTTTACGCGTGACCGAGATTTAGCATTGTTCATGCTTGCTTGCAGCAATGATACTTTTCCGTCTGTGAAAACTCATTTTTCATTTTAACAATAATTCCCAGGCAGGAAAAAACATGTCCTGGTTTCTCCACTGAGCCAAATACTGAAACAAAATATTGGGCCAAATTATGCTCTGATTTTGCCACTTTAAAATCTGCCTTTGCAAGTTAGTGCTGAATTTAGTTCATTCCCCTCAGGCGTTTTCCATGCAATAAATATTGTGTTTCTTGTTTCTTTTCTTTCTCTTTTTTTTTTTTTTTTCCCTCCTGCCACTTGGAGAAAATGAAAACTCAAACAAGAGAATGAAGTCAATTGTTAGATTAAAATTTTCTGTACTCTTGGTGTTAGAAAAAAACCATACAGAAGGCTCACTCCGAGTATCTTGCCTGGAAATCTGCATTATCAGTGTGACTAACGCTGCTGATACAGATGAGGCATTTCGAGTTGCGGTAGCCAGTGATAAAAAAAAATAAAATGGAGAAAAATAAAACTTTGAGACCTTAATACTTCTGTTTAGCAGTTTAAAGGGAGAAAGTGGTGAGCTGGTCTGAAGATTTTCCTTCTCCACTACTTTTGCTGCTTCCACAGCCCTGCAGGGGAGAGAAAAACACTCTTTGAGCTGTAATAGGTGTAAAACTAGGCAAATTCAACAAAGTTTTAAGGAGTGAGAATGGAGAGCAGCGTTCACAACATTTTACTTGGCGATCTCTTTATAGGCACTCAGACGTGAGGACCGGGAGTGTGATACGCGGAGACAGATTGCTCTGTGCTGGAGAGCAGGGAATTTAAGGTACCACACATAATGCAACTTCTATTGGGCTAACAAATGTAGAGTGCAGACTATGGTCTTTGGCACAAAGAGAGGAAGAAAAAGCTCTTTAGCACCAAAGTTTTTATGTTAATCCAGTAAAAGCTATTACAATATCTATCGTCGCTAGCTTTTTAAAAGCCTGTGAGGCTGAAAGCCGCAACCTACACATATCTTCACAGTAGATACATCAATTTTTTTTCCAGAAGTTAACTGATAAATTGCTTGTGTGTGTGTATATGTATGTATGGGTGTGTACATGTTTTCCTGTGACTGTGAGACACAAAGTAGATAGTAAGGAAATGTAATAGCTCATTATTGTTTATCAATGAGTGCGGCAAAGGAACGAAAATTAAAGAGGCTGAGGGGGAAGCGAGCAGCTGTAGCTGTGCTGACACCAATAACTTTTCACAAGGGTGAGTCAAAGCATCAGGATGTCAGACCCTTGTTCCTGCCCTTTTGAACTTACTTCTATAGATCATGACAAAATAGAGAAGTGAGAGAAAGATACTCCTCTCCCCAGCGGGGCAGAGAGGAAACTGGCCACTCATGCAAATGTTTCAGATGAGAAGTTGAACACACACCCTGCTCACATCCGCAGGGATGGCTGCGTGAAGAAATACCGACACGTTTTGGAGGCGGAAACACGTATAAAGTAACTAGTGCATGGGGGGAGAAGTGGGGCTTCTTCATGTCCACTCATGTGAAGTGTAAAAAAGTAATTTAGCCATGGTGGGGCCTTGCAAATGTGCGAAGCGGAGCCCTCAAATGTGGGTGATATGAGGTACGGGAGGCAGGAGCTCCACGGGAGTCTCCTGGCCAGGCTGGGGCTCGGCTGTCCCCAGGCACAGGCAGCAGCTCGGTGAGTCGTGCTCTCGCCCTGGTGTAGTAATAATTATTTTCTGCCAAAACTGCTCTGCCCCTTTCACGCAAAACCTGGGTACGTGGCCGGTGGCTCTGCCTGCAAGAACCAACGAGCCACATCCCCTGTGGCATCCCTGCTGCCGCAGGCTGTGGGGCAGTTCATGCTGTGTTGGCACAAGTTGCCCTGTGGGACCTATGCAAGGAGATGTTTATGCTCAGAGTGTTTTGTCCCTGAGAGCTGGCCCTGAATATCCCCTCCTTGCTGGGGATGGGCAGGGACACAACACAGCAGCAGACCTGCTGCCGGGGCTGCTGGCCATGCTCTCGAGCTGGCCATGGGGCTTTCCACTGGGCCCCGCGTTGCAGGTGTCAGATGCGGAGTGGCCACCGCACGCCCCGGTAGGTCTTCAGATTTTTTTGGTGTCTGTCTGCTACTCGGATGGCAGTGGTTGAGGTCCCACTGGGCTCAGGAGACTCTGCACGTTAGTGTTGTGTGGCATTGCATGGTCTATGGTTTGTTTTAAAAGCAAAATGAGAAGTGAGAGGCAGCTGGCGTGCTGACGGACCTTTCATGAAAAGATGGCCCCCAACTTGCTCTCTTGGACAAAGAAATAAAGTAATTTGCAAAACCCGAATTCCCCACTGTGGTAGCACAGACTGCCTTTTCACTCATTTTAAGAAATGGAGGTAGCAAGGGATGCTCAAGCTTGCATGATACCCAAGCGTCTTTTGCTCTCTTGGATTAAAACAAGCCACCTCTGAAATCAGAAGATTTCCGCTGAGGTCAAGAGGTGCTGCTTCTCACCTCACCTATTTCTGCTCGATCTCTTACCGCAGTACCTCAAGGTCTGAGCCGAGACACAAGTCCCACCGTGGCAGGAACCGTGCACACCGTGCTGAAGAAAAACATTTGCTGTCTCACAGAGATTCAGATTTAAATAAACAACGGTGGGAGGGGGAAAAAAAAGAGGCAAAGTGACTTGGGGTTGCTGGGCTGGCTGGTGGCAGACGTGGGACTAGTCTCCTACCTCTCCTGCTGGACTGGTGGCCCCAGGATGAAGCCATCCTGCTTTGTCCTGGTGCACTGAGCGTGTGGCCACCCAGTCGGGGTGGGCCTCCCGCTGACACTAAGCAACAGCAAAGAACTGCTTTTTTATGTATGTATGCATGGTCAATGTTGTTGTTAATATTAGAATGAATTATAATTGATTAGGAAGTTCAGCTGCATCGCACCGACGTGGGTTGAAAAGCTGGAAACACTTGTATTTCCAGAAAACGCCTGTATTTCTAGATAGCATCACAGCTGCTCGATGGCTAGTCCACCTGAGCAAAGGAGGTATTTTACGTGAGTGGATGTGTTATTTAAAAACATGAAGATCTCTTGTTTTACGTGAAGAGGCACATTTTCAAATAGGGAAACGGGTATATAATATCCGCTGAAAGGCCCTGGAAGTAAGAGTGTCATTAATATCTCTGTAAAAGTTGCCCTGTCTGCACTCCTCTCACAGTGCTTTGGTGACAATTTGTGAGCAACACTTCCAGGCTGATTTTAGTAAGCCCAGTTCTGCCTGTGCATTCCAGACGTTATTACCCGCGCCTCAGTTGTATAGAATTTGCTGTTATTTCAAAATATGGTATGTCCTAAGAAAAAGTCCTCCTCAGCTCCGCAGGTTAGCCCAGAGTTTGATCATCTGCATCCTTTTTTAAAGCGTTTCCGATGGCATTTAGATAGTTTGGTGACTTGTAAAGCAGTGAGGGATGGCTGCCCTTTCATGCACTCTCAATTTCCCCACGTGTATCTACTGCCATTGGGGTTTATTCTTGACTTCAAGTTCAAAGGGAAGACCTAGTCTGAGCTTCCCTGATGGTAATATTGCATAGCCATAGGTACCTTCACTGTTAGCAGCATAGAATGTTTTCCACGGTATTTTGTTTTATATTCAGCATTTCTTTCTTTTCCAGCAGCAGTTAGGCAATTTGGGTCCCAAGCCTCACCTTTAATATACTGTAACACTATTAGGTTGCATAACCTTACTGGAGTAAAAAACAGCGAGCGTGTTACATCTATTTAGCTTATTACAAAAAAACTTCACGATCCTAATGGCTGCCCAGACCTTTGGGGAAAATTCTTGCTCACCCAGCTCTCAAACCGCAGGCATTCGTACTTTGGTGATATGCCATCGCTCAGGTGAGTGTTCACCCAAACCCTCTGCTGCTGCTGGGGACCAGGGAAAACAAAGTAAAATCCTACATTCAAATGCTGAGAGATGGAGATGTCCCTTTTGGAGGAAATATTCAAACGAGGTGTACAAACACCCTGAAAACTGGCACGGGGCAGGAGCCAGGGAGCAGCAGCCTGGCCCTTGCAAGAGAAAGCAGCAAATAACGA
The DNA here is from genome assembly GCA_013398915.1 of Dromas ardeola. Lineage (NCBI taxonomy): Eukaryota > Metazoa > Chordata > Aves > Charadriiformes > Dromadidae > Dromas > Dromas ardeola. The sequence goes on from VYZM01007056.1 coordinate 347,187, forward strand.
GTTGGTTATAGAAGAGATAAAAGAAAAGCTGACCTCTGCGATAAGCGCGGAGGTGGTGGGAACGACGAAGCAAGGAGGCAATTATCACAACTCTCTGGGATGAAGTGGGTACAAGAGCTAACGTAGCTGAGCAGTGAATTTCAGCAGCGAAAAAAATGGATCGTGAACAGCTGCAGGGGTTACTGCTGGAGACTGTATCAGAAGGAAGAAAAATGGATATTGCCTGCAGAGGGACCCGGCACTTTATTGGGCTTCCAGGAGGAGTCGGCTCCAGCGTATGCAGGAATTTCTGAGATGATTTTCCAGCTACTTTAGATTCACTGCAAACAGGTTTCAAGTGATAAAATTCTTTGGGGGATATGGGTTATAATGAATGATCCGTTTTAGAAGGGGAAACAAATAGTGGGATGTTGCAATGTTTTAGCAGTGAGAAAGCCATTGTTTCCAGATTTGTATTAATGATAGGAGTAGGAGGAGAATGGCGAGATGACAGTGTTTGTAAAGGAGGGAAGCGATCAAAGATCAGCGGCAGTCCCAGGAGGAAGGGTGAGAGCAGTTGGAAAATACTAAATTTCAGCTCCGATTCTCGTGTCCCTTAGGATACTTTAGAAATTTATTTTTTCCCGAAGAGTTTTCTGGGCACCTCAAGTCAAGACAGTGCGTTAAGCCTGCATACCTCCGTTATTTGGCCAGCAGTTGAATCCAGCTTCAGCTGCTAATACCGATGAGCTTGGAGTCAGGAGAGACTGCAAGACCTGAGCCTTGTGAGCGACGGCCAGCTGACGTTATTTCAAGACTCCTGTCATGAGCACGGCTCTCGCCATGTGAACGATTATGGGTATTACTCACAACTTGTAAGAACAAAGCAAAGAACAGTATTTGAACTGCGTTTTCTAAATACAGCCACATGAACAATACTTTGAAAGGAAAAATTTCCTGTCAAGAGGCATTTATATGCGGCACCAGGAAAAAAAATTATCTGCTCTGGAGATCTAGATCTGTAGGCAAAAAGATGCAAAGTAGGAAATCCCAAAACACAAAAAGAATTATGTTGCTCAACTAACATTATATTTCTTGCATGATAATAATTATAAACAGACGCACCATTTGATGGTTTGCAGATTTATTTCTCTTCTTTACTTAGTTCAGCTAAAATTTGTAAATTATTTCCCTTCATTTGTGGAATAATTGACTTGTTCTTATGACATCCCCGGGCTTACGATCCAAAGCTGAGTGTGATTTTTCAGTCGAAGCCGGATGTCTCTGTGAAATAAGCACTGTGATTTCATCACATCTTACGGGGTTCGGTACAAAAATTACTGTTGAGATGTAATCACCTGGGCTGTGCAGAAAATGACCCCAGAGGAGCGGAGGGGTTGCTTGCACCCTTTACATTCACTGAAACGGCAAACCCAGTGACTCTCCCCTTTACACAATGTCTGTAGGGATGCCAAAACCAAAAGTTTTGGAGAAAAAAAGGTTTTACAGAATTGCATGTCAGGGAACGGCAGGAGAAGACTTTCCGTTTCTAAAGCCACGCAGGCTCTTTGGAGGGACCTGCTCTGCCACAACTGCTGGCCAGGCTTTCCGTGATTCCTTTTCTTCACCTGCTCCCACTGCCGCCGCCCCAGACTGCCTCATCTTCTCCATTTAAAGATAATTTCAGCTTTTGACGTGTTCTTTGTGTGAGTTTGCTGACTTGTTTTGTGAGGCTGTTTGATGCAGCGAGATGCCTTGGCACAACATCAGCTTTGCTGCAGCTGGGCTTCACCCCCGGGCTCCTCCTCAAGCAAAGCCCTCATGTCTCCTCCGTCGCCCCTGATGCCTTCCTCTAGTTGGGGTGAGGGTGCACATGTGCCCCAACATCTCCCTCCTCTCGATCAGCCTGTCTGTGTCCTCCTTGCATGAGCATGGACCTAGAGGAGGACGCCCCTGTACCATGGAGCGGGCAACCTGTCTTGTCTCTGAAGGCACAGGCAGATGCCGCACTTCTCAGGTTTTCATGTGACAAACAAATACCTGTCTGTGAATACAAACTGAGGCACCTTCTGCCTGCAATTGCAGTCCTCGTCAGACATCGTTTCAAGCGTTATTCTTGGCAATAATGTCTCGTTCAGCTCAGCCTCTTCTCTACAGTGATCATGCACTTTGCTTTCCCATCTTTATCAGAACGGGCAGCTTTGTACTTAAAACCTGCTTTTGTTATTGCTGCTTTGCGTTTGTGATGGGCGTTTTTTGGTTGGGAAATTGTGTCTTCCCTGCGGACCGTGCTCCTTCACACTGCCAGTTTGGTCTGTGCTTCACTGCCTGGTTTTCCCGAGAAGCTGGTCCCAAGCAGAAATGGGAGGTCACCTCTTGAGTGTTTTGAAAATTTGCAAGAAATATTCACTGGAAATCAGATACTAAGATATTAAATGTGCACACAGAGTTAGAAGAGAACCTGTTCGTGGCATAAACTTTTTAATGAGGTTCTGTACAGATATTAAGGATAAATATTTTCAGTGTTGAACAAGTGCTACCTTAAATCATTTAATCACTCTGTGTAGGCTGTGGCTCACTCAACAGCAAAGCTTAGACCTGTTTCCAACCTCTCCTCAATACACAACACAGGATTGCTCCATCATATTCACTGTTTTCTCTCGTGCTGCCATTTTCCACCCTTCTTGGCCAGGTCCTTTGTCCCCAACAGGACAACCGGTAAGCAACCAGTACCTCACTTTGATTATTTCATTCAATTTATTTATTCTTTGCCTGTAATCAGGTGCAAATCTAACCATTACTAGTGTCAAGAGCTTTTTTGTATGGGTGACATACCTTGCCCCGTCATGGATGATTGGGGCCGGGCTCTCATGGACACCTTCTCTGGGTCTGTCAGCAAGAGTTACACCAGGGAAGGGTTTGGCACGTGCTGTAAAAAGTAAACCTGGACCCAGGCATAAGCACATGAGAGAGAGGCGGCTATTTAAGATGTCTGATGATGAAGTCAGCTGGAGCCATTTCAATATTGACTGAAATACTTAATTTTATTGGGACTGGCTACTATTAATGTATTTTCCTTTCAGTTACAAGCAGTGGGAATCCGCAGCTCACAGATCACTAGGTGGACTCTCCATCCTTAGCTCCCCTCTGCGGACAGGACTGGGAGAAAGGGTGATCCTTCACATGGGCCATCGTCCCCATGGTCTTACGCCTCTGCCCTTGAACACAGGGGAAAAACGAACCAGATGCAATTGGCTGGTGATTTGGTTTTCAGCCCAGTAGTTTGACCAGAGGATGTTCGACTCTCTGTGGCCAGAAGCCAGTTAGCTGCCAGCAAAGTATTTGTGTGAAGATTCGCGTAACATCTTCTGTCTGACAAACCGCATTATATGTCTGTCCCTGTGCCCAGGAGTAAGCATCACAGTTCTTCGCCTCAATGCACTGTGTCATATATAGCCAAAATTGTAAACTTCTTCCATTGTTGGTCTCCAAGCTAGCATCCAAGGCACAGCTGAGGTCAGGGACCTGTCTTGAGGTGGGGAAGGGGCTCTGTCTCAACTGCTGCTGCTTGCTGACACCACAGTCCCTAAAAAATTGGCTCAGCAGAGGGCAATATCCAAGCCAAAAAATGGCAGATCAGCAGCTGCTGGAAGCAGAAACTCCTTCGCAAGTTCTGGTCCTCTCTGTTATCGCCCAAGCTGCTTTCCTGACTTTTAGCAATGTCTTTTTGTTAATTAGGTCATGTGTGGCCATTGTATATGAAGTGCTACACGATCCAGCAGGAACAGTGTTTTGTGCCCATGTGTCTTTTCACTTCGTAAGTCTTGCATTTTCTTTGCTCTCCAGGTTGTGCTGAGATGGAAGGAGGGACTCGGAGAGGGAAGATTAACCTTTCGCTGGCCACAATTCGTTCCCTCTTATCACGGAGGATTCGGCAACCCACCCCCCTCCCATCCAGCCTATCTGTCTGAATTGCTGAAAGCATAATGCTCCCATATGAGAGATAAGTAAGTGAGCTCTCTTTCTTTTCCATAGGGATGAACTATAGTGTATGCAGATTATTAGGAGAAGAAAATAATATCAGAGAAAGGTGGCTTTCTTAAAAGGCATCAGTAGCATTAGTGTCATGTGTGAAGCACCCATTTGTGACAACTGTACAGACCTTTCAATGGAAAATTGTGCTCTGCTACCTTTTAAAGTATGAAATGCTAATTTTGGATTTACAGTTTTTGAACTAGAGGGCTGCATTTTGCATGGAATTTTGTTTAATTTCCCAGTGAAAAAAGGCATTTGAAACACAACTGCCTACAGCCAACTGTCAACAAAAATCAACTGTAATAACACGCAGCCTGTCACTGATTTATGTGGTGATGTGGTAATCTTCTCAATTTAGCTGGATATTTCTTCTTCATACCAAAAAGCTGAAAGTCTTGCTAGACGTTTATGAATATCGGAAGGTACTATTAGGATGATAATGGGGCAAGATTAAAGAGGTGTTCACTAGTTCAAAGTGCCAGTTAAAGAGACAGGGAATTGAGAGGTGTAGATATATATGGCCCATTGGTATAAGTGAACTTTGTATTTTCAGAGTTGCTTAAGATTTGGGAGACGGCATATTGAGATCCATCTGCCATGAGAGCGTCTTTCTAAAGGGAGACTGGGGGGAGCAGCTATACACATTTTTCCCCCCTAAAAAATCTGCTTTTGTTTAGCAGGGGGTGGGTTGAAAATCTTAGGCATTGAAGATGGAGCAGATGAGTATGAGTGATGTTACAGCAAACAGGCTGCTGGGACCCTTCACCCTTTTCTCCGAAGATCTGAGCCTTAGACGTGGTGACTTGGTACCAGGCTGCATCTCAGGGAGGACTGGCGAGTAAGATATCACACTCTGCATAGCACAGCTAAGGAAAGTAATTGGCCTCTCATAAAGAGCTAGAACTAATGCAGACAAAACGATACTGCAAGACTTGAGCTACAAATAAAGAGACAAGTTTGTGTTTTACAAAAATGTATAATTTACCAGGCATTTCATTATGCTGTATAAAAAGGCAAAAATGATAATTGAAAATAAATGCGGCTGCCTAGCTACAGTATATGCTGCCAGCGTTACTGGAAATAGAAGCGCTTTCTTGCTGAAGATAGTTAAAATTTTGATACAACTTCTGTCTGCAGATTTGTATAATGTATCTTGTTAAATTTGTTTCAGTTTGTGTATTTATTACAGAGAACAGGCAAAATGTGAGGATCTGTCTCTGTATTTATATACCTAGGGGTTTATACAATTATATTAATTATTAACAGTGTGTTCTGCAGATGCATGCATCTGCAGAGTCTGAGTGAGGATACATGTTGCTGAGTTTCTTTCAGAGTACACAAAATACACCAGTTACCTTCAAGGTTGCCAAAGATATTCCATTACAAACTCCTGTCTTCCAGGGAACACGGTTACAAATATAAATATACCGAAGTAATGCTGTTGGTTTTTTTACCCTGAAGCAAAGGGAACTCTGAGTTGCCATTTCTCTTTGGCAGCATACAAAGATGGGGCTACCTGGGGACGCTACCAGAGGAGGAGAAAATAGGTCCGTGCATTGTCACTGCTTCTGCTCCGAAAGCTTCTTCTCACCCCGCCTCCATCCTCTGGTAAGGGCAAGTTGCCACACACGTGGTGTCCATCTGTGTCCTAATGCACAACCCTACCTGCAGCAGTCCTGGTGCTCTCCACACCCAAAATGGGGAAAATCTCTCCCAAGGGAGATTTTTGGGAAAAAAAAGCCACCCTCCTGGATTGTGATTTTTCTTCCAAGCTCTTCAATTCTGTAACAGAATGAGCTGCAAACGTCTCTAGGCTCACTTCTTCATGGTGCCCGCTCGTGCGCTGCAGCAGCAAAAGGCCATGCAGCTTACCCAAGTTATGACTGAAGCTACTGAGTTTCCATTAGCTCTGGAATTAACTTAAAAAAGGAAAGGTAAGAGGCCTTCCCTTAACTGAAAGAGGCTTAACACTACTAGGCTGGCTTTAGAGGCCAGAGAGGTAGAGTCAGAGAAACAGCAAATGAGTTGCTTGTTGGGACTCCCACGCCACAGGTCCCCCACCAGGATGGACGGGATGGGAACACAGTGGACTGAGTTCTGGGAAATGAACCGGTCAGAAGGAGAATTATACTTTCATGTATGTGTTTAGATCCACTGTTTGAAATAATCTTTTTTTTTTTTTTTTCCCCTTTCCATTTTGACTCGTTTTTAATCTATAGACTCAGCTGGGCTGCATTGTTCAGACAGTCATGGTTGTGTTTGGATGGGTCAGGCCCTATGAATTCTCTTGGCCTTGAAGCAAAAAACTCATCATGAATAATGAAAGAAAAGGAAAATAATGCCTGAGACCGAATGACTTTAACAATGATTAATATCTATTCTTTCCCTCGTAATTTGCCTCCAGACTTTTCCCTTTTCAAAATAGCTTGCCATTAGCAGTTGAACTTTCAATAGTTGGTACTTTGATGGAACTGGTGCTCTGAAGCCAAAGGGAACATTATTATTATTAGTATTATTTTATGAAATCAAAGTTCATTTTGATAAGTTCAAAGCCCTAGATGAATATAGAAAGGACCAAGTTCTGCCCTCAACCACATCTCGTCTGCTCAAATTGGCCATTTGAAGCACAGCAATGTCTGCCAGAGAGATACTGACATTCTCGAGAACCTGGAGGTGTAAACACCACCGTCAGCTCCCATCCGATAACCGCTCACAGAGAAGAGGGTCGGTCCTGCGCAGAGCATCACGGAGGGGGTCTGCAGTTGTGAAGGAATGGGGTATATCAGGGAGGCAACTGACTGCCACTAAGTAGATCAGGAATTCTCAGGGGCCTCCGCTCAGGTTCCCAGCGACTCATCTCAGGCGCGAGATTTTCTTTCTTCAAAGGCCTTTATTAAAAACCAGCTCAGGTAAATGCTGACAATAAGCAAGCAAACCTGTTGAGCCCCGAGTCTACAGCTTCCCAGGCAACAGGATGCTTCTCCATGACATTTAAGAGAGCTAACAGCTGAAGAAAATATTGCATATTTTACCCTTTCTACTTAAAATAACAAAAAAACTGCTGTTCTTGCAATTGCATTTAGGTTCATTTTCAGCAGACTGTCCCCATGCCCAAGGTCTCAAGGCTCCCAGCTGCCTCCTGTTAAAGGAGACCCTTTTCCCATAGCCCCCTGGGCCAGTCCCCACTCCAGTTCCCTGGCCAGGACTTTGAAATAACCCAAAGCTGCTTTATCTACCCCAGATCCACACCAGGATTTAGGGAGTGCTGAGTCAGGGCTCGGGGAGTCAGCTGGCAGGGTATGGATGTAGAGCAATTACAGCCAATGAGCTAAAGGGAGTTAATTAGAGTATTGGAAACACCTGTGGAGGTGTTTGGTTTGAGCTTCTGTTTGCTCCTGGTGCACGCAGCTCTCCTGCATGCTGCTTCACGGTCCCTCTCAACATCTCCAACCAACCACCTGGGTCGTCTTCTCTTAGGCCCTGAACTTCAGGTAAGCCTTTCTGTTAGTCCTAAAGTTTTGTAGCATCACAATGTTTCAAGCTTTTTTGAGATGATGAGCAGAGAAAGTTTGATGGTTGTAGGACCTGAAGTTGTTCCTTTCTTTGGCAGTTGCAAGGTGGAGTAGTTCCTTGATGTGAAAGATGATGATTTTGTCTTGTGTGGCGAGAACCTTATTTTTTATTTTTTTACTTTTTAATCCCTCTACTCACCTATATTTACCCCCCATTACATGCTTCTGCTTTGTCGGCATATCTAGCCTTTGGACACCTGTATGCATTTATTGCCTCTCTTGTGAGTCTTCACCTAGCTGATCGTCTGTCGATAGCGGCAGGATTTTTGTGGGAATTGGTACTTCTTAAGAAAGTCAGACTTCTTTGATTTTCTGTCAAAATAGTGGATGATGATTTTGTTTGTAATGGTCAGATGTGCCAGTTCTGTGAGCATTATCGTCTTTGCAGTACACGAGTTCAAAATTGTTATGGTCTTTAGTCAGGCAACAGTCCTATTGAGTATGTGGTTTTTACCCCTGGTTAAAGGAAGGATTGCCCCAAGTTTCTACTTCATCCTTTTCCTGGGGTCTCTGATCTCGGAGAATTGTTGGGAGAACAAAACCTGCATCACTTCCTCCACTGCTGCAGCTTCAGAGAAACCCTGCAGTATTACTGCAAACTTCAGGTGTCCCAGATAAATTAATTTGTGGGCTTGTGGTCACAGTTGAACTTTGTTAAAACACGGAGGGGTAGAGGATGGCTGCAAAGGACTGAGAAGCTGCCAGAACCTTCTGTGCCTTTTGAATCGGGCTCTGAATTATCTCTGCCTGCTCTAAGAGGTGGAAGGAGGCCTTTTAGTGTATGCCAGGAGATAAAGCTACTTTTTCTGCCCACTGAATGCGTGGCAACCTCAGCTTGAATGTCTGAACCTGTGTCAGGTGCCCCATTACGGGGACTTTAATGACTCAGGGGAGGAAGGCTTATATAGCAAACCCCCCTCCCCACTGAAAATCCCTCTGATTTCAGGGGTTTCACCTGCAGCATATAGCAGTCTGGCTTTTAAGACATAAAAATGCACTTGCATATTATCTGCAGCTCTAATTGAATGTATATACAAATCCACAGTAGGTACACCTGTGCTGCCTCCCTGGCATGCATAAGTATTCCCTGCATGCCTGCGTGTTCTCGGCGAGCTACACTACACATTAATAAGACAATCCATATATTGCATTAAGACATGCTGGATGCAGACAATGCTCCAGGTACTGAATTTTTCTTTTTCTTTTTTTTTTTTTTTTTTTTTTTGTATATCCTGAAATATGGCTGATATGGTCCACTGCAAAATGAACCTGTATTGGAAATGGCAAAATTGTAATGTAAAATATACTGGGGTCAGTGGGGTGTGATGTTTTTTGCATACATTTTTTCTCCCTTGACCCATGCCATTCTCCCGCATATAGGGGGGAAAAAAGCTTCATCTCATACAGAAATGTGATGTCCTTTACTGCCAGAGGCTGTTGCTGTTTTAAATGAGGAAAAAGCACAATGCATGAAGAAGGAAAATTAAAGCATATTCATTTTGGAAATTAGATACGGTGTCAGGAGACTCTCTGGAAATAGCAGGGTTTGAATGGAGCACCAGACTACAAGACAGTTCACTGAACTTTTGACCACTATTTATACTATGGGAGCTTTTGAAATGGGAAGACAGCAAAGTATTTTATAGCTGTTTAATAGTGGATTGCAGTTTTTACTAGACATTTATCTTCTCTTGGAGTATATATAAAATAAGTAAACATTAGGTAGTGTAATTGCATTCTGTTGAAAGCGCTTTAATTTAGGGTTGGTTTATTTTCCCCGCTTGTGGTACATCTTGTCTCAAGCAGCCAAGACGCCCACCGCTGCGAGTGGGTGCAGTTGCCACTGCAACGCCTGAGCCCATCCCAGGATCTAACGTGTAACTGGGGTCACTCCTGGGATCTAAGGGATGCTTTTGCTGGTGGTTGTGTAAGGCAAAAAATTAAGTCTAAAACAGGAGTGGCCATGGCCACAGAGCACTTGAGAAGCTCAAGTAACTTCTTGCTCCTAGCCTGTCTTAATCTCTCTCTTATTTCTGTATAGGGAAACTCATTTTAATCTCATATAATGGCTTCAGTCCCTCTTTAGCATTCCAGGTATGCTGAGCAATATACCCTTCCAGGGTTGGCAGCTATCTCATTACAACTGTAATGATGCATCATCAGGCGGACGTGCGTGAATGAAACACTGTTTGCAAAACTAAAAATGTGTTTGGGGTATTTTTAGGTCCTACTAACTTGGGCTGTTGTTCACAGAAATAATTTGGAAAGATCAGAGTTTTGGCGTAATCCAAGAAAATGTGGTCTTGGAGGATTTTTATCCCTTACTTGAGACTCTTCTTTCCCTTCTCCATTTGCTTTCCATCTTCATAAATTTAGCTTGAGTTGGCATGTGGAAAGTTGCGCCGTGGTGCTGGGTGTCAGAGGGCTCGGCCATCCGAGAGGGAAGTTCTCTGGAGAAGGAGCTGCCCCCATCAAACCAACCATCTCCTAGAGCTGAAGGTTGAAATGGAGTTGTGCTGTCTTGCAATAACCACGCGTGGTGCTAGTTCCCCCTCCCTTTTTTTTCCCTTTCTCTTAGAGATGATTGTAAAATGGATCTGTTATTGCTAAAACTGTGAAACACTACAATAAAGCCTTTTTTTTTTTATTTGACATCAGGAAAAGTTTAAGCTGATGGATGTTCATTGTGTGGTCCCTTTTGTCTTCTGTCATTTAACCTTCCATACAGTATAGCCTATGTGGGAAGGGGAAAAAAAAAGATTTCTCCTTCTGCCATGGAAGATGCTTTTTTTCCTTGGACCAGAAGCGTCTCTCCTATCACTAGCCAGTAACAACCCTTCTGTTCATCCTTATGGCAAAGCCACACTACTGAGCTAATAGAGATCGCTGACAATTAGGGATGAGCTAAAATGATTTGGCAAACTCCGGGTGCTTGTGAACCTGAGGGTGTTCTCAGATCCCTTTGAGCCTGTCGGGTGTATTGCCAGCCGTGTGCTTCCCGCATCCCCCGTCCTAATGGGGAGAGCAGTTGGGATGGTGAGTCCAGCTGGGCCCGGAGGTTGGAGAAGAATGAGAGGGGGAGTCTATCAAGATGCATCTCCTCCCTGCTGAGAGACGCATCTCCTCCCTGCTTCCTTTCCTGGCTGCTCCTCGTTGCTGCTTCTTGCCAAGATGGCCAAGGTACTGTCAGGTTTCTTCTCCCTGGGTGAGACGATGTGACAAGATCCCAGGATGACTCTGTCTTTTGCTTGTGAGTAGCTAGATGGTCCGTATCAGGAGAGATGATGTCACTTGAACAGAAAGACAGAAAACGCACAAGATAATGTTTTAAAAGGAATAGAAACTCCCAATCGGCAAACACCTCATCGGGTTTTTGTTTGGTTTGTTTCTTCCTTCCTGTAATGGCTATTCTTTTTTTTTTTTTCTCTTCTTTTTTCTCTAGACCGATGAAGCATTTCTATCGTCTGCTTCCTGGCTGTCCAGAACAATATAGTGAAATATCTTGAGATCCTATTTATGCCAAAGCTTTATAGGGCAAGTGGTAATTAAAGATGTTCTCCTTATTGTTTGTTCAATTTGAAACTGGTTGAAGATAACCACTTGAAACAATGTCCCAAGTAACTGTTGTTGAAAAACCAACCTGTATTAGTGTACCCCAAACAAATATCTTGAAATTAAGAGTATGTAATGGGATGGCGTGTGGCTAGAAAAGGTAGATGCCTGATGGGTAAGCTATGGCCAGCAGATTGGCATCAGTACTGCGATTGCCACCTTGAAAGACTGAGTTTACCCTTTATACTTGTCGCAGACCTGCACCAGCCAAGAAACCTTCCGTTCAGCCCCGACTAGCTATTTGTGGTAGCGTGGAGGGAAGCTGGTTCCCCAGCCTCATTAGGGAGCTGTGCTGCAGGAAAATTGCTTAGGGAATTTTGGTAAATCATTTGAATCCCGTGAAACTGAAATGAAGAGGTGTATTTTCATTATTTTATTTTATTTTTTTTAAGGCTCCAGGGTCTCTTTCTTTTCCATCATGGTGTGGAAATCTGTATGTACTTCAGCATTCCCGTCTGCCAGCGTGTCTGATATTTGTGAAGGACTTTGGAGGTGTCTTAGCCTTAAGTCCGGTAAAACTTCTATCCTGCACCATGTGCACACTCATGTCTATTAAATGGTAGTGGTGAAGAGCAACAGGTGGCCAAAACCTAGAAATTAGCAAATTTCAGTTTGCATTTTGCATGCATATGAAGTGTTTCTGTCCGGCCGCTAGAAAAGCAGAGAGGGACCGTGCTGACAGTTAGATCTTTATCCTACGTGACTGCACATGCTTTGCTGTAGAAAAACCTACAAACCCAGACCTGAGCGGAGGCACAGAGGTAAACAAACAGAAAAACGAATGACTTGGCCCCATCATTTGCATCGTAGCCCATGTGAACACGTTGGACACAAATTCTTTGTGTGCGTGAAGAGATAACAGATTCACATTAATTTTCGAGCTGATTGCCATTCTTTATTAATAGAAATGTAATGTAGTGCCAGTGCCAAGTCCTGCCAGCCTTTCCTTTTTATCTTCTCTTTCAAACATAGACAGCATCGAAGGTCTGACTGTAGTCTCCCCCAATCCCTACTTATTTAAAAGCTGCTTGTTAAGCCAGGGAACAGCAATGGCACCTTATCGTGGATGAGGTGATGGTGTCTTGTCAGCAAACACTGTAAATATCACTTGGAATTTTTCTTAGGCTGAAAATAGTTTCTGTGGAATAATGCTAATTTAATACAGTTTCATAACTTGAAAAGAATTGCATGAATGACGGTAGATTTGTGAATAATTTGCAAATGGAAGCAGTGATAGAATTTGTCAAATAATGTGTTCCCTTTTAATAGTTTGCTCTGTTCTACGTAGCTACCGAGTGGTCTTGCTTCTCTGTTTGGTTTTTGAGGAAAAGCTGGATTCTTTTATTATTTTTGTTATTTTTTAACGCTATCCTTTTTTCTCTTCCAAGGGCCATTGTTTACTTTTGAAGTGGATGAAAGATGAATTCAGGTTACGTTCTGACATTACAATGAAATTGTCAATAGAAATCAATGACTTGTCACATGATGAGTTAGGGTCTATAAGGCAGCCTAACAGTGTCCTTATATCTTCAGCCTCCTTCATTGTGCTGCTCTCCTCAGGAGCCAAGCAACTGTACTGTTATAGAAAGGTGTTGTCATCGTTAAGGGGATTATAATGGAGTTTAATAAACCTGGAAGCTGAGGCATGGAGCCCTAATATTGGTGCCAATGTTATAAAGCAGTGTATTGTCTGCAGAGCCTGGTCTTTGTATCTGCATTTATTGACCCTACAGAGGTAATATAAACAGAAGAGATAGAGGTCAAAGAGCTCACCTTCAGCTGCTACAGATGGCCATCGAGCGGAGCAGGTTTGCACACTGCATTGAAATACCACCGTGTCAACTCTGTCCTCCCAAAGACCTCGGCTTACTTGGCCACAGTTGCTTTTTAGTGTCCGTATGGGAACGGTGGCAGGATTATCTAGCCTTGGGGAACGTCAGTGTTTGCAAATGTGGTGTCATAGAATCATAGAATGGTTTGGGTTGGAAGGGACCTTAAAGATCATCTCGTTCCACCCCCCTGCCCTGGGCAGGGACACCTCCCGTTAGACCAGTTTGCTCAAAGCCCCGTCCAGCCTGGCCTTGAACATTTCCATGGAAGGGACATCCACAACTTCTCTGGGCAGCCTGGGCCAGTGTTTCACCACCCTCACAGTAAAGAATTTCTTCCTAATATGTAGTCTAAGTTTCCCCTCTTTCAGTTTAAAACCATTACCCCTCATCCTATCACTCCAGTCCCTGAACAAGAGTCCCTTCCCATCTCTCCTATAGGCCCCCTTTAGGCACTAAGAGGCTGCTATAAGGTCTCCCCGGAGCCTTCTCTTCTCCAAGCTGAACAATCCCAACTCTCAGTCTGTCCTCACAGCAGAGGTGCTCCGGCCCTGGTGTCGCCAACCATGAAGGCATTGGTGTCACCCAGATGCTTGCGGTGGGTTTTTCATTGTGGCATCCTGGGAAAACTGGGTGCTGGTGGGCTGCTGCGTGTCCCCAGGACACTTCTTCCTGATGGAGTAGGGATGCAGCCGAAGCTCTTGGCTCTTAGCCCACGCTCGCCGTTTGCAGCCCCTTCACTCAAGGTAGCTTGGAGCCGATTGTCCTCTCCAGCTGCCCGAGCTCCAGCCATGCCACCACAGCTGGGAGGATGTGGGTGCTTCAGCCATCGAATGGCCTGGCCTGGACGGGAGAGTAGTTGCCCTCCCTCAGAGGGATGGTGCAGCCGCTCGCTCCCCTGTACCGCCCCCAAATTCAGCCAGATTGTACATTATTCAATCTGGCTTCAGACCCTTTCCGGAACAGAAGTGCCTTCAGCTTAAACTAGCTCAGCCCCGGAAAGAGATGGCCCTAAACAGAATTTTAATTTTTTTTAATATAAAAAAAAAAAAAACAAAAAAAAAACCAAAACCAAACCACCAACCCAAACCCAAAAGAACATGATTTATAACAAGACACGGGAACAATTTATTCTCTCTCTCTGTGGATTAGAGAGGTGGTGCTTGGAGCAGCTTGTTAAAGAGAAGTGCTTGGCCCCTGGCCTTGCACTGCTGTTTAATGATCCACTCTTCGTGTGCCACCTCTCTAATCCATGGAGAGATAGGTACAAATTGTATCTATAATGTTATATTACTTAACAGTATAATGTATTATAAATCATAGAATTGCATCCCTGCCTTGTAATTGGTGAGATGTGTTGCATGAGAAATCCCCTAATTCAATATAAAGTGGTTGCTCTTATGCATAACTACCTCTCTGGATCAAACCAATTCAGCCCAGAAGTGGTGAGGGGAAAGTTAAAGCTTTTTTAATTAAAAAAAAAGCAAAAATATGACTTAGCGTGGCTTTATGGGCCCCTGCCCTGGAATGGCTCTTTAATGGTCCCCCGCTGGCAGGGAGCTTCTCTCTGCAGCCGGAGCTGCTCTGGGGCACGTCCTGCCTCTTCCCAGAGGATGCCTCCCTGCGTGCCGCTCCATTTGCACCGGGATTTATCCTGGTGGTCATCTTCCCCTCTGCCGGAGGGAAGGAAAAACGTCTGCGGTGGGGCCTTCAGTAGCCTGTCCCCTCCTGTGCACCCTGCGCCTGTGAGGGTGACGTTGGAGCCCTCTTGCATGAAGGGTGCCAAGTAAGACCCGTGGTTTATTTTTTTCCCCTTTAAACAAAACCAATGTCTGCTCCTTGAATAGTGACCAGAAACAACCGCGGCTTCAAGGGAGACTTGAAACTATGGAAAATATCCTTATTCTGTAACACTGTATCCGTAAAAGAAATATTTTTCCTGACTCTGGTAGTAATCCACTAATGTCCTAAAGCAGGTTGAGTGATGGGCTGTGTGATTTATGCTGTGAAGTTGCAACTACAGATGTGTCTCCCCCCAATAAATAACTAACCTTTCTTTAATAAATAATAAATAAACCCTGAAGCTATTCTAGACAAACTATGCTTAATTAAAGTCTGTGACACTAAAACAAGTTACCTCTCTTTTCAATTAGAAAATGCACTTGTGGCAGAAAAAAGAAAATTTAGGAGTAAGAGTTTGTCTAAACGCGTGATGGGAATGGGCCTTAATGAAGGCAAAGAAAATAGCCTTGTTTTGGTTTATAGCAAAGCTCGGCTCTGGAATTAAGGTCTCTCTGCAGGGACGGTGGGGTGGCGGGTCCCCACACCCCGGCCATAGACGCGAGCGGAGCTGCTGGCATTGACCTTGCTGGAGGAGATCCTGTTGATCTCAGATGGTTTCCGAAAGCACTAGAGACCTGCCGTCAGACAGGTAGCCGAACTCTCCAAGCCTCTTGGTGGCAAGAAGTTTGGAGATCTCCTACAATTAGTAATTTTTAATATTATTTTTTCTTTCTGCTTGGTTTAGGTTAATCTATAAATATTTAGGAAACCTATTCTCTCATCCCATTCCTGCGGTATTTCATCTGAGAGAAGAAATCCATCAGGCTTAAAATTAAGAAGGAAAAGACATAAACTCTTTGGACCTCCTAATGACTTAAGCTGGTACAAATTTGCATTGGGGCTGGGGGGGGAACAAGTCAGTCTTGTTTTAGGAGGAAGCGTTGTGGGGTACGTTAATGAAGCAAAGCGCCGGCTCGGCCATCCCCATCTCCTCCTGCAGTCACGGGGCAGCCTGATTTACCGACTCAGAAAAGTTACTTAATGTCTTGTGCCGCCTTATGTAAAATGGGAATGCAAAAAATTCCCTTTGCAAATTGAAGGTGTGGTGTCGGAGAGTTGTTCCCCCCCGGTTTTATACACGGCATCTCTGTGGTGAGGTGATACCCTTTACTCGGTCTTCTGGAGATGGGAAAGGAGCTGAACTGTTGTCTTCAAAGTTTGTTTTGCTTGGCAAATAATACATAGTGAGAGCCTGAGAGATCAAACCTTAATTTGCAAACAAGATGTTTGTGTTTTCTTTTTAATTTGAAACTCCCAGAAAGGTGGGGGATGTACAAAATTGATGCTTGTTCCTGCAAGACGCTTAACATGTAATGAGGTGATTCCTTGTGCTTTGGATTTTTTGCTTTTGAATTTATTTCTCTGAGGTGCAAAGATGCCACCAAAACTCATCGTGAAATTTTCAACGTTTTTTTACCAAGAAAAGCCTGCAGAGTAATGACAACACTTTTGAGGGTAATTGGACAAGACTGCTTTTCACCCAGGTTTTTTGTTATATTTAGCTCTGTGGTACCCAGATTTCCTTCCTGCTCAAGTTGTTTTGCTTTCACTGGGTGTGAATCGTCTGCAAACCGAAGGTGGTGTTACACATTTCTTTCTCATCTCCTCTTTCTAGTTTAGTTTTAGCTGCTCTTACAAGCGAAAGCCTGGGGTGGGGTAACAAGAAAAAAAATAAATCCGTTACTGGTTTCTTACTGAAAGCCCCCAAATAATTATGCTAAGTGGGGCAAAGTATTTCTCTCTCCTGTGACCTCCCGNGGGCACTGGATTTTCCACCCCTTGGTGGGCAGGGCCTGGGGCTCCCATCCCCCTGGCAGCGACCCCGAGCAGATGGGGGGCTGCCTGGCAGAGTGGGGTCGTGCCATGGGGAGCGAAGGGCGGGATGAACAAAAAAAAACAAAAAGAGGAAAAAAAAAAAATTAAAAACGTTCGTTTGTCCACAAGCTCTAATCAGTACTCACATTGTACATTTGTAAAAATGACTGCCTAACGGGTGAAAAAAATCTATTTCTCTGGCAGCATGCACTTACTCTTAAATCAATCCAACGCAGTAGGGCTTTTTTTTTTTTCCTCCTTCTGACTTTTCTATTTATTTGCTTTATACGACAACAAACTTGCCTTTTCCTGGACTGAAGCGAGCAGTGGAGTGCTTCGCCTCCCTCTTTTCCCCACGCTGTGGGATTATTGTGAGGAGGGTGTAAACGCAGATTCATTTTGTGGAGTGTTTTTATATGCGTGTCTGCATAAAAATAGGATGTAATGATTTTGAGGATTAAAGGTATGGTCAGAAACTTTTTAATATGGTATGGAATACTTGCACTGAGCGCAGCCTTTTTTGACCCTCCAAGACCTCCATACTGAACATACAATAGCAATAAATCCTGGAGCAGATTAAGCAATTTCCCCATAGTAATGTGTCTATTGGAGTTTCAAATAACCCAGAGTAGCTTGAAACATTTGGATATTCCAGTCTGTATCCCTTCTGTATGTAGAAAGTTGATGGCAGGGCAGCATCCTGAACTTTGACTCCTTGTAAAAGTTTAAATTGCTGCCCTGCTGGGCTGAGTGAATGCTAATTACTTTGTCTCTTACAATACGTCCAGACTACTTATTTAAAAAAAAATCCCTGAAGACACAGCTTTTGCATGCCAAATATATGGCACTCAACAAAACACACAAAATAGCAGTCCTGTTTGCATACAGAGAATGCAATTGCAAATTTGCTGTTTAGCAACCTTTAAGAATAATTTCAGTTTTGCACTGCTCGTGTGAAAATTCACAGCGACGCTTGCTTGGGTATTGCCCGTCGTGGCAGCTGCAATGCACAAAAGCTGTGCGCATTTCACCTAGGACCACGGAGCGTGTCCCCAAAACAAAGATTGTCTCAAGACTGAATCTGTATATGTCTGAAATAAGCAGTTTCTTGCAAGCAATAGGCTTTTCTGGGCTCATACCGGGGTGGGTATTAGTCAGAGGCACATTCAAAATAAGGAGAAAACTGTAAACCGTGAAACGGGAGTTGGGCATCCTGGAGAGGCTCAAAATCTTTGATGCTTCCTAGATTGCCGGAGTCTAATAATTATTAACAATTCTGTAATAACAATATTAATTACCAGGGAAGCTGAAGTTCGCTCGTGATTGTTTGGTTCCTTTCAGCAATCATTAAGCACAATTAGAAGATCAGAACTGATGAGCTCCTGGCGGTGATGTTCTATATACGGGCCGCTCGTCGCCCCAGCGCTGCAGAGCAAGGAACTGGGGGCAAGGGTGGTGTTTTGTGGAGTTCGTGCTGCACACACGGCATCAGTGTGTCCTGAAGGAAAAAGAAAAAAGGACAAAAAGAAAACAACGTTCACAGATAACACAGCTTTCAAGTAGGGATGGACAACCACTCTGGGAAGCGAGAATCTAAAGAAACATTAGCCCCTGCCCCCCCTGCTCTGCCCGTTTCTGAATTGTTAGCGTGCAGGCTCGCTCGAGCGCAGATCTGACAGCAAATCCAAAAGCTGTTTATTGGCCACTTGGACTTTGCACTGGACCAAAACCCAGCAACCTAAAATTTTCCTGAGCTTTGGTGGAAAGCACAGGGGTTGTGGTCCCATTTATTCTCTCACGGGCCTTGAATCAACTGGAAAGGGGTGTTATGTTGGGTTTTTTTCCCCCATACACAAAGAGCAAACTTGTTTATTTTCATCCAGAATAAGTTTGTCCTGCGTGATGATGACAGTTGGGATTTAGTTCTCATCCTAGAGTGATCGGGAGGCTGAGCTTTGGAGAGAAGCTGTGGGTTTCAGCCCATGATAAACCCTTTTACTAGAAGATGGTCTCCCAGCCCGGCGTCTGGGAGAGCTGCACGGTTCGGACTAATCGCGAATGTTTTAGCCAAGTCCTACTCCCATGTGAAGACAACCTTGGAAACCTGAGCTAACGTGTACCGACTGCGGGGAGTTGACCCAACTGTTGGGATGTCCTGGGCCGGAGGGTGTTGGTACCCTGGAGTGATGCTTCGGTCCCCTCCAGGACCCTTGCAAGCCCCTGTCCCCTGCTTCTGGAGCGGCCGAGGCTTTAGGGCGCCCTGCGGCTTTCCCAGGAAGGTGCGAGGGGATGAGTGAGTGTGCCGCTGGCTCTGCGCGCAGGGCTGAGGGAATATTTTGGAAATAGGTTAAATGAAAGACATTCCTAACATGCTACCCACCAACTGCTTTTACGTAAGGAATGTCTTCTATGGAGGGGAAACAGCCTGCAAATAATTAATTGGGGAAAGCTGGGGGGAGGGGGCGGGGGGACAGAATTAAAGAATTTCATATTTCACACTCAGAAAAAGAGTCGCCAAATCAACAAACAGAGTATTCATTAGGAAAAGTGTGCTTAATTTCAGACCAGGGATGTGGAAGTGTCGTGAGAGTTGTTCTCAGAGAATTTTTAGCCCAATCAGAAAGAAGAGAAGACCACAATTATTATGGGAGCCTGTTCTTCTGAGAACGCCAACCCAGTTTTGCGGACCCAAGAGGTCTGAACAATCTCAAATCAGGTCTGGCTGAACAACTATTCCTCTCGTTGCTGTCTAAGCTGAGGGAGACGTGAGGTTTCTCATTACTGTTTTCAAAATCAACATAGTGTTTAACCTTTGAGACTCTCCTGACTAGAAAGACAGGGGAGAAGCATGTTTATTAGGGCTATCAGTGTTGATGAAAGGCTTTAAAATCTTACCTGCAAGTAAAGTTTGACTCCAGAAAACTGACTGAATTTGCTGAAGCAGGTTTTGCGGGGGCCAGGGTGCAGGGTTTGGGAGCGTTACGTACCGAGAGGGCTCGGTGATGCTCGGGCCATGATTTAGCCCATCACAGATGTGCAAAGCGCGAATTTTCTGGGCGTTACGTTAAGAACCATAACGAAAATCATCAGACCATGGGCCCCAGCTCCTCCCTGGAGCAGCTTACGAAAGGTCACCCCTTAGCTTTTCCCCACTCGTGCGCTGTACCGAATACCAAGCTGGCAGACTCTTTGTGGACGCCCTGTCCTCGCCAAGCGGACGCCTGAGGGTGCGCTCGCATCCCGCTGTGCGCAGATATCCTACAGGTACCGACTGCTTGTCAACCAGGGCTGATTCAGTAACGTACCCGTGTGGCAGGCAATGGCGTGGCGGTGCTGGAATTAACAACTCGGTGTTTTAGATTACTCCCTGGATTTATTACCTTCTGGGAAAAGAAGTTATTTCTAGACCCTCTGCCAACCCTCAATTTCTAGTAAATGAGAATATACTAGTTCTGGGACTTAGGATGCTTTATGAAAGGAGGGAAAAAAATTATGAAGGAAAAATGATTTTGATCTGAGACAGAAATTCAGACAAAGGATTACCCGTGTTGTTTGAACAGACAGTGCATAAACATTACCTTATATTAGAAAGAACAGAGACTTGCAACATCCAGGAAACTACTTTATTCACAAAATAAAACTAGGCCCGTTTCTGCTTATTCAAATACCACCCACAACTTTCTGGGGAAAGATCATATGCAGAGCATATTTGGAAACATTATTAGGAATGCATAAAGTACAGTATTAGTCAATTTTATATGCTCACTTGCATGAAATCTGTGTGTTTAAAAAATATAATAATTTGCATTTCATGGCTTTTGATAACCTCAGGAGTGCACTTGAAATTCAGCACATGCCCACAGCACCTCCCAGCTCACCCCATTTTTAACTGAAGACCAATGGTTTCTATTAAGGGATCAGGCAGGGACTCTGACAAGCCAGTCAATAACTATGTGAGGTTACTTCATTAATGCTATAATGGCTGATAGAGTGAGAGGCAAAAAACAGGTTCCTGACAGCAGCAAATGAAAATGATAGAGATTCCTGAAGCAACGCGCCTTTCCTTTGTCATTGTCTTTTGCTTGGCTTATTCAAAATGTGGCATTTATGTATTCAGCCTTGATGAATGTTGCAGGCTTTAAGTACTTTTTCCATCTCTAATGCAGTGCCGATTGCACATTGTTCTTTCTTTCTCTCCCTTCTCTTTTTTTTTCTTTTTTTTTTTTTTTCCTATAACCTCTGCTGTCAAGGCATTGCGGGCTGAAGGGTTGCAGGCACCGGCTAAATAGCTTTTTTGCTGTAAACGGTGAGGGTGATGGGACGATGCATCATGAGCGCTGGCGGGGTCACACAGCGAGTGGGTGGCGGAGGCTGGAGCCCTGGCGAGGTGGCGCAGGAGTCCCCGGCTGGGGCAGCAGGTCTTTGGGCAGGAAAAGGCAGTGACCCACCGCCTCATGCGTTACTGGGGTGGTTAATGGGACCCCGCTGGTGTTTTAGGAAGTACATTGCAGAAGGGCCCCATAATTTCCCTCCTGAGCGGTTCTCACCTGGGACAAGCGAGGGCTTCATCCCCGGTGTCCCAGAGCTGCTCCTGGTGCGCCCGTCCCTCGACGCCCTGCTGAGGTGTCCCCTCCGGCGGCTGTCCCAGGGTGGTCCCTGGAGGGGAGTCACATTTCTGCCGCTCCCCTGGAGCGGAGTCATGTGTGGAATTTGAACATCAGGATAATGGGGCTGGATAATTTAGCTTCTTTAAACATTTTTAAGTATTGCATATAAATGCCTACATTACAGTTGGAAACATGATATTCTTACAGTTTGCTTTCACTCTTATTTCGTTTCATTTAACTATTTATGGTATTGCATGCCTCGTGCTATTTTAGTTTTGGTCGCACGTTCTTTCTGCAGATTGCTTTCCTTTAGGCCAGGCAAACTGGAGAGTCAAGGCAAGGCTGACCTCCTGTTCGCCCCTTGCAGAACCTGACACCTTCATGTTTGTGCTAGGGAAGAGCCCCACTGATTTATCGTTGGTCAGTCTTTTAAAAGGCGATGCTAAAGGTGAAATACATCTCCTCAAACTTGTCAAAGTCGCCATATGATGAGTTACAAAAATATTTCTTGTTTATTGTTCCATTCTCATAATTATTCCAGATATCTCAGCCATATGTTGAGTATTTTTGTTAAAAAGAGTCTATTCCTTTCATGTAGGGTGTTTGTGACACCTGGTAAATACCTTCCCATCCTCTGTTTTTTTTCTTTTATTCCAAGGCAATTCTTTATTTGCCTAAAACCAGTTTGTTTAAAGCCAGTTTCTGAAGGCTTACTAAGGCTTGATTCAGCGCAGCGTTTAGGCATGTGCTTATCTTTAAATAGTCCCCCAGTGGTCACGTTGCAGAGGCAATATTAGACACATGCCTAACTGTCTGCTGACTTGAGCCTAAACGGCCTACATATCCAAATAATTAGATTAATTTGTGGCTTGATAGTGGAAGACTTTTGGCCTAGGAAATGAAAATGCAAAAAGTATGTAAAGCAGCTGCAGATGTGTGCTTCCTAGCTAACTTGGAAGAGACAAATGTGAGGCAAAATGTTGATACTGGGAGTGCGAGTATGTCTGAACGTTAAAGTGCTTGAAGCTTCTTTAAGGAGTAGCTTGGGTATGAACCAAAGCTCGGTTTTAAATTGTTTCCACAGCAGAAGCAGAGAGGCTCGGAGCTTGCATTATTTATTTTTTTTAAGGCACTGGTAACTTCAGGGATTTTCCCATGTTTATGGTTTAACAAGAGGAGAGCCAAGTATGCTGTGGTTAACGACATAAGCATTAAAAGAGAGGGACGCGGGAGATCCGGACTCACAAACCTCTTTTGGGATTTTGGGCCAGCCAAACAATCCCCTCAGCAAAGAGGGTGGCCACTGCTTTCTCCAGCTTGTCCCGAGTACGTGCTCTCCAGCAAGGACTGCTGCTATCCACGGGAAAGGTCTCCAGGAGAAGGTCCTTGGGCACTACTGCGATCCCCGTGATAACAACTCAAACTCACCCAGATGCAGAGCGGGGCACAAGCCGCCCATTTCCAGTTGTATAGGAAGACCTGTCGGAGACCCCGGGGCATGGAGAGGGACGCTGGTGGGACTGGTGTTTGTAGCGGAGATGGAGTTGTATGATAACAAAAAAAGCTGTTGTGTTATTCTTAACAAAAATATTATAGCTAACATAAAGTTAAGCATCTTGCTCAACTTTAGCGATCTAAGAATTGTACGTCCAAGACAGTATCCAGAGTCTTCCTATTTGGGTTATACCCAGAGACATCTGGAGAGTGACTGTGCTATTGAGTTATGTCCAGCACAGGGCATGCAAACTATGTTTTGCAGTTGCCTGACTCTCTGTGGAGACTGGGAAGGGGAGCCTAGTTTGGAAACATAACTTTTTTTTAAGGTGTGTAGTGTAAAGTGTCATGAAACCTCCCTTGAGATGGAAGAGCCTGTGTTCATCCATATATTGCAAAATTATTTTCTGTCTGAAGTAGCCACGCTCTGAGTATTTACCACCTGTTTGCTGATACAAAACTGTGTGGAAACCACAAACCTTCTCCAAGAAGGAGGAAATCTCAGTTGGGACTGATAGGGTTACCTGCCAAACCTTTGAAGTGCCCCCAGTTTTCAGCCAAATACTCATCTAGATGGTCTCTGTTGCCAAGTGGGGGTGCGTGTGTGTGTGTGTAAGCTGATGTCAGCCTGTTGCCACTGTGGGACGTTAGAAGACATCCCAACAGCGTGATCCTGCACAATGTGCATTTGACTTGCCCTGTGGTTGCACGTGTTGTTCTAGTATAGCCTTGTTGGCTTTCATGCAACCTGCTTCTCGTGCAGGCATCGGTCTGGGTTCAGCCCTAAATTATTCCAGCTTCTTCCAGGTGCTCAGTGCCTCTCTTCCCTGGCCCATTTCCCAGGTGGGAAAGGCTGCCGTCCCTCCTGTTACAGCCAGAATGGGCTTGACATGTCCTCATCGTTGCAAATACTGGAGCTGTGGCAATCCCTCTGGGACCAGAGCGGTCCAGCGCATCCCGCTGTGGAGCTGGGCTTGAGGACTGTCCCTGGATGAAAGCTGCCTTCCAGGAGAGGAGTTGCTCAAAGGGTAGTTGTGCAAACAGTGCTTGCCCTCTATTAAGATACGCCCCCCTCCCCGGGGAGGCAGCTCCAGGAGGTGCAATTTGCACCTCTTTGCACAGGCAGAGGTGTGAATTGAGTGAGGACGCAGCCAAGCTTTGGTTCCTTGATGGGAAACCACTGGGATTGTTTTGCACTGGGCAATAAGGGGAAGTGGACAGTCATTTTACCCTCAAATTCCAATTTGCCGTCCTCACCCCCATTGCAGTTTTTGGGTCATAACAGTCTGGGAAGCGGGTTTATGGGAGATCCAGCACCTCCTGCCCTTCTCCTGTAGAGCGGGACCGTACCTCTGGGCTGGGCTGCGTGCGTGGGTGGGTGGGAGAAGCGGTGGGCCTGGGTGCCAAACATGGCTTCTCTGCCTTCACTCTTCAAAATTACTAAAAGCCGTTTCTGTTGCACTTTTGCTTGGTATTTGGATGCAAAATCATGCCCTTTTGAAAGGTAGCAAAGATCCAAAACTATTAATACAGCGTGGTTTTATGTGCAGAGCTGAGTGTTGGCAGAGTTGAGTTTTCTTCATTTTTTGAAGTTGCAAAATTGCTCAGGAGTAACTGGAAAATGCTTTTCTGCAAATTTCACAGGAAACATTGCACCTATTTTACCTCATATTTATAGACTACTCGGAGCACAAAGGAGGGCATTTAATGAACTTAATGAATCCATAAATTAAATAAAATTTCATATGCTTTCCATGATCGGCTTGTTATTCCAAGGCCAACTTCTATTCAACCCAGCCCAGTGGTCCCTAGCAGATATAATACTGAAATGTATCAATTGTTGCATGTGGTATGTTTTAAAAAAAGAAATATTAAGTGAAAGACGTTAATGCATGTTTTACACAAAGATAGAGACATGTTAAATGCTTTCACAGAAATGATATACAAGTGTTTTAAGAATCTTCTGCAAATTAGTCTGTGTTTAGTCATTTTCACTTTTAAACAAAAGTTAGAGAAATTTTTGCTAGCAAACAAAAATCTATTTTAGACAAACACAGTATGTCCTGAAAGATCCAGTTTGTCATGCCAATAGTCTCATTGGCTGTGATTTGTATATTAAAAAGATTTTAATTGCCCAGGTAAGTGCCTGCACCTGCTAAGACATTGAATATTAGAGCACTTTATTCTAATCTCTTATAATATAGGGCACACTTCACCCATAAAATTATTCTCTACGCAATTATAGCTCAGTTTTGCTGAGGCAGAAAGTGCAACTTACCAGTTTGGGTTTACTCATTATTATTAAAATCATGCAAATTAGGATCATTAGGTAACAGTTGTGTGGTTAACTACTCAATAGCCTGGTCACTGCTTTTCCTTTCCACCACAAACAATGCTGGGCATGGAGGTGTGTTCCCTTGTGGCTCCGGCTGTGCCGGGTAGGGAGCAGGACCTGGAAGTGCGAGGAGCAGCCCCAGGACCTCTGGGATAACCCCTCTGTGCTGGAGCTGCCATTTGTTTGAAGGACAAAAGTTTCCTTCAGGTCTCCTCCAGCACCTGGTTCCTTGAGACATCTCTGACCCGCTCTCCCAAGGGGGGAGGACGTTGGGCAGCTGTATGGGCCATCGGCGAGCGGTGGCAGAGGTAGTGACACCTTTCCTGGGAGGAAGAGGGTGTTTGGAGGCACCCCGCTGTCCCCACGGCACCAGGGTGTAGCACAGCTCTCTGTCACACAGAGCCAAAAGCTGCAGTCAAGATCTTGCAGCCTCTTATGACCTTTAAGCTGAGACTAAGAGTGGGTAAAATAAAAACCATGAGCTCTCCAGCATATAATGAAGGAAACAAAATCAGTATACTGTAAACTAACCTCCTTAGAGCAGAGCCATGCATAAAGCTAACGATGGGATCATTTAGGGATGCCCAGGGTTTGTTTTGACCACTGAATTACACGAGCTTTGAGTCCCACCCAGTTGCCCCGAGTGTTTGGCATCCCTGCACACACCTGATAATATCCCTCTAGAACAGCACTGTATTTCCTATCTGACTCCTGTATCTCTAGTATTATCCTGTTTCTTCTTGTGCTGCTCAGTGCCCTGTTTCGTCTATTCAGATTGACTCCTTAAAGCTGCTCAAAAGTCGCTGGAGAAGGGAGTTACGTGTGATATTGCCATCCGTTTTGTGTAAGCGGCTTGGTTTTCTCATACATCATTTTTCCATTTAACTGGGAAATTTGTGATTTTCAAAATGTAGAGATTTGTTCTGAATTGGAACAAAAGCACAAAGTTGAAATTGCCTGTGAAAAACACATTTCTAGGACATGCTATTTTGAATTAGTCAAAATGTTCTAGTTCAATAAATCAAAAGGTTTCATTCCAATTATGTATTTCTTTTCTTTTATAATTAGGGATATAATGTAAAGTAACAGTTCAGAACAACTTTTTCTTTTGCAATGAATAATTGACTCGCTCTGTTCCAATGAAATTTAATTTTAGAGTTTATTCTCACCAAAACACCGTGGTTCAATTTTGTTCTAAAAGAAATTCTATCAGAACTTGCTGCCTCCTGCACCAAGTTCCTATCTGACAAAATGGCATTTCCTGATGGAGAATGTTTTACCCCGGCTGCTCTGACCAGCTCTTGCCTAAGTCCCCAGATTTCTAAACAAAATAATGGCATTCATTACTCTTCCCTATTATACCTTTATTGAAAGAATCCCATACACCTGAAGAGGAAAAACGCCGTGCGCTGGAGCCCAGGATACTTTATGTAGCTCTTAATTGCAGCCAGGAAATACAATGCAACTGGTCTGCGCTACGGATACCGCTTCAAATTAATCTCTGGAGTAACTCCAGCGCCTTTAGTGGAGTTGCTCCAGGAATAAATTTGACCCCCCCGTTTTCATCCAGGTAGGTTTCTTTAGATATCACAAGGTAACTGTGTGGACAAAGGATTTCTCATTCTTGCAGCCAGCTCCTGCAGGTCCCGAAGCGTGTTGCTGTGATTATCAGGGTGATTTGTTGTATTTTGTCATACATGAAGGAGGAAATAGTCATTCTCTTTTGGTAATGCTGGTGTTGCGGAGAGGAACCAGAACACCTTGGGTTCAGGTTGAGTTTCCACCCAAAGCTAGGCTCACACTAAGGCTCTTTGGCAATGCAAGGGGGTCTTGCAGCAGCTGTAAATGTAAAGGACCTGCAATTAGGAGTAAATGTACCTCTTCAGACAGCTACTCACCAACGTGGTGAGATCCAGCCTTAGCACATCCGGCTTGTTGATTTCTTTGGGAGCAGAAGAATTCAAGGTGTCTCCAGTGAGGCGTTTGGATAGATGAGAAAGCTACTAGCGTACGTATGAGAGGAATTGTTTGGGATATTTTAAGCGGAAAGAGTAATGGGATGAAACTGAGCTAAGGAAAACTGAAAGTGATGCCGTAGAAAAAAAAAAAAGGTCTAGTGATCTGTGGACTGGTCTCCCAAGAGATCTAGGAAAGCCACGCCACACTGGCCAGTGAAAACCGTGGTGGGAATAAACTGAAAGGAAAATATTTTAGATGTCAGCAGGATGGACAAGGTGCCTTACGGGATTTTTAGAGTGATTCAAGGAGTATTTGTTTTCATGCTTTATTTTCTAATTGACCAAAATATACACGGCAGAGTCTCGCAGGACTGTGCTGAGCCAAAACTCGTGCTGAAGTCAGATGAAGAACTTTTGAGCCTGGCCTGTTGGAAGATGTTCATGGGTGAAATTGTAGGAGCTACGAAACGCAAGAAATTCCCTCCAAAATGCTCATTTCGCTGTATATCCTCCCTACAGGGGACATGTGTGTAATTAGCAATTGCTTCCAGTAAATGGCTCTCTGATCATGATGACAATCCAATTTGAAGGAAATTATTGTAAAACCACAATTTATGGATGGGCCCTTACACTAACAAGTGCCTTGCTGGTGGAACGCCTCTGTTTGCAACCGCGCGTCTGCCAGCCGTCGTATAAAGTGTTGGGTTTATGGCTCGTCTGCCAGAGGCATCCTACAGTATGGCGGGGAAAGAAGTGCCCTCTTGAAGATGCCTGATGTTTTGCACTGTGACATTTCATGGTTCATGTACACCCCAGCAACGTACGTGGTCTCAGTATATATTGGCTGTGAAGGATACAACCCAAGAAGAAACCTCTTAAAAAGGACTCTCTTTCATTCTTTGTTTAAGGCACTTAGAGTAGTATTGTCTCTTGATGTGCTGCTGATGTAAAGTCCTTATTGTTAGATGTCCCACGGGGGAAATCCCTTTTCCTTCTCACCAGCTGGAGCGTCTGGGCCTGGCATAACCGAGGGATGAAATCTCTCTCCCATTTACTCCATTCTTCGTGAGTCTTTAGCACATCTTCAGGCCAACACAGTCTCTCCAGTATCCCTGCGCTACAGAAGATGATCCTTGACTACTGTGTCGATGATCAGCCTCTCCTGGTTGTCCTTTGTCCCATGTGTCACCAAGGGTACCTGTCCTTGTCCTGCTCTTCCTTTTGACCACCTTGGCGTTGAATTTTAGCCCCCTCAGGGCTTAAACTGCCCTGTCACTGAACACCCAATGGGAGGAGAATACACTGAAAGTTTATGCTTTTTTACTACTATTTTTTTTTTTTCCCCAACAAGATCGTTATTCTGCAACTGCATCTGTACCTTGTGAATCAAATCTGCAGACACAACAGCTCCTTGCCATACAGGACACTTCCCTCTTGGTTCATTTTCTAAATCATAAATATTACGAATTCTGGAGAAATTCTATCAACAAACAGGTTTCTGTCTGAACTCATCAGGACAATGCTATGTTTATATAAACTGCTACTTGTGATGATGGGGTGTATGGCATTTTTTATTGCAAGCAAAGGACATATTATTCAAATAAACGTAGGGAAAATAAAATGAGCTCGATAAAATTGGGATGCCCCTAGCAATCAGAGTTTCACTTTAAAATAACAACAATAATTGAAGCGCCATTCTGCTCGCCTGAACCGCAATCAGCGGCTCTGTACTCCATTTGCTTCCATGGGCCCCCTTGTGCTTCAAGGCGCTTTCCAGCCCGAGCGGGAGAAAAGGAGTCTGACCTCGGCACAAAGGTCTTTCTCTTCGGAGTCTCAACAAGTCCTGTTTGCAAATGAGCACAGAAACGGTGGCGGCTTCACTTCCCCACCAGGACCCAGCACCCGAGAGGCACATTGACAAACCCGGCGTGTGCAGGGTAAGGCAGCAGCCGGGCGATTTGCGTTGAAAGTCGCAAGCGAATCGCAAATGTCAGAAACTTCTTATTTTGCTCAAGCGATGCGTCTGTGGTGGGCAAGGAGTTCTCCCAGCACAGAGTGAGCATCTCAGGAATGGGCTGGAGGCGAGCCGCAGCGTCTCGCCCCACTGATGCACGGGCTGCCCTGTGCTAAAATCTGGCTCTGTGGGGCTGTTGCCTCCCAGCTTCGCCTGCTGACCTCGGTGCCTTTATCCAGAGTAACCACATGTGCATTTATTACACAACTTTATGAACAGTGCAGGTTTATTACGTTGCACTTAAACCTCATTTAACCTTTTCCCGGGAAACAGTGCTTTAAAGTGGGACTGCAGGCGTTTGCAAAATCCTGGCGAGCCACTTCCTGAGCGGGATGTACACAAGCTTCCCCCAAGACAAAATGTGGGAGCAAATCCTACATCTGCTGCCTTCATTTCTCTGCCATGAGGCAAAATATTGCAGCCTGGGAAGGATTTATCAGTAGACATAACTTTAGATTTTTTTTTTATTATTACTTTTTATGTTTAAATTAATCTCTGGCTCAAAAATGCACACGTCTCCCTCTTCCATGGTGGCACCTGCAGCCCCTGACACTCCTCTGTGCAGCTGGCCTTGGGGTAGTCCTCAGGCCCAAAGACCTCCTGCGAGCTGTCACGCTGCTCAAAAAGCTCTTCTCCTGGAGGGAAAAGGGAGAAATAGAAAACTAGAGCTGAAGAGAACAGAAAGCTTCCTGGCAGGAGCAGTCCCCCCAGGGGACCTAATGCAAATCCCATCACTGGGGATGTTAAAAACTTAAGTGAATGAAGTTCCAACCTAAAGATAGTGGGGGAGCGTCCTTCACGGGCGAGGAAGGGACTTGGGAGACTCCAAAGCTGGGTAGTCTGTTTCCATGTGTCATTTTGCTGATTTCCATTCGTGTCCTGGATCAGCCCTTAGCACATGAAATGTTTGTGGCACTTGGGAATGGACAAACACAATGAAAAAGACGCGAGATATGATCAAGAGCATTTAGTGAAATTAAAGAATTCTTAATTCTGGCAGAGAAAAAAACCCTCATCTTTGGTTTCTGCAGAGCTAAAAAAAATAGTAAAAATAGCCATATTTGTAAATTCTCACTATGCCAAGGCTGGGTTGCAGAACATGAATCCCCTCGTGTACGCCCACGTTGTTTCCTTTCCGCTGCTGAGTTAGACTCCTGACGATACAGAATTGGTGCCGCCGCAATGCTGTGTTAGCCAGGTAAAGGAGATGAGCATTTCGTTAGATTTTGTTTTGACTGAGTTGATTGATTTATTTTTATTTTTTAAAATTTTCTATTTGTAATTAGGTTCTGATTGGGTTAAAGGGTCAGTTTACCGGCATGGTGTTTTAAGCAGATACATGCTTCTTGTTTCAAAGCACCTCAAGTGCTTTGCAGTAAATATTGTAATTAGTAGAGGTCACACAAGTGAGAAAGAAAAGGTGAGCGCTGTTTGTTGGGTCCACCATCCAGTTTCCCATGAACTCAGGGTTTTCCCTGTCAGGGAATATTTTTAGCAGCCAAGCTTGATCTGAGCTTTGAGCATCTTGCACCTGACGTCCCCTCCATTTCTTGAAAATCATCTGACCTCCTCCTCAGACAGAAGCTCATAAACACAAAGGTTCCTCAACGTCATCAGTGAAGACGTTTCTTCTTAGAAAGTCTGAGCCTCTGCTAGATGCAGCCAAAAATGAATATTGTAAAAAGGTCTTCCAAGTCGGTGGCAAATGTTACCAGAGGTTGACATGAATGATTTTCTGTGGCTTGGGGAACAAGTGGGGGAGTTGTAGAAATGGCTGTGTTTAAGGTGGTTGGGCTGGAGAGTGCTCCTCGCGAGGCAACCTGTCAATTAAATCAATAATTTACCTAGTGGTATGACTGCAATGGGTTGAGTCCTCCCAAGTCAACTTAGAGGTAAGCAAGAATGTGCCATAACAGCGTGTTTTTGAACCACAGCATAGAGACTTAATTGATTTATTCTTTATTCTTTTCAAAAGACAGCTGAATGTCAAAGGTCTTTCTTTTGTGAAGTAGTGGAAAACCCGTTGTCAAACAACCTCTACTCATTTAATAATTTATCCCATTTTGTAAAAGAAAGGCAGCTGACACGCAGTAAATCTAGTCCATGTTTAAATTACTGCATTGAACAATAATAAGAGGAATGAATAATCTAGTACATCTATTTAAAATTAAACATATATGAAACTGTTTTTCCAAATGATCACCAAGGGCTATAGTTTAAAGGCAGGACAGAAACCACGAACAGAATGAAAATGCCGAACAGTAGTTTGCAAGTGGCAGCAGAATTATTTATTCTATTTTTTCTATACATAAGGAATAGAGCTAAATGAACAATGTTTAAGCATGTCAGAATTTCATCAATTTTGCATGAGCATTCACAAATATCCTGGTGGGGGTAATTGCTTGCAAATACATTTAAACTAATGATATGTTATATCCTTACTTGATATAAAACTATTAAAAGATACGTTATTGCATTTGACAATGCCACGAAGCTGGGTCAAAGCTTAATGACAGATTTCTGCATTTGTAAATTAAGATACACTCTGCTGGAAGCAAATATTTTGTAAAAATAAAAGCCATCTAGTACGAAAGTTTGATCATTGATCTAAGGTTGCTTTTTGGTTTCTCCAAGCACCGGGCTTGCAAAACTAGAGGAAAAGGGATTCCTTTGCAAAGGCAACTCTGAAAATCCAGTGCGGCTGTCCCCCATGCAACAGGACTAACGAGGCTTGTCAAAGATTTCGTGTGGTTTTAACAGTCCGATTGGAGACTTGAGGAATGAAACTTATGCATCAGCTGGCGAGATTGCTTGGGTCTCCTGAAGGAAGAGCTAGATGCTTTATTTTATCTAAAGTTGAGGCTGCTTGGGAGGCTTTTTAGCCTGGGAAGAAGTTCAGAACCTGGTACTGAGAGTATCAAAAGACTGTGACGCAAACCAGTCAAATTGAGGTTAGTGTGATGAGTTTATTAAGGTCTCCTCCCTCGCTCAGATGCCCGTCTGAGGCATGGCTGGTCGGTTCAGCATGGCAGGAGCGTGCCACCGAGCAGCTCCCTGCGCATCAGCTGTTATTTTGGCTTATTTCTTATGCAAGTTTGCAATCAATGCGGCACTATGCTGGTGAGCAATTTCAGTTATTTACTGGAGATTATAATAAATATGAAATATTTAGAAATGTCCACAGGATGCAGCCAGGCAGTCTTCAACAGGCAATGGAAAGATCTCGGAGCTGTGCAGACGTCTGGGAAATACCGTGTTGTGCCAGGAGAAGCCGTAGAATGTTATGACTGTAAGAGAGATACTGATAAACTTGTGCTCTTGGTGCCTGGGTAGTTTGAATTCTGTAATGATGTGGTCACACGGCTGTGCGTTGTATCCATAACCACAAACAATACGTGTCCCTTGTGAAGGAGGGTGCGTCCCGCAGAGATGCTGCTGCTCTGCGCCCAGCAGCACACCGAAGGCAGCAAGTGGGGAGGCAGCAGGAGTAATGATAAAGTCTCGTTTACCCCATCCAGAAAGCTGTCCCAAACCGCTGCGATGGCGGCGTAAGTGAGCCCGGATGGGTCCCGGCCCATTGCCGGGAGCTGGCCCCAGCGCTGGCCCTGCGGTGGTGGTTTGAGCCTCTGCTCTGGGGTGGTTTATGTTCCCGCTGCAGCCTGCGGTCCTCCGCTGCGTGGCAATACTGAAATATCCTTTCCCGTCACCTCTAGCGCTCTCTTTCAGTCTTTGAATTGCTCCGATTCCTAACATCATTGAGGATTATTATAACCTCCCTTCGTAACGTACTATAAATTTTATTATAAAGCACAAATTCTTTGGCTCCCAAGCCCCATCTTACAGGGAGACAGCGCGCTGTAGTTCTTCCGCTCGCTGTAATGTGAGCAGAGAGCTAATGAAGGTCTTTATGTAAATTTTCTAGTTATCAGGTAAAATCTTCACATCGAAATCTGTCACATGTTATAAAAATTCTTTATGTTATCAAATGCTAATGATAACTCAGAACACAGAGCCCACGGAGGAGCTTTGAAATCCTTCATAAAAACTGCATTCGGCCCCAGCAACCGGAGCCTTGAATTTCTACTCCGACTACTCCAGTTTGTAATTAGCATAGTGCAGGCTTCTCTGCCCTCTGAAACCATAATGTTAATTACAAAAATTACACTGTGTTTAAAAGTGCAATTAAGAGACTGTGCTGCACAAAGGGAGCCGTGGAACCTCTTTGCACACTTTGAAGCCAGGTCACAACGCAGCCCATGAAAGAGAGTCCAAGGCTCGCTCCCTGCTAAAGGCTTGGGAAGATCATAGGGAGAGCTCAGCTAAAATGAGCTCTGGTGGGCTCCGCTGAGCCCTTAATGAATAACACTCTTCCTTGGGAGGGAAAGTGGTAAAAGGCGGGGGGACGGACGACAGTATTGAACTAATTAAGTTCCGATGCTGCAGTGGTGGTTGCGTCTGGCTGGGACGACTGTTGCAGTGGTGAGTAAGTGCAGGATCGGGCCCTCGGAGGTCACGGCGCAATCGCAGCCCTAACCAGCCTGTGATTGCTACAGTATTTGCACAGCATCTGAAAGTAAAAAAAACCCACGTTCCTTTGCGTCTTTGCTGCATTGAGTAACTTGGAAAAAAATGGAATGTTTCTGTCCCAGTCCTTGGCTGGGGGTTGGTTCTGCCCGGGGGGGGAGCTGGGGTGTCCCCCTGCGCTCTGGGTGGTGCTGGGGCTGAGCGCGGTGCTTGCCAGTCGAGAGAGCCCTTGGTCCTGCCTGCAGCTCGCGAAGGGAGGAAAAGGTGGAAAATACTCCGAAGTATTTGTGGGGAGGTAAGAAAAAGGTGGAAAGCTCAACCGCAGAGTGCCAAGTGTTGTACGAAAGGCTTGGAAAAACAATTACAAAAAGAATTTTTTTTTTTTTTTTCTTAAAACCATGTAATAATATGACCTTTGGTAGTCCCCTCCACCAAAAGCCTTCCAAGTGTCTTGCACAAAGGCGTTAATTAATTAATTAAGACCCAGAGCACCCCTGTGTGGTCGATATCTGCACACCAGCTTCTAACTAGAGAAACCGAGGCACGGCGGGCAGGGGGAGGTGGGGGGGGCGCCGTGCCCGGGGCAGGAGAGCCCACAGGGCCCCCTCCCTTCCCTCTGCGCCACCAAAATGTCCTTCTCCTGCGTGTGCCTGGCTGAGCAAACACCAGGCAGCTCTGTGGCAGCGGGGCTTGTGAAGGACCACCATGCGGGTCGCAAACACCCCCAGCCCGCTCCTGCAGCTCCCTGCCCCAGTCGAGGCCCAGGGCCACCCATCGCCCTCCATTGGCACAAATGGGCATTTGCCTTGAGAAATGTGGTGCGGGATGAGGGCAGGCCGGCACGTGAAAGGCTGTCCGCCTGGGTCTCACGGGAACAGGGAGCTCTTACCTTTATTCAGTCCTTCCTTGATTTTTCCAGTAACTTTTCCATATAGCCTCATGTAAAAAAACTTCAATAACTGTTCAATAAATCATCAACCTGACCTTTTCCAGTAAAAACGAGCACTGCCACGGGTGACGCCAAGTGCGTGCGTGCGTGTGTGTGTGTGTGTGTGTGTGCGGTGGGGGCGCGGGGGGAAGGCAGGGGGGAGCCCAGCTTCGCCGAGAAACTTCAGTGCAGCCGGCAGCCTCGGGTTTATTTTGCTTTGGTGCCTGAAAAAAAAAAACCCACCACTTTCCTTCTCTTTGCCTTCTACCTGCCCAACTGGTTATAGACCCAGACAGTTTACATATGTGATCCTTCCTATTTAGAAAATTAATGGTGTTTTCTGGCTCCAAATCACAGCTTGTGGTGCTCTGCAGGCGATGAAAAACTTGGCCAGCTTCAGCAGCAAAGCAGCCATTAGAAAATTAACCCTTGGTGGCAAAAGAGCAAAGGTACCCCGGCGAGGTCCAGGAGAAGTGGCAGGCTGTAGCTTTCAGGTGTACCTTACATATGTTAGCAATGTAAAACCAGCGCCGGCGCTCCCCCCGGAGAGTGCCCATCAAGCGTGTTTGTAGCTGGATACTGTGGAGAGGGCACGGCCATACCGCTTGGCAGCGAGAGCGACCAATATGCCACGATTTTCATTAGAGCACAAGAGAGGCGCTGAGCGGAGATTATGAATTGGAGGCGTCTCTCTTGGCTCTACCTGGCTGCAAAGCGGGGGGGCGTCTGCCCCTCGGTGCTGCCCCGGTCCATCACGCGTATCTCTATCAGTTATCGGCGGCGGTGGTGCATGGCAGTGAAAGCAAAGTTGCAGAAAACTTAAAACAGATTTTTTTTTTTTTTTTTCAAAAAGGGGGGCTTGTGCATCACTGAAGACTTCTTTTTGGCTTTGAGGTGTCAACTCTTCTGAGTCGTGGAGGGCTGCACCCAAAAGCCGTGGGCTGTGCGAGGGCCCTGCGTCGCCCCTGCGGCAGGGAGGGGGGAGCGGTCTGGGGGCGCGTGGTCGTCTTGTGGGCTTTGGAAAGATCTTGAATTTCTACGCTAGGAAAGTTGTCGCTTTGTGCCGGGGGGTTCAATGGAGCTTCCCAAACTGCCCCAAAGCAGAGAAAAAAAAAAAATAAAATGGAGCATGCAGAGGAGGAATAGG
>VYZM01007056.1:382910-437891 GCA_013398915.1 Dromas ardeola
AGCCGTGCACATCTCGCGGGGGGCAGGTCGGCTCCCGGCACCCTTCCCTGCGCTGTGGGGATCCCCAGGGTGCCCCCGAGCCCTGCGGGGTGGCCATAGCACGGGTGAGGGCTGTGCTGGCTCTAATCTGGAAGCAAATGAGGCAATGTCATTTTGAGGGGGCCTCGGGACGGGGCAAGCGGGAGGACGGTGCAATGCCACCAGTGCCATGTTTCCTCCTGATGAGCCGAGGAGGCTCTGCCTGGGGTTTTGCAGCATGGTCCCTGTGATGGACATTTGTGCCACGTGTGGCTGGGGGGGAGGTCATCCCTTCATCCCCTCGGGAGAGGCTTCGTGGTGCCATTGCACCATGTCAAGCGATGGGAAGGAGTAGGGCCACCGTTTGGGTTTTGCTCTTGGCTCCCTCCTGCCCTGTGGGACTGCAGCATCTCTGCTCCCCAGCCGTTGCCTTTCCTGCACATGCGCTTGCCCCTTGTACCACAACCATATTTATTTCACAGCATGGTTTTAATATAGCAGAGTATCTGGGCAGGCTGTGGCGGTCGCTGCCTACCTGTAGCAGAGAGTGAGGTGACGGGACCAGGGATCCTGTGCTGGATGCAGCAGAGGGCAGGTGAGCATCGCCTCTGCTACCCCTGGTCCTGTGCGCGCTTGTCCTGCGATAGTAAAGCTGGTTTCATCTTTAGGCTCGTGGTACCGGAAACCACAGCTGTTAATTTCACTGCCTCTGAACTGGGGCTGCGCTCAGGGAAATCGGGCTGTCGTCCTTCCTGCCGCCGCGCAAGCACGCGCCTCCCCAAAACTGGGGGGAAATATCAGCGGAACGTTAATTACTCCTCTTTAGTTTACTTTGACAAAAATGCCCTAAAATGAAGACTGACTGATTATAGATGATTCATTTTCAATTAGCCTTTGTTGACGCTATTAATAAGATTAATAACGTATAGTAAAAACGTCAATAAGCTTATCTTGCTAATTTTTGGATCAGCCTTTTGGGCAGCGAGCCCTTCCCTGTTGCAGCCTCGCCAGGCTGAGGAGCGAAGGTGCCGCAGTAGGATTTGATTTCCCGGGAGCAGACAGGGCACGTTCCTGCTCTCCCTCTGGCAGCCGCTGCTAGAACGCTGCCTGCAGACCGGGGGCTCGCGCTCAAAGCGCCGGGAAACTTGGCGCAGCCCAGGACTTTCCAAAGTCGCTGCACAGCAAAATCTTCTCCTGGAAAAGCTCATTTTGTATTACCTGGGCTGGCGTTGGTGACCCTGTTATGAACCGAATGATAAATCGTGAGAGAAGCTTGCTTTCTTTCTCTCTCTCTTTTTTTTTTTTTTTTTAAAAAATG
This sequence comes from Dromas ardeola, assembly GCA_013398915.1. Lineage (NCBI taxonomy): Eukaryota > Metazoa > Chordata > Aves > Charadriiformes > Dromadidae > Dromas > Dromas ardeola. The sequence continues at coordinate 384,247 of VYZM01007056.1, forward strand.
TGCAACACAGCAGTGACTAGTGTTAATGTATAAAATTAATTGCCCCGATGAGACATTTCTTCCAAAAAAAGTAATAATAGTCAGGATTTAGCCTTGTGAATGTGAAAACCCTCTGGTATACTAATAAAATGAAAAGGTTTCGCAAAATAATATCCCAAATAATTGGGTTCCCTGTACCAAAGGACCCCATGTTGTTTCTCTTAAGCAATATAAAAAAAAAATTTGTGATTATTCCTTTGGACTTAATAAAACATAATTGGAAAAAAATCTTTAAAGAAAGCGTAAGGTAATCGCTTTCACTTTTCCCAGTCAAATTGATGTTGCTTTCCCTCTTCCATCCTCCTTGTAAGGTGAAAAGTCTTTAATGCATTCGGATCATTCACGAGACAAAAAAAAAAAAAAAGAAAAAAGAGAAAAAAGAGCGAACCAGGGTGGGTTTTTTTCCTTTTTATTTACAAATGGAATCGCAATGTTTATTTGTGGTGCTAAAGCACCCGCCCGCAGCTCCCTTTGGTTTGAAGGGTTGGCTGGTTTGGCGCTGGGGATTTTATTTTTTTTATATTTTTTTTGGTTAATGACGGTTTTGAGGGGGAGGTTGGTCTTGATAATTTATTGCTATTTTTTTTTTTTAAGGCGCATTTGACCGTTCAAACTTTTGAACAGCCCCGGCTTGTAAATCCAGTGCCCGTCGCCCCCTCCTCCCGCTCCCCAGAAACTGCATGCTCCTACTGCGCTGCATTCATAATCAAATTAGTGCGCTGTGAATAGGTTAAAAAAACTGTTATCCAGCCGCTGCCACGAAAGATATTTTAGCCCACTCCCCACAAAGCCCTCCCCTCTCGGCTCCCCCCTGCCTTTTTTCCTCCCTACGTGAGACATAAAGACATCCACGCGGACGGAAAGATCTTTACCTTACTTCTCCTCTGCAATCTTAGCCTCTTTATTTATTTCCCCCCCACACACACCCCCCCAACGTAACAAAACAAAAGTAAATTCTCCCGAAATGAGCTGCTGGCGGGAGAAAAAGGGGCGCTGGGGGGGCGGGAAGGCGGTGGGCTGCTGCGCCAGAGATGCTGTAGGGAGACAGCGCTGGAGATAGTTGTCCCAGCTACGAGATAAAAGCTACATTACATGAAATTAATGGAGGCTGTCTGAGACATACATGAATCACTGTTTCAACACTAAGAAACCAGCACAAAAGAATAAAGAAATCTGAGTACTAACTATATCTTCAAAGGTCTCCTATTTACCCAGCTATACCGGGTACTGACACAAGTGGGGGGAAAATATAAGAAAAAAGCACTGCTGTGATCGAATGAATGAGACCATATGAGCTATATTGGTGCCGTATGCATTCTATTTAGCTGATATCAAACACAGTTTAATGAAAGTTAAATAGTTTCTGAGGAGTGCATGAGCTGGAACAGATTAGATTCCACCGAGGGGTCTGTCAGCATATTGTTGCTCACATGTATTCCCTGCTCAGAGCTGCCACAATTCCAGCACTCCATTAGCAATACACAAAAGACTTATGCAGATAGCGGGCATAAGCACGTACCGCCATGTTGGGAAATAAAAAAAATAAAAAAAAAAAAAAGAGAGAGAGAGAGGGGAAAAAAGCGAGAAAGAGAGAAGAGGGGAAAAAAAAAAAACCCAGATGAAGGTTTTGTTCGGCGCGTTCATCTGAAAATAGATCTCTGTAATTCGAAAGTGATAAGAATAGGTGGAGAAAAGGAGAAGTGGGGGCTGTACGAAAAATAAAATAACATAGAAAAAATAAAAGAAAAAAAAGAGGAGAAATGTGCAAACTACCTTAAAAGAAAGATATTGCACCAAGTATATAATGAGGTTTTGATCTTTCAGGGGACAATGACATGGGTGAATGCTGTGCCCTTTTGATCTGCAAGTTACATCTGGTCTTAAAGGCACAGCGGTTCCCGCGGCAGTGGCCTCTCTCCCCCGAAGTTGTAGTGGAAGATGCTTTTTGGAGAAGGGGGGGGTAAAAAAAAAAAAATCTTCCTACAAAACAACATCTCTCAGGCACCTCCGTCTTATTTTAAGATGCAGAATCCATCCCAGAAATACCGCCGGACAGCCTGTGCACCTCATACAATCGCTGTCGCTGAAACTAACATGAATTGAGATTAATTTTTATCACTTCAGAGGGTTTTTATTCCTCTCCCTGGGAAAAAAAAAAAAAATCCTCCTTCTCAGAGGTGTCTGTTTTAAAATTAGTAGTAGGATAAGGCTGGTGGGGGTATTTAGATATCAGATGGCAATTGCTCAGTGATTATTGCATTTTGATTTAATCTGACAGAACTGATCTTGCACCATGAAATCTGTATTTTCACAGGAAAATAGGAGTTGCCATACTGGAACAGACCATTTGCCCGCCTGGCCCAGTGCGCTGTGCTGGCCTGGACCCGTGCGTGGGGGGAGCAAACGCCTCCCCCGCTGCAATTATTTATTATTTATCACGGAGGGGGCAGGATTTCTCCTTGCTCCTGTAAAGTGGCATTGGCCGCTTTACACCCTTACGGCATCAGGATTTCTTGCCCCTGAAACTTTTTTCTTTTACCCCGGCTAAGTGCAGCCAGGAATATTATTTCTGCCCCGGGAACCGCTGCGAACTCTTTTTGGAGCGTGCCTGGCGGCGCTCGCCCCGCACATTCCCACCAGCATCAGGGACCTCGCTCAGGTGCGGGAGGGCAGGCGGTGTGTCGTGTCCCCCCCCCGGCATCCTCTCCCCTTCCCTCCCCACCCGCCTCTCCTCTAATTCGGTCAAAGGAAAGGGGGCACAAGCGAAAACGCCATCATTTGTTGGGGTTTCTTTCTCTGCAGCTGGGAGCCTGCCTTATTAATATTATCTGGGCTGGGAGCGCGCAGTGTTTCCTCAGGCATCTCTTCTGAGTCATTTTACCATTATTCATAGGGATAAAAATGGCCCAAACCGAGGATGCTGAGGATCCATTTAGGGTTGCCTGTCAGATCCACTAAGGTAATTGGCTCCATTTCTTCATTCCCATTCTAAATTAAAATAATTTTATTAAGTGGTACAGTAGGTGTTTCACCTGTGTCACCAGCTGTCTATTAGAGCCAGAAAGGGCTTTTCCACATTATTTCTGTCTGTTCTTATAACATTATGTCATCGTATTCAGCGTTACATCATGTCAGAGGTTGCGCAGTCTGCTGTACTTAAGCCCAACGGTTACAAAATGTAGGTCCAAGATGCCCTTTTAGGCAGGGGGAAAAGTCAAATACACTTGACTGTTCCAGCTCTGCTCGCTGTTTCCCACATATAATCCACGCAGCAGGAAAAATGACCGTATAACTGAGAGCAGGGTCCACGGCGTAATTGAAAACGTACTATAAAGGAAAACGATGAACCAGCGATAGTGGGGAGGTTCCCAGCAGCAATATTTAGAGAAGAGCTGGTTGTGAAGCTGCGCCACCCAGGTCTGGGAGGGAAACACGTGAACGGGTCTCTCTGGAGGCAAAAAAGTGTAACACAACTGGTCCTCACAGGTAGCAGCTACTGGCGGTCCCAATGCTGGTACTAGTGTGGTGCTAAATAATGAATAAGAGGCTGGCTAAGCGTATTTAGGGTTATTTTTTTCTTCAGAGCAGGGTGGTTCTTCCTGGTAGGGGTCTGCTGGGGTCAGGAGTTGCACTTTAACGAGGGGGGAACTGAGGTGGAGCTGGAAAGCGCCACGGTGAAGGTGTTCCGTGCCATGTTCAGAGTCCAGCTGTGTCCATCAGGGATGGGGTCTGCCTTTCCGACAGTGGTGTTTGCATCCAGCGTTCAAACACGGCATTAAGCATCTCCTGTCAGTGTCTCGGCAGCAAAAGCACAGATGGATCAAAACACATTTGAGCATCCATCTGAATGAGACATCTTCTTGGGCATGGAGAGTCGGCGTCTGAGATCCCCATGTCCTGCCGGGGCAGGGGATCCAGGAGCAGTTACGGCAGCAGAAGAAATGTCAGAGAAAACTGCTGACGGGTATTTTATTTCAGCGTTCCCAAGACCCAGTAGCCACCATAAGGTGGAAGTTTCCATGAGCAGATAACGCGAGCCGTGCAGTGAGAAAAGGTCACTTTTCCAACCGACAAAGTCGTTTCTGTCCAGCAAAAGGTGCAGTCGCACAATAACATTCCTTGTGGTTAGATAGGGAAGGAGACGGGGAAAAAAAAAAAAAGGCATGTTTGTTCAGTTTTCAGGGATCTTGCAACTGTTTTTCTTCAACCTGCAGGTGGCATTAGCACTAAAAATGGATTTTTCTTTCTTTCTTGAAAAGTGTTTAGCAATGAAATGAAGAAAGCTGCAAGGGGATCTGTAGTAGGACTGCGTGCTTGGAGTTAGTCATGCTAACTGCAGATGGCATTTTTGCATGTTTTATAAGGCAGGGATATACGAATGTTTTAGCACCCTGAAATATAATATATTAAGTTTCCGGAAGCGGGCGGGCTGGTAGGACCAGAGGAGCCTGAGCTTACGCTAAATCTGTGCAACTGTGAATGAGCTGTGCCGCGCTTGGAGCCGTGCTCGCTGCCGGCATCGCCAGGCTGACGCCTGTCCATCACGGTGTCACCTCCAGCTGCGAGCTCATCCCCAGCCCTCCGCGAGGGACAGTTTCAGATGCCCCAAACTGCTGAGGAGCCATTCATTGTGGGCCTGACCCTGTTCCCTTTAAAATCAATGGGAGAACTCCTTGGAGCTGAGTGGCGCAGAATCAAACCCTCCTGCACGGTGAGGAGCGCTGGGGACACGCTGCAGACCTTGACTGTTTGGTGTCTTGGCTTCTTTGGCTGTGAAATGGAGAATAATAATAATAATAAAGCCTGTTTGCCTTTCCTATCTGGCGTGGGGGGGCTGGAAACGTTAATTAGTGCTGAAACAGGGCTTAGAATATGAAATATTCCGCCCCACCTTTTTTTTGTGTGTGTGTGAGGAATGGGAATGAGTTCCAGTTTTAAACTGTAAAATCCATCCCAAACCCCGACACTAATGCCTCCACCTTCCCCAAACACTGCTGCGGACTGTGGGGCACAGTCCCAGCGCAGTTCTTTCCAGCAAGGCTGGAGTCTCGTTTCACCTCATCCTGGTGAGCTGAAAATGAGCCGCTTCTGGCCATAGTCATTCAGATTTGAGTTCATGGCCAGGAAAAGTCCACTCAGGTTGCACAAGAGGAGCAAATCTGAACGAACAAAGCCCTGCAAAGGTGGAGCTGGGTCAGTCTTTATCCCACTACCCATCTTTTTGCCCAAGAGCCACTAGGGAACCCAAAAAATGATAAAAGCAAGAGCAGACATTGAAATCCCTTGTGACCTGCTGCTGTTTCAGCCGTGACTGGCCCAGCATGAACCTCAGGTACCTGAGAGCAAGGCACCTACAGGCTTTTCCTGCCGAAACCCGGAGCCTGTAGCTGTGAAAGCTGGACTTGGTCCTCTGCTCTTAAGTTTTCTTTCTTTTCCTTATTTTTCTGCTGCCACTTAAGCACTCCTTCAACACCCGGACCCCTGACAACATCTGGCCAGCTGCTGTCATCTGCTCTGAAGCTGGTACTCATGGGCAAAACCCCAGGCTGCCTTTGCCAGCAGCTCTAGCTGTGACAGTTTAGGTGCCATTGCATGCTATCAGCTTAGATCGCAAACCTTCCCCCATGCTCCAAACTAAAAAAACTGAATGAGCGTCATAAAGAAAGACTGGGGCTGCTGGCTCCTGCTGGTATTGAAGTCCCCAGAAGAAAGCCAGGAGTGCTGGGAGGGAGAGGAGCTCCAGCAAACGGTTGCTGAAGAGGGAAACCATCAGCTGAGGGAGAACGGAGGCCACAGAGCTCTCACCAGAGGCTGCATGGGGATTTTTTTTTTTTCCTTTTTTCTTTTTAAGCAAACCATTTTGTTATTGGGAAGTGCTAATTTGTGAAAGCAAAACATCTCCAGGCAAAGGGTGCGCTTTGACAAATTTCCCATATTGAGGAGGGGTGGGGAGAAGCATAAAAAAGAGGAGAAAATAAATGTAGAACGATTGCAATGTCATGGGGGGTAAGTGGTACGTTTGAGACAGGGGCTAAATCACTGCTAAATCACTGCAGGCAGAATTGATGTGAGACTGGAGCACACTGAGAACCGGGCAGGGGCATAAACCTAATTGATTTGAGGCTGGAGCAGGGAGTTAATTGGGGGCCAGGGTGGAACAGTAACTAACGTAGCGCCGTGATAGCCAAAAGCATATCTCACTCTACACCGGTCGCATCCGTCGTCCTGCCTGTGTGGGGCGGGAATGCTGGCAGCCCGGGAATCGCCCCCGTAGCTTAAACTGCAATTTCATGAGTTTGGTCGGAGGCCGGTCTCGTGCGTTTGGAGATGGGCTTGAGCAGTTTTGAGTGCTTGCAAGGGCCCTCTGTCGCGCTGGACCTCGGGGGAGAGCTGCCGCGCAGCGTGGCTCAGCAGCGCTTGTCGTCCGCGGCCGTGTTCTGGCTGGGGAAGGGGAGGAGCGATTGACTGCCAGAACGATTATTGCAGTGATTGTGGAAAAACGGGCACTTCTGTCGAGAACTTCATTCCTCTCCACGAAGCAACGTTTGTCCCCGAGGAAACCACCTAGATCAGGTCCACAGTTAGCCCTTACAAATGTCCCCTTTTTATTTTTTTTTTTTTTTGAAGACTGTCGAATTGAGCACTCAAAATTTGAAAATGCAAAGATGAAGGTTGCCTGGGCAACTGCTTTACACTGAATGAGGAAATGATCTTGAGAAACAAACATTAAGTGATCATGTAATTAAAGACTGAATCAAAATTCCATTGTACAAGGAAGAAGCCGAAATTGAAGTTGGCTGGGCAACTTTCGGTTTGGCATTTCTTAAATTTTAAGAACTTGACTTAAACTTTTTTTTTTTCTAATTTCTCCTTTTTTATGCAATCTTAGTTATTTCAGCACGAAAATTTATGGAATATGGATGTTTTGTGGCCACAATTTGAGTTTCAGCGCAGGAGCTGCAGATTCCCAGCGCAGCCGCCTACCACTGGGACAGACACTTTCATCTGCTGTCCTTTGGGGAACGACTTACAGCGGAGGGAACAGCGTGGCTTTCCAGTTTGGTATTATGGACGGTTTGCCACACTGCGTCAGATGGGCAGTGAATTTAACCTACATCAGATGAACCAATGGAGAATCTAGTAAGAAATTAGTGTACAGATGTAGAACAGTCTGTCTACAGGAAGACTTCACCCAAGCCATAGTAGTTAGAGGTTGTTTTAAACCCTCAAGCATAATGTTTATATCCCTTCCAAACCCTACTTATTTATTTTTTGGCAGTGGCTTTGGCTTTAGATTTTCCCCTTTCACCATTTCCATTACCCAGTGTGTCAGAGGACTGTGGTGACTCGGTGTTCCTGGGGTCTGCTTCAAGCTCGGGGGTGAGAGCGTGGTCCAAAACAATTGTAAGCAACCCGTCACGACTAGCACAAGCAAATGCCTTAAAACATTAAATGCCACTTGGTTAAGAAAAACTTTTGAGTGATGTGCGCTTCTATATAATGTATGAATCCTTCTAAATAATACCTTCCATTTTGTTCCTTTTGCAAAACCACGGTGGCATCTTCCAATGCATTACAGTGTTCTTGCCATTTCAAACCTGTATTTAAGACTTTGCATCAGCAGACTCCTCTCTTTAGTTCATCTGGAAACACACACGCGTGTTTAGCTTACCAAGTGATAGTTACATGGAGCGCTGCCATTCTCTTGCGATTTTCAAGGGCAAGAAATGTCCGTACACGCAGCATGTTCTAGGGCTTGGCTTTTATTATTATAATTGTTATTGTACTTAGCTGTCTGTCAATGCAGAGCTTCAATTTGACACAAATTATCTCCACGGTGGTGTGTTCCTACCGTGAGATGCTGTCTGTTGGATTCATCTTTGTACTGCCTTCATTTTTCTAGGGTAGGTTGGGAAGTTCATTCAAAGTTCTTCCTTAACTGTGGGACATCCCTGACATTTTCCCATTGACAGAGACCAACTCGTGTGCTTCGGTGACCTTCTGCACCAATGCTTCAGTTGCATCCTGTTCCTGCTTCCTCACCCAGCCTGCTCCACCACCGTGTCCTCATCCAGCTCCGCCGTTTTGCTGCCACCAGCTGACTCCCGCTCTCCTTGATTGGCCAAACACGGCATCTTTTTTAATTCACGGGAGTGTTTTTTTTTCATGACTTTGCCCAACCAGTCTTACTCTTCCATTCACCATTTAGTGCTAGCTCCTCACTGCAGAGTCCCTGTCCACCCAGCAAGGCCAGCTGTAACCCGTCTTTCCCATCCCGTACTTCAGTTTTGCTTGACCTGTTATCCCATCAGTTTCTTCCCATCCTCACAGTCTTCCTCGCGTGCCCTCTTCCATCCCTGTTAAATGAAGTTGTTTCCTTTTCTGTGTTGCTTAGACCAGGAGATACTCAGGGAAAACGGACTCCCGGTCTTCCTCCCAAGGCCCCTCTTCCAGCAGCTGGAAGCTGCAATTACAGCAAAAGTCTGGTTTGAGTTTGCCGAAGTTATAAGCAAATGAAACAGTCTCTTATAATGGGAAGTGTCATACAACCTTAATAATAGACAGTCCTATCAGCCCCACCTATAATATGTATGTGCGCATGTATAAAAATGAAACCTGAAAACTGAGCGAACACGAAAAGGCCTCGACCTACTTTCAAACTGATAGGTGTGCTCCCCATCGCTAATGGAAGCAGACAGGACAGGTCTTGTACATCTCTGGCTTCGTTTTGCAGAAGTGTGTTACAAGTGGAGAATTATTGTGGAAGGAGGCTTCCAGACAATAAACCGGGGAAGGGTTTTTTGCAGGATCTCATTTGCACACGGGCAAAATGCACGAGCTCTTTTGAATCCCGTCCAGGGCAATTCAGACAGATGTTGAAACATGTGATAACCAAAAGTAGGTCCAAGCCCGGGCCTCAGGTAGACAGATCCCTCTCCCAGGTCTGCTCTCCAGCTGCAACCCAGAGGAAATTTGGAGGCAAAGAGGGATTCAGAGCGTCCTCTTTCAGCCCACCATTAGCTTATTAGGAAACTGAGAGCTTTACTCCTGGAAGCAACGTTTCGTGAGCTGTCACACTCGTTTCCTTCACACACTGGCACAGATTGCCTGCTTGACCTGAGGGCTGAAGCCATTTACATTTTTGATCTGCTCATCTCAGAAACCTCCACAAATTAGAAATACCATAAAACCATGTTTGTTGTCGCGAGGGCAGAGAAGTCTGAAGCAAGGTCTGGGTGTCACGTTTGACCTCGGCTGAAATACTGGTTCAAAATAGGCCTCCTTTGAAGAATTTCGGAGTCTCTTAACCTTAAGGCACTGGCTAATGTCTAATTGACTGTAGGTAAGTATTTCTTTAAAGGGGAGCTCTTCGGCACCAGAAGTCTCAAACCAGGCTCCTCCAATGTCTTACAGGTGAATGAGAGAACTCAAAAGCTAATACGATCTCCAAAAAGATTTTGAGTTGAAGCTGCATAAATACAAGACCTTTTCCTTCTGTGTTAAGATTTCCAATGAGGTTTTACAGGAGACTGTGGGTCTCTCAGCTGAGAAATGGTGTAAGACAGCAAACACCGGAGACTTTATTTCATTAATCTTTAGTCTTCCACTTGGTGTCTGTAGTGTTTGCCATGGGTGTGCTCTACGTTGCGCTTTTGGAACAAGGACATGTCCATCTTTTCTGCTTTCCTGTGGTCCCAGGCCCCTCAGGCGGGCGTCGGGGTGGCAGAGGTGGCTCCCTGGCTGGGACCCTTGGAGCTGGCCCGCATGCCATGCCCTCAAAGGGAGCAGAGCTCAGAGTGAAACCCTAGGAGCAAGCTGGTAACGCTGCAAGATTAAGTATTCAAAACCTTGGTATTTTTCTGTGATGAGGCCATTTATAATTTACCCCCATTCCCTTCTGCTGAAAAATTCCTCTAATTCTTCCCATGTAAACGGAGAGCATGAAAGGAGCACCAAAAGTCTCCCCTCTTGCTTTCCCATTCATTTTCTTATGCTAAAGCCCTGTGGACGAAGCCCGTTCCAGGTGCAGGAGAGCCTTTCCTGTAATTTACCCATGGTATTCTTATCAAAAGCGTTACCTCCAAAACTATTTCCTTTTAACATTAATTATCCTTTGAGCCGTCTCACTCACAGCACACAAAAGGGTACAGACTTTGCGGGATTATTTTTCTTTTTTTTTTTTTTTCCTTTTTCATTAAGTAGCACATGTGCCTCTCTCTGCATATATAGAGCGGTTCCCCACCACCTTGAAGACATCACAGCATGTACTGTAGGAACCAAAGCTAACAGGTATAAAACGGGTGGTTATTGTTCACTTATGTGCCATAATGCTTCCCATATGACCTAGTGATGAGGCTTGCGGTGCTGGAGGTGTAAGAATTAAATTAAAAGTTTAAAGAAATAATAATAATAAAAAAAAGGGATGTAAGATGCTGCTGGGATAACATCTTTTGGGGCTTAATCTTCCCTGCAAGCCTCGGTGTGCCCGTGTTGTCTTGCCCAGCAAAGGGAGAGGAGGATGTGATCGGCCCCACGGGCACAGAGGTTGCTAGCGGAAGGCAGTCCGACGGGAGTTGGGAGGAGAGAGAGGGGTTAATCCCTTGTCCTCTTTGCCCAGGGGAATGTTTATCGCCTCGCAGGGAAGGTCTCCTTTCCTTCGGTGAGTTAAGTCAGCCTCCGCTTTGTTTGACGCTGCCCATTTGAGGAAAGCTTCTCCCTGACCTTCTGCCAGAGAGACTGATGACAAGGACGGTTTGAACTAACCTTGACATTCACCAGGGTAAATGGCTTTTTCCACAAGTAGTCAGCAAGCAAGGAGAGCCAGTCAAGAGCTAATGAATCTGTACCTGAGGGAGACTGAACAACAATTGTACTTTTAAAGAAGGAAAGTCTTCCCCGGCTCCATCTGTGCTTAAATGCTGGAGGATTAACTCTCCCAGCTCACGCCTGGGTCTCGCCCTGTCGCCTTTTGGCTGGTGGCGGGGAGACCATCGGTGGAGGCTTGGGGAGGGAAAACCTCAGTGGGAAAGGAAACGTGTTCAGCTCCCTGATTGCTGTGGTGCCGGATGAAACTGCTGCGCGCCCTCCTCTGCCCCTGGCAGGCAATAACCCTCTCGCAGCCTGGCGCTGCCCTCGGCGAAGGGCATCAGCCGAAGGGACTCGAGTGAGGACTCGAGCGAGCAGTTGGGTAACTGCTGCCTGCAGGCACCGTACCCCCAGATGTACCTTTGAAGGGGGTTTTAAGGCTGAGTTTGAGTCCCGGGAGCTTCAGGGAGTGGAGTGATCGCTGTGGCATCACCAGAGCTGGCTCTGTTCTCGGTGGGTGGGGGTATTGCGCGTGGGCTGGTCTGTAACACCGGAGAGGACCCGGCTGGACTCAGCCTGGGGTTTTCACCGGTGGGTGCCCAGATTGTAAAAGCAGAGGCACGCAGAGCCTGCTGTGCCCTCTTCCTGCTCGGGGAAAGAGGTTTTGTTTGCTGCTCGGCTGATATCTGGAAACAATAGAAAGAGCGTTGGGGATTGCAACATATTTCACTTTTCTCTATACCGTCCAGATGATGTATTCTTAGTCCTAATTAGGTTGTTCAAAGCCTAGTTTTTGTGAATAAGCCATCATTGTGTGAAGACTGGCCTGACAGTCCTCTGGCCCGTTCATTCACAAATCTTGCCTGTTGCTTCCTTTCGTGTTAACTCATTCGGGGATTCCTCCTGCAGCTGGAGGGAAGGACCAGAGGTGTTGCACTGGCTGCAGCTTCCTGGATGGATGGAAATCGGGGCACGGCAGATTTCAGCCCGTTTTGGTGCACCTCACTGTTTCAGCTCATGCTCTTGCAAGAAGTTTGCAAGGGGACTGGCTGGTGAGGCGCGAGCCTGTTTTTCTGGGATGCTTGGGAAGTGACTGCAGCCAGTTTTTGCCTGGCAGCGCTTGGACTCGAGGCACATGGACTGCTTTTCTGAGCCTGCTACTAATTCGTGTGTGCATAACTCCTACTGGCTGGACTAAATCGAGCTCTGTAAAATGTATTTATTAATACTTACTTCCTAGGGCTGTTTATTTAAATGTTTGCAAAAGGCTTTGGAAGGCTAAGCAAGGGGAAGGCACGAGCTCCAGCACTGAATCTTAAGCACTGGCAATGGGGACGGTTGGCATAAAAACAGCGATACATTTTCCTCGGGATAACAAAAGGTAGCGCCGATGCCATCTTTGTTGCATGATTATCTTCCAAGGGATGATTGAAAAAAAAAAAAAAACTGCAGTGTTTTAAGGAGGGAATGAAGCAACACCGGGAAAACGGGCTAGTAAAATGAAATGCAGCTGGGATGCGAACTCCATGTGTTCGCTTCGGAGATTTCCCCCGGTGGGGCTTCGCCCGGGTTTTGCTGCCGCGCGTGAGCAGGGCGCAGAAAGAGGCGATGTGTCGGGGATAGACTGGGACGGGAGTCAGTATGTGGTGAGGATCTGCCAGGTTTTGCATCTGCTGATCAAACACAGGCGAGCAAAGAGCCCAGGCGGGAGCTGTGGTGCTGGCACGGAGGGACGGCCGGCGAGCAGCCCCGGGTGAGGGCTGGCAGGGCCACGCAGGAGGCGAGCGGGTGCCGGAGGCTGGAGACAAAGCCACGGCGCTGGTGAGGCTCCCGGGGAAAAAAGTTGTATACAGTGGAGGAGATAATATTTCATCTCCCTGCGGGTCAGTTGGTTCTCAGCGGAGTGTTCTCTGTTTGAGATTTGAGGATTTGCAGACAGACAAACTCCACAACCCAGCAAAGGTCAGTCTAAATATCAGACAGATAAACAGCACCTTCGCCGTAAGCACAACTCCGATTTATGGTGCTCAATTTACTCTTTCCTTTACATGATAAAGTGAAACGCGTGCTTCTTCAGAGGGCGGCAGCTGAAAAATTTAAAGTAACATAACTTCCTGAGGTGTTTTTAAAGAAATATGCTTTCCTGTAGCCACAGCCTGCTTCCTCTTTAAGGTTTTTTTTTTCTCTCTGACTATTTTGCTTTGGAGAATTTCTCCTTCCCGACCCCCCAGCCCTGCAGAAAAAGGCGAAACCTGCCTTGCAGCCACTTTTGCAGAAGACGACCTCAGTGGAAGTGAGCCTGCGGGAGCACTGCCGCGGCAAAGGGCCACCCGGGAGCTGGTGGACCTTCTTCCTTGACCAAAGCTGTGCTTTGATGGCCCAGCCTTTACCCAGGGTAAAGCCAACACTGCTGGCAAGGTCTAGGGCAGCAGACGTGTCCTGGCACCGTGTTGGCAGCTCCCTGCAGCCCTGGGGCAACCTCAGGATTCAGCACAGCAAACCTCACACACCGCAGTCAAGAGTCCCGCCAATCACTTACAACAGGCGTTTTGCACAATTAACATCCACAGGGTCAGATTGAGACAAGGAGGAACAACGCATAAGATATTTTAAGAGTCTTAATTTCTGCTACTTCTGCTTAGGTAGTGCAGAAAACTAGGACATTTAACTTTGTACACAAAACACTGAAGTTAACCAGTTTTTTAGGGGTCTGTCTTTTATTCCGGACCTAATTCCAGTTAATAACACAGCTCCTTTATGCCAGCTGAGATCCTCATAGCTGGAATCTGCTTGTGCCATCCTCAATGGAGCCCACATTTCCCCATGCCCCATGAAGTATCTTTGAAGTGAGTATATATTATGTTACAATGGAAAACCACCTTTAACAGTACTAGAGTGGGGAAAGGGAGACACAGTCTCCCTTTGGGGATCTGGATCTGGAGTCTGGACCGGACTCCCTTTGATTGTCTCCTTACTGACCTTGCAGACAAGATCTGTGTAATTAAACCATTTCTGTAGGTAGCAAAGTGCTGAATGCAGAGGGCGTGCCAAATACTTTTTGACGCTAAACTATTTTTCATTAGTCAAATAATCAAGGAAATAAAAACAGTATTTCCCCTCTTTAAAAAAAAAGAAAAAGTTAAAATTAGGGGTTAGTGCTTTGGGAGTTTTAAGGGTGGTTTTTTTTTCTTTTCCGTAGGCAGAAATCCTGTGTATGCTCTCATCGAGATTGGACTCTATACCCATTTCTAGGAATTGTAGGTGTCTATACGTTGGATGCTGGGACTTTATGAAATTGGACTCGTTGCTGACTAATAGAGTAGCTGTTTAGTCAATCTGTGGAAAGTGATTTTTTAGTATCATTGTACACTTGATGTAGTTTAAATTTTTCTTTTAAAAGCTGCCTCTGAGGCCCTGCAAGCCCTGGCATTGGTCAGGGAAGCATACGGCTATAGGCAGCTCGTCACACGCATAGATGCCAATGGAGCAAGCCCTGGTTCAGTTGGTCAATTTACCATTTGTAGCTGCAGCCTTGAAATCATGCAAATTATCTGCCTAATCTGTAACATTAATACAAACCTCCCCACTTTTAAATAATTTGTAAGGTTTTGCAACACAATAAAATCATTGTAACGGTATGAAAAATGCTAACATTAGCTTAATTGCTTTGAAGTCCTTTCCAAGAATTTGTATTTCACGAGGATGTCCCTACAGATTTTACAGTCAGTAGAAGACATTTGGGTGCAGAGAGGAAGGAAACCGAACTTCCTTATCTCTTTCAGGTTCTGTAGGCTTTGGAGGGCTCTTTTAGGAAAGACAATATTTTCACCATTAAAACAGAAAGCCAAGCTTTAGTGCCTTAAGTTCGAGTTTGGAATTGTATATTCTGTTTCGCTTTTCTTTTTTTGGAGGAATGCTGTTTTCCTTGAGAGCACGGCAGATGAATGAACAGCAGGCAGTCAGGCTAAAGCAGCAAACTCGGGCAGAGAGGCGAGGATGGGATATTCGTGCTGGTGGGCACCAAGGTGTGTGCGCGCAAGGATTCTGGTAATTCAGTCCCTCAGGAGGCAGGTAACCCCCTGCGTCCTGGTATCAGCAGGTCTGCCCATTGCATCTCTTACAGCCCATTCACTCCTACTTTATGAGACGGAAGAGTGACATGCTATTAAAATTGGTTATTCTAGGTAGTTCACCTCAAAACGCGCTGGGGATTTGAAATAATTACTAGAATATTCCCCTGCCACCCGTGGTCAGGGGCAGCGGAGATGTAATGCCATATTGTGCTACTGACAGAGCCCAGCGTATAGAGGGCTTCTTTAAGTTGTAATAGAAATATCATCCAGAAATTATTTGCTTTCTAGTAATTTTTGACCCACTCTTCCATGACCTACATGGACACAGCCTGACAATTAGGGCTGGGTGCACATCCAATAAAGTGGTAAATAAATCCATCCGTCCATAGGCACATATGTATCCTAGCATGAACCTGGGTGACTCTGTCTTGGTAGAAACGAGTGTTTTCCTTCTCACGCAAAACAACATCATGGCTGAGCGCAGCAGTGATGACAATTAACATTTAGTATCCTTTGGAGAAAGTTAGTTTTTATGCGTTTTACGTGTTTATTCAGACCTCAGGGCTGTGTTAGTCTCGCAAGGCAGCAGCGCTGGACCCATGCTGTTGGTGAGCTGGAGCCAGACAGTGCAGCCAGGACGAAGTTTTATGGTACCACTCAGTGGTGTCATGAAAAGCCACATTTTCATTTCTCTTCCTGGGGTTTCTTTGGGAAATGTAACCGCTCTTGGCAGAAGACTGTGTCATACAAGGGAAAGGAGGAGGAGACGTGTGGTGTTTCTGTATCTCCGCTGTGATGCCTGCTTGGGTTTTGTTGGTTTTCCTGGGGTCAGGGTCCTGCTCTCGCCCCTGTGCCATCAGCGGGGGGACAGCCCCCTTGCTGCTCCCCCCAGTGCCTGAGCATCACCAACCTGAGCACCTCTGGGCGTTTCCATGGTGACCGTAGCTGGGCCGGTCTCCATGGTTACGGCGGAACCCTGGCTGTGGGATGGGGAGCTGCTGCTGATGGCTGGGGGTACCCGGCCATCCCGGGACAAGTGGGCTGGGGGGCAGCGGGTCGGGCAGGAGCAGCAGGGCATGGGCCAGCAGGCTGGGGACTGCAGGTCATGGGTACAGCTGGAGGACAGTTTGTCACCACCGCCAGCCTCAGGGTGCAGCGCATCTCCTCCCGGCTCTCTCTGAGGCCAGGGACTAAAACCCAACCCCATTAATCACCTGGCTCCAAATATCTCCCTTTGTGTCGCGGCGTGCCGTGCAGCAGCGGGAGCAGTGTCCTGCCACCGTGCAGGTGGGAATGTCCCCGGGAGGGCAGGGAGGCTCAGCAGCAAGACCACCCGGAAGCCTCGCAGGCAGGTGCTTTATTTCAGTTGGGCTCACGCGATGTGACCGTGCACCTGCTCAACCTCATCGTCACCGGACCCGCCAGCCCTGTTGCACCGCAGCTGGGAGGAGAGGCTGCTCACAGCCACCCACGCACAGACGCTGAAACCCTGAGCGGAATGTGCTTAAGTGAGCAAACCCTGATGGTCAGGGATGGCTTTCCATATCAAAAAAAGACTCAAGTGGATAAGGTCATACATGAAAATAATATATGCAGGTAAGCTCCTAGTACCTGATAAAGAGGGGGTTTATTTGAATTTTTACATTAGATATTGAAGGTGAACTTTGTATTTCTTGATCTTCGGGCAGTGAAAGGAGCTACGTTGGCTGCTTTTATCCCTGCACTAGTTTGGTTGAGTGCTGCCTGCATCCACATTTCATCTTGCGCGGACACCTCCCTGCTGTACTGGCCTGACGCTAGCCACAAAATAACCTGCCAGTTGTCAGATAAGCCGTGGGCTGAGAGTCGTGGGGGCGAAGGCACAGGCTGGTGCTGTTTCCAAACTGTTGGCGGAGGAGTGGCAATTTGTTATTTCAAATGATCTAGTCCTGGTAAGGGCAAAGAGTAACATAAGCGTAATAGTAAACAGCATTAGTGTCACCGAGGGCTCTGGGAAGTGTTGGATCGTCTTCATCTGACGTGGCTGGAGGTTTCTTTTTTTTTTTCCCTTTGCTCAAAATGCTATCGATGATCCAACTTCAGTCCCTACATGGCTATTTATCTTGGTGTCTCCTGGGGTGCTGGTGGGCAGAACGTGCCTGCTCTGCCATGGGGCAGGGGGGAAGCAACGGGGAGAAGGACTAACCTGGAAGTGATTCATTTGTGCTAAAATTGATCATGCCAAGTCAAAGACAAAGAAGACGAAGCAAGTGCATTGGAGAGGCTGATTTCAGCCCACACACGTGCCCATCGAGAAGAAAATCTGTCCCTTTTCAAGTACTTCCCGTTAAACACCCTCAAAAAAGAAGCACCTCCTTCCTTTCTGCCCAAATTAGCCAAGTCGCTTTTGAAAACGACCTCTCACTGCTTTCCAAACTTTTTAACCGGTTTTGAAATGAATATGCTCGTGTCTCCGTCCTGGTCCCAGCCATGTCAAGGTAAAGCTTCCTGCTGGCTTTAAGGCAGCAGGACCAAGCCCCCGCCGCAGCCTCGCAGCACAGGCGCTCCCCCCGAATCGCCGTGTGGCACCAGACATTACTGGCACTGCCGAAGGTGAGAGAAAAGCAAAACTATTTCTCCTGGTTTCCCAGCTCCCTTGCTCTGTGCAGTTCTCACTCAGCCCTTCCCGCAGGCTTTTCCCACAGCAAGTGGGAGAGAATCGCCTCTAGAAAAAAAAATTGGAAACCTGTAGCAATTTGTACTGAGAGTGATGACCAAAGAAACTCCACTGCAGACCGTCACCAAAGTTTCTTTTTTCTTCCGTTTGCTGCGTTACAGATCAACCCTTGGGGTGGTGGCGGAGGCGCTGAGACCGATGGGATGCGCTGGGCGCAGGAGCGTGCCCCGGAGCCGGCTGCCCCTTGCAGGCACCGCGGCCACAGGGGCCCTAGAACTGAGCGTGTGAAAAACTGCGCCTCGCATTGAAGCCTCCCGAATTTCAGCACTTGGTGGAGTTTAACTGCGTTTTAAAGCGTATAAAAGAGTTTAAGCGTGCGTCCAGTTTGCTTTCCCCAGTGCTTGAGGATTAGAGAGGTCTATGGTGCTTAACAGCTTTCTGGATTGGTCCTTATGGGAGGAGTTAAAAATAAAAATGGGAGATGATTCCCGTGGATTCCCTTACCCTCCACAGAGACAGCGAGGAGGCAGGGGCTCCCTCGCCATGCGGCTGCACCCCTTCCCCTCTCTCAAACCTGCCGGTAGGAAATAATTCAGAAAACACTGCCCTTATCTCCTGGCATTCCTGTGGAGCAGCAGCGCCGGCCGCGCCAGGGCATTATCGGAGGCCCGGGTGCCTCTCGGCACCTGGCTGCGGGAAGGTCAGCGCCAGGGCAGGCTGTGCTTTTGGCTTTGTTTTTCCTCCCCATCGCCCCGTGGCAGCCGTAGGGGTCGGTCTGCGGGAGCGTCGAAGGGCCTGGAGATTGTTAAGCACCGAATTTTGTTTACTCCCTCTTTTATATGAGCATATTTCACCTAAGAAGCGGAGGGGAGAGCTTGTCCGCTTGCAAAGCAAGAGCATCCTCTCTGCATCCATTTTAGGACTGTGCCTCTTACAAGCGGTTATGTTCGGGGAAGGAGCCACGCTCTGCTGGGCTGAGCCGTGGCGTGTGGGGCTGCGGACGGGGCTCTCGAGCGTGGGGCCGCGGGAGTGGTTGAAATATCGCCTTGCCTTCGCCAGGGATTTTTTCTTTCCCTTATGAAAACAGAGTGGCCTCTGAATGTCAGCCCAGCGCCTGCCTGTCAGTTCTCAGCTGCACCATGGGATAAAGCTGCTGATCCCTTTTATCCCCTTCTGGGAGTAGTATTAATAGTATATTCATTTTTGTTCCATTTATAATTCATTACTGCCCAGTTATTTGGATTTACTCGCGTTAAAAGGCATAACGAGACAAAAACTTAGCTGGTTCCGAGCCTGGGGAGAAGGGGAAGGCTCTTCCCCTCCCTCCGTCCCCGTCTCGCCCTGCGGGGCTGGCGGCAGCTGCTGGCTGGGGCCGAGCTTGCGGGGTGAGCAGGGGAGAGGGAGGTCGCTTTGTCCCCGGGATGTAAAGCTCCGGAGGTCACCGTTGCCCGGGGGTGTTGCCTCCAAACCCAGAGGAAGAGCTGCCTTACTTCTGTCCAGACTGGCATGTTCCTAGACCAGCGCATCCAAATCTCACTGAGTTTAACTCCCGTTGGGTGTTTAAAATCCCTCCGTACAACAGAAATATTTGTTCTAAACAGATAGGGGCACGCATTTTAAATAAAAATTTCTCCGTATTGTTTTAACTTCCCACCTCCCCCCTCCTTCCCCGGCGTTTTTATCCGCTTGCAGTGGCGGAAGCGTTGGCTCTCCTCTGGGCATTGCAGGTTCAGGGCCAGGGGCTCTGCTCTGCCCACAGCACACGCTCCAGGAGAGGCCCAGATGTTCGGAGAGGGGAAAAAAACCCCACAACCCAACAACAACAACAACAAAAAAAGCTGTGGTTTTTAAACCACCTTTACGCTTTCCTGCTCCTGGGGCCAGCCCCCTGCCTAAGATAAAGCAGCCTGGAGTCTGCTTTCTCTCCCCGCCAGCCGCCCGCCCTCCCGGGGGACGCCGTGGCAGAAGGGCTCAGCCGGACACGGCAGCCCCCGCCGGGTGCCCAGGGACGGGGCTGTGCGGGACCGGCCCGCGTTGGGTTTTCCTGTCTGTTGGCTTTGCATGAAGCAGCTGGGGCCGGTGCTGGGCTTTGCAGTCCAAGGTGCTTTTTTATTTTATCTATTTTATGGCTTATTTTTTCCCTAAAGCTGTCAGGCTGCTTTCCCAGCAAACTGTGGCTTTCGTGCTGGCTCCGGGGGCCCTGTTGACACCAGGACATGATCTAGTAGATCCCTTCTACGGCTTGGCCCAAGTAGGAACAAACTTGCTCCTGCAGTTGCTCCTGCTCTTGCAGGTGGTGCTGGTGCCCCCCTTCCCTCGCTGTGACCACCAACGGTTTTTTTAGCTGCCTTAAATTAGCTGCTGATAAGGGTCTGGCAAGGTCAGTCTGGACACACACATCCAAAATACGCTTTTGGGAAACGATCTAAAATACGGGCAGGAAGTTTTATTTTGCAGATAGACCCATGCAGAGTTCTGCAGACAGAGAAGCAAAGATGGACAAATCAGTCAGCCGGGGCATCTTTGATCCTGAAATCTCCCG
The DNA here is from genome assembly GCA_013398915.1 of Dromas ardeola. NCBI lineage: Eukaryota > Metazoa > Chordata > Aves > Charadriiformes > Dromadidae > Dromas > Dromas ardeola. Next base: position 404,363 of record VYZM01007056.1, read on the forward strand.
CTCTTTGAAGGATTTTTTGCGTATTAGTAAGATCCCCGGTCTCAGCCATCCCTATCATCCTACCTTGACCCAGTCACTCCCATCCCAAAGGGCGTTTGCAGATGTAGAAATAGAGTTACTGGTGGGTTCCCAAGGTGAGAAATCCCAAATTACTAAGGAGTATACTGTGGGTTATCTACCTGTAGCTCCCTTGTGTTTGATTTGATACCCAGAATGGCCTCTCTGAAGCTCTCAGAGCCTCTTGGGAGGAGGGTTTCATACTGCACTTGCTGTGTGGCTCCAGAATTTCTTCGTTTTGTTTCATTTTTGCACCACTGTGGACCAGAGGGTAAGTGCAGTACCAAAGGCTCAACTTGGAGGCATAATGATCGCTCTATTAGTACTAGTAATAAGTAGTCAAAGTATGGTTTTGAATATATTTTAATAATGATAAAAATATATAAAAATAATAAAATATTAAAAATGTGGCTTAATTTTGATTAAATATTTCTGATGAAACTTTATATGTTCTCAGATAGGACAAAAATGGCAATATTTATGCCCAAATACTTTATAAAATTCTTTAGCCCTCCAGGCTGGATACTGATCTTACCTTCAGCAGTAAAATTCGACCTCTCTCCCCTGATTTCAGAAGAGTTACCCTGGATTTGCTGGAGCATAAATGAGATGAGAGCTTAGCCGTATCCTGTAAAACTTCTTAGCGCGTTCTGCATTTATCTTATCTTCACTGCTAAGCAAGTCATTGCCTTCGCTATGAATTAGACGGGAGAAGCACGTCACAGTGTAGATACATGGTTTCTTTTTATTTTTTTTTCATTTTCCTCCAAAAATCAGAACTTAAAAAAAAAAAAAAGCGAGCAAGGCAGGTCTGAACCCCACAGCTCATTAGTGGTGTGCTTGTCTTGCTTTTCAAAAAAGGCCAAAAATGGAGGCCAGCGGCCCGTCCCGGGGTGACGCTGGTGCTTCTGCACTCACCCAAACGCAGGAGCAGCGCCCGCACTCGAATTTTTGCTTGGCTTTTGTCCTTGCCACCGTTTTTAATGGCACACAGAGCAGGTGGCGCAGGGAGGGGGGACGCGCCAGAGAAATCATATAGTCAGATATGGTTTCTGTATTGATATATATTGATTTCTATATATGAATATATGAATCGCTGCCAGCAAGTGCCCTCCCTTCTGAAACACAGCACCTATTGACTTTGTCCACCTATTTGGTGTGGCTTTGGGGTGTAATTATAGGTCTAATATAGTCTCTGCTCCTCAAAAGGGGAGCAGAGACCCTTAAAGGGAGGGGGAGAGGGGGCAGGGAAGCTGCTGGCAGCCCCTCCAACAGGAGCAGGGTTTGCAACCCCATTCACAGGCATTGTCTGGCATTGTTGTACCAGACACGCTCCATTCACGGCCCCGCTCTGGTCCCTTTTCAGCGAGCGCCCGCTGGTCCTGCTCTGTTTGTTGGCAAGAATAAGCTGCCGGGAGGAGGAATGTTTCCCAGACGGGGGGGTGAGAAGGTCAGTCTGGACCTCTGGACATTTGCGGCGCGGCCTGGCAGCCGTGGCATGTGAAAGCAGGGCCATCCTTTGAGGGGCTGAGGGCAGTTTGTTTGGAGATGTGCGGCAGAGCGCAATTCAGATCATGAGATTAGCTGTCAGGTCCTCTGCTGTGAAACCCGTTACGAAAAACACCCGGAAACCGATGCTTGACTTGAAATCCTTCGTTTTCTAAATTGCAGAAATTATCTTTCGAAGCTTTTGTCAGATGTATATACATGTATAATATATTTATACACTCACACGCGCACTCACACATATAAAATAATGTTTGCAGTAATGCCTCATGCAAAATGCTAGTTGAATAAATCTGTCAGTGAAACTTCAATTCCAGATTACTACACTCCAAGATCTGCTATTATAAGTGAAAACACATCTTTAGAAAGTTCACAACAGCCTGAAGTAGATGAGCTATTGAAACGCAATAGAAAATCCAGCCCTTACGGATTAGTCAAACAATGAATGTAGTCCTGCACGTAAACATTGTCTAACTGTATTGGCAGGGTAAATGGTTCCTGATTTACTGCTGCAGGAATAGGTGGCATTTCCTCAGACTGTGAATGCAAATATAAATTATCTTGAGGAAAAATACATTTCTAATCTGTAAGCGTGGTCAAGCGATTCAAATGCTGGTAACAAATCAGTCAATTACCAAATTATTAAACATTTCCAATACTATTATTAATCTCTGCTATCAACAGCGTACAATTTGCCAGAAAATAAAGCCTTAGTAGATCTTGAAGTACTTGAAAAAGTAGTTTGAATCCGTGGACATCCTAAAAAGCCACAGCCCTGAGTCAGGGAGATCAAAGAGGAATGACGAGTCTGGTTTTTTGGATTTCAGAAATAGCCTTTCTTGGTGGTGGTGGTTGTTGTTGTTACCTCTCTTTGTGTTTTCAGACTGCATGCTGCCTTGTGTGCATTATGGATTTATGCAGTAATAGCCATATTTACCTTTGCTGTGCTTTGAATGTAGCAGCAAAGCATGAACTCCTGAAGGAGAAAAAGATAAAAGAAAGAGGGAAGCCGAGTAATGCAGGTGTTACTCTCTCTGTTGATGAAGAGCGGTTTCTGCTCTGTGTGCAAAATGTTTCCTTGTCTTCCATGCGATCTTCTCAAAGAGCGCTCTCAGTCCAGTGTATTTTGATGGAAATATCTGAGGTACAAAGACATGGAAAAAGGAAGACCTTAGACTGGTGTTAGCTAGAAAGTTTGAGTCGTTTTAGTCCAACCCATTGAAATCTTCACCGAGTTGTTTTTAAAACGTAATACCCTCCTAAAAGACCCTTGGTACCAAACCCACCCTGCGTCTGCGCTCGTGCTGTGACACGGAGCGCAAAGGGAGCCTTCATTCACCCTTCCAAACATGAGTAACTTAGATGAGGGGAGTGGTTTTGGCAGGTTTTCTTCAGTTCTCTAAAACTGCACACACAGAGAGTAGATTTTTCAGTATCTTGGTTTAGGGTATCAGCCTCGTCTCAAACCAGCTTCAGGCCTGAGCGGCCTCAAAAAAGCCCGTCAAACCAGTGCGGCCCTGGCTGGCAGGTGTGGCAGAAAATGCTTCTGCCGGGCATGTGGTTATGGATTTGGTCCAGCCCCGGCACAAGCGGATGGCGCGAGTCATGGATGAGCATGTCACCATTGTACTTTTTTATTTGCATAAAACAATTACCCCATGGACAGTAGCGTTGGAGTTGTCTAGACAACATGCTTTCGATGGTATCGCTGACCTCAGACACACTGGGCTAGCTCTAAATTAGCAATGAGCAGGGCTGGAGGGATGTATTATGGCAGTTATAAACCATAAGAAGGTATTTAAATAGATAGATAAGACACATGCAAATCTTTTCATTGCCATGACAACCATCTTGATATAGGTTTTCCATATGTAGCAAGAAGGGCAGAGCAAAAGACACTGGAAAAATAGCAAGAACCTGTAATGATAATGAACCCTGACAGTGTATTAGTCTAGATTTTGGTCACTTATTAACTCTTAATAGAATACAAACTTCTATAGTAATACAGTGTTCAGTGGGTCAGGGAGCAATTACTTCTAAACCTTTGCTATAAGGATCTCTGCTATATGGCTATACCTAATGTACCAATTCTTCACAAATTGATCTGACTGATTAAAAAACACTTTGCTATTAGATGTAAATTGCTTAGCTGCTCAAAAGCGCTTTGCAGGGACGGGTTGCACAAAGCATGAAAATATGTCATTTATGGACATCTCTGTATTTCCCTCCTGGTTCTGTTGGCCAGGCGAGGAATCTCGTAAATCTGAATTCGCAGATAATTGTCGTGTAATAGCTGGGACCACCAATTTCAAAAGGGAAACATATTGCGACACCCCAACAGACGTGTGACCCCTCCATACATTCCCTGTCTAAGCAGACCAGAACTGGGCATTTATTAGTTTTTGTTCTTCCTTCTTACAGTTCTTCATTTCTTCTAAGTGCAAAACCAGTAGTTTGAAGGCCAGCTCACGGCTCTAACGATGCCTCCTGTGGCCAGCGAGGGTCCCCTCCAGCAGTGTCTTTCTGAGATAGATGTGCAGGATGAAAGCAGCTGCCGGAGCTCGGACCTGGAGGCGTCTTGTCCAACCCGCCTGCATCCTCTGTGCTTGTCCTACTCGGGCCAGAGATGGGGCGCAGGTGGCCCAGGTGGGAAGGACCCAGCCATGCTACCTCACTTCAAACAGTTTTCTCCACCGATCAGACGCATCAGTAGTGACTGGGGTCTTTGGAAATGAATTGTGGTTAACCTTGCAGGGGGTTTTTTGTTGTTGGGTTTTTTTCCCTTGGTGGTAGTGAAGATGCAGTTGCAGGGTCCAAGCCTGCTCCAAACCAATTCCTTGTGACCGCTACTTGTCGTACCTGTAACAGATGGGTTTGGTGTGAAAGGGTGTTTGAAGGCAGATGGCCCATGCCACACTTTCGCATTGCCCCGTTTCCTTCCACCCCGGCAGGCAGAGGGGTACCCCCCTTCCCAGCCCAGCTCCGGGGGGGACTGAATCTGCCACAGCCTCCGTGTTGTCTCCTGTTGCCTCCGTCCGCTGCCTCCTTCCTATCACACTTCATGTAAAAGCCTTGTCCTCCTTTTCAGAGCCCTTCCTAAAATGCTGTCCTTTTATTTATGTTTTCAGGAAACAATTTGGGCCAGCACCATCAGGCTTTTACTGTACAGCTCCCCACAACGCCCACGTCAAGCCTCCGCCTTCCAACTCCTTTTGGGCGGTGACTCCTCCGAGCCCTTGAAGACGGCGAGGCAGGTAGGGTGCTACAACAACTACTTATTATTTGAAGTGCAGCCATTTTCCTGTTGCTTTGTGTTGCCTCTCTCTGCCCAACTTGTGAGCTAGACGGGAAGCAATTTGGGCAGGCACCATCCTGTCCTCCTGCAATGTGCAGCACCGAGCACAGCAGCTCCGACCGAAACCCTGCGGGTGATACGGTGGTCCAGAGAATAATTAAAAAGCTGCGCTCGTTTCCCAGATGAGATACGCTCCTGTAGTGTGTAAATCAGTCACAGTCCTGGAGGAATAATCCAGGCGGGATAATTGTGCAGGGGAAAGGCCCCAGGCGTGATAGGGGTTTGCATTAGCAATGCCTTTTCATCCATCTGTCTTTTGACCAGAGCTAGAGAGGGCCAGAATTTGACTTATAAGGATGTTTTGATCAACTGATTATTTCAGTGACAGAGCTCCTGAAGTACACACAGACACAAAATACCTTATTTGTGTACAGGAGAAGCCAGGAGCTAGGGACTGAAAGGTTTTCTTCTTCAAAGATTAATCTGTTCAGGATCTACCAGTTCCCTTATAATCCTGGAGAATTCGACCATCAGCTTGACTGGGGGAAATATTTCACCTTGAGTGTTTATCCACTGAGTACAGTGGAAGCAGAAACAGGCCAAAGAAGAATCTGGCTCAGAACAGGCACTAAATTATGTAGCTTATTGGTACACTATCGTTATTTATTAATTAGGCAAAAGCGGAGCTGAAGAGCCCTGCTCACGGTCAGAGCTTGATTGTGCTGTTCAAGTGTGTTAGAAGCCCTGTCCGACATCTCCAACACGTATCCCGCTTTTGGGTGTCATTAGGGGAAGGTTAAGGCTGCGGAGGACAGCTGGTACCAGAAAGTAGCCCAAGAATGACGGTGAAAGCAGTGCAATGGCAAGTGTATTTGTCCTGCAGTCAAATGCTTTTTACAAGTCGTATGTAACATACGTGCTCCTAACAACTACTACGCCGTTAAAAAGTGTATTCCAAAGTTCAGAAAAGGCACTTTGATGCTATGGAGGAGACAGAGTCTACGACAGACTCCACCTATGTATTTTCTTTTTAAGATCGTCTAAACTTTATTGAAGACTAACCACAGAACTGAAAATTGTTGGTATTAACACTCTAGGGCATCCTGTGTACCGAAGTCGCAATTTCTTATCCTGAGTACGTGTTCTGGTTGACAAATTTTGGGGTGTTATTTTGCCTTCTAGATATTCAGATGTTCTTTTGACATCTGGAAATTTAATTAACAGCTTTTGCTTGCATTTAAAGCAAAATAAACTTTCTTCAAGCCTCCTGATGGCGCGGAGCAATCTTATTTCTGAACACTGGCACCTGTCATGTTAATTTGTACAAAGTTTTTGATTTATCCTAAAAGAACACGTTACACAGTGGATTCGGAGGAGTTAAAGGGAATCTGCAGGGTGACTTTAATCTTTATGTCTTTATATACTTGAGGGCATTTTACTGCACCTCTGCACTGCTTTCACTACACAATCATTTTCTGCTTTAGAAATGTAGCCATTTGGATCAATAGTTACAGTACAATATATTGTGCTTCTGATGGGAGCCTCACAGGACAGTTAAGAAGCACCGCGGTAATTTCGCAAAACGCTTGGCTACACTCTGAAATATATTTTAAAAGTAAAGTTGGCAAAACATACACTGTGCAAAATTTACAAGAGCCTTAATGAAATTGTACTTACTCTACTTACTTTTATTAAAACTAAATTAGGAAAAATGGGATGTAAAGGGATGTTCCTTGCTTGAAACATGGGTGTTTTAATAGGAAGCTGTAAGTATTAAGGACCAGGCTATCTGCCTTTCTCAATTTGTTGTAGCAGCAGCTTTAAACTCCTGTGGAACAGCGTTGGCTTGTTTGGAGGGATTTTAGGAGGGAAAGATTTCTAGCTAATGTGATAAGCGTGCGTTTCCTGGCCTTGATTTAAAAGAAAGTAGGAAAAAAAAAAGGATGTCTGGAGACATTTTCTCAGGACACAGAACAAAAAATAAAAGAATCTAAAAATAATGCGTCCCTTAAAGCGTTAACAAATGTATCCTGCGCGTTGCGGATTTTACAGTAAATTCTTTATCTATAAACAAACCGGGTTATCACAGCTGTTTATTGTACTGCTAGCCCTGATCCTAACCTTTATGTCTTTATTGCTTACATACCATTCCCTTGTTTATACGTCTGTACCAGCCTGTGCCCTTGAACTTGGCCCCCGCGAGCCCTGACCCAGCGCGCTCGCTCGCTCAGGCGGGTCACGTCGGCGATCAGGACATGGGAGACGGGACTGGCAGGCGGCCGACGGGCAATTAACACACCGCCAAAGCCTCGCTGGCCGCCGGGGCTGCCGGAGGGGCAGACCACCGGCCATGGTCCCCGGTGCTGGGGCCGCGGCACCCTGGCCAGCCTGCGGGCTACGGCGGGGAGAAAAAGGAAGAGCGAGCGAGGGGAGGAGGAGAAAGGAGGAAAGGGCAGGCGGGATCCCTTTGGAGGGTCATTCCTGCCTCGGTGTGGGATGCCGGCTGGACCGGTGTGGGATGCCGGCTGGACCGCTCACCAGTGACCAGCAAAACTGACTGGAAAGCAGCACTGGGGGCTACGTTAGGAGGGGGGCGATGCTTTACCGCTGCAAAACCATCAGTCCCCCTCCTCTCTCAGCTGCCCAGCCAGGGCTTTGTCAGCGCGCATAAGAAATGAAAGGAGAGCTGTGTGCTCTTCCACTCTCTTTTTTTTATTTTTTTTTTTTCTCTCCTCTGGCTGGTAAGCTGACAGCCAGGCGTGCCTTGTTCTGATAACTCAGCAAAGTTTGGGTTTCGTACGGACAAACAGCCTGTGCCCTCCAGCATGCTCGCCAGCAAGGCTTGAAGGGCAGGACGGAGTGGGCAGCACAGGAATAAGCAGGGACAGGGACTGGGAAGATCTGCCTTCAGATCAATGATAAACTTCACCCATAAGCCAAAAAGTACTTTACAAACCCCCTGATGTCCCACACGGGGGATTTCGGGGCATAAAGGATTTTGGCTCAGCTCAGTGGGCTGCGTCAGAGTGTTTGCTACCAGGAGTGCAGTCGGGGCACGCTGTGGCACGAGCCCGAGAGATGGAGTCTCCGGAACATGGGCAGCACCAAACACACTGGGGCAGACTGGTGTCAGTGTGCACGGTGAGCCTTCCTCACCACTCAGAGAAATCGTTCTGGTTTTGGTTTCAGTTAGTTGAATGGGATCTTCACTAAAAACAAACCTCCTGGTGAAAACATCTCCAGGTCCGAATCAAATCCTTCATTTGGTACAAAAAATAATGTCAATGAATGGAAGAATTCATGAATTCTCCCAGGGAAAAGAAAAGATGATCCCATTAACCTACATTACAGCCATCGCCATTAAGAGATACCATTAACCTGCAGTTCCCACACTGTCTTGTCGGAGATGCTACAGTCATCCCTGTAATTTCGGAGATACTACAGTCATCCCTGTAATTGTGTGGTAACTCCTGGCAAACGCTGACTTTTCCATAGGCAGTACTGCAGCCAAGTACTTTGTGGGATTGTAAAGCCCAATCCACACAGCCCTGCATGAGCATTTTGGCTGTTCTCCGCCAAAGCCTATCTCAAATCAGAGCTCTAGAACAGGATTGGGCCCCCCGCCATCTAAAATTATAGGATTTTACTGTCTTACAAGGTCATGAGCAGTCATAGTCAATCAATACAGAGGATGATAAGAGTATCAAGAGTTTTAATGACATAATATCGTGTTGTAGAAGTTGTTGTTTCACTTTAAGTAACACATACGTTTTCAGTGGCCATTCTTCACACACTGATACTCAGCCACCAAAGTGAGAGTGCTAATGAGTACCCGTATTTGGTGAATAAGTTTAACTGAATCCTACTCGTTGGTGAATTGGAATGTTATTATTTAATATAAAGTATATAGATATTTACATATACATGGGCAATATTCTAGTCTCTTAATATATTCTGTTTACTTTACACATTTAGGCCCTGATTACAAGCATTCTGGTCAGTTTAGTAATCAAATTTTCATCTGTTCATAAGCGTGAATTTTCATTGGCTTTTTACTTCACTTTACTACCAGCCCAAGATTTCTGGTTTGTTTTATTCTTGTGGGCTTTTGGAGTTTTGTTTTTTTCCTTAGAGGAAGGAACTGTGGAGAAGTCAGTGTGGTTCTGCATTAAAGGAGGTGGAGTGGTCCTCGGGACTCATCGCGTGACTGACTTCAGGTTCTTAGTGTGACCATAAGCAACTAATTCAGTCCTTATGCCTCAGTGTCCCAGCTGTAAGGCAGTGGTAACACATTACTCTCACAAGTAACATGAAGATATATTCAGTATTTACCTGCTGTTCTCAGGTTGGAAAAGGATGGTTTCAGAGAAGGCTGTTGTTGGAAATGGGCTGTTGGGAATTCACAGATCTCACAAGGTCTTAATTGTGGTGCCTGTTGCCCAGGGGAAGAAGCTCTCCCTTCTCCTTCCACACCGGCTCAAAAGGCAGTTGAAAAGCTCGTGATAACATCACCAAAGCAAAAAGACTTAGGAAGCTTCAGGTCTGAAAGGCAACCAGACAACATGAGGACAAGATCCTGGAACCTTGGCCTCCGTTGCCACACTTTAAAAAAGGCAATAAATACTGTTTCTGAGTAAGTATGCTTCCTACAGTGCAGCTAAGTATCCTTCCCAGTTGCATAAGGGTTAACTGAGCCCTAAGAATGTGGTTGATATATTATCATAGCCCTGATGTAGCCATCAAAGAGGACCAGGCGAACAGCATGTACTTAAAAACGTGCAGTTCTCATACCCTTCCCTGAGAGATTTTTTAGTCTTTTTTTCCTACCCTTGCAGATTGTCTCTTTTTGAAAATAATTTATCAGAATCATTCTCAAATCTAGAATTAAGAAAATCTGTATGTTAAAGGCTACAGTAGAGCAGAAACGTTTTTCATAGGTTAAAAAAACGCCAAGTAATAAGACGTATATTTATGTAACAAGAAGTCAGATTTATGAAAAATGCTGTTGTGGCTTGTAATTTCAGATTAAATGGTCCAGTCTCGGGATAAGAAGCAGCGGATGCTGACATGTAGTGATGTGCAAACTCCCCTCTCTGAGCTGAGTATATTTCTAACTTTGCTGTAATTATCAATCACTCGATTCATGTCAGACCACTCACATTTAAATCAAGTTTTTGTGCTATTTAGACAGGTACTCTGTAAACACAGGCAGAAGAGGTGGTTTCTGGAACAGACGGGAATGGCTGCCTGAGTGGCTGCCTGAGTCCATGTTTTGTATGAACAAATTAAAAGTAAGAGTCTTTCATGCTAAATTTGTACGGCCCTCTGCACAAATTGCCCAATTTATTTAAGTATTTTCTGGTGGCGAGATGTTTTGGGACACGGGGGTTGATAAAATGCATTAAATAAAACACTGCGAGTTGAATTTAAGTATAAAATGAAATCCTTTCTGTGTTGGGTTTGATGTTCTTAATTTAATCCCTGGTGGACAGTAGTCTGCATTACAAAACCTTCACACATAATTTGGCACAGTTTGGATGATTTGCAATCTCTCCCTCGCTCTCTCTGCAGAGGATGCCCTGAGCAGATCCTGCGTGGAGGCTCGGCGACCTCTCCTCTCTCAGGAGGGTGGTCTCTTCAGGTCACTCTTCAGGTCATTTCTGCAGCAGAGTAAGGAAGCTTTGACTGTTTCTTCCCTTGTGTGGGTAAACAGAGGACTTTAATTTCCAGCACTACTGGTCCCTAACCTTCAGAAGCTAAGCAGTCACTGAGGGGGATGGGGAAGAGATGCCAAAAGAAAGTGCAGAGCAAAGAATGTAAAGAATTTTGCTTATCTGTGACAAGTTTCTAAGCGTGTTTGATTATGGTAATAAGGATACCTCATTAACAAAGGATTTTAAAGGCATGTACACCATTGATAATCAGCCCTGGACAAAGTACAGTGTACATTTTTACCTTTTTTTTTTTTTCAATGGGATATGTTTGAAATACAGCAGCACTTTAGTGTGAATGTGGAATTTCACTTGATGCACGAGGGTGGGGCCGTGGCAGCTAAGGAAGGAGCTGTATCTACCAAAGATAAAGTCCCCATCTCAGGCAAGGGATGACTGTAAAACATGCACAATCCCCAATCCTTAAAAGTCTCCCTAATTGCAAATCTGCTCATTGTTTTAACTTATCTCTGCCAGTGCTGTGCTGAATTAGTCCTTTGGAGTCCCTGAATTGGGATCAAGGGAAGAGAAGAGGAAAGGAGGGATGGGAATGAGAGCGAATGAGAAACAGAAGCAAGCAAGATAGCCAGAGAAAGGGAAGGGGGGGTGGCGGGTGTTAAGCATAATTGCCCTTTGGCTTCCTATGAAATTATAAAAGCTTTTGAACACCCTTGCTGAACCAGCCACGAGAACGTCTTCCGCATGCCTGCTGCGTGGGAGGCTTCTGGCCTGGTGCTGGGTGGAGAAAGGAAAGAAATGGTTCAGCAAGATTTTACCTCCCCTGTTTGGGTGTTTTCTGGTGTGTGTCTTGCCTGGAAACTGGCGCAGTGAATGTCCCCCGCCACCAGCCTCTGTGCTGGTCCCCCGTGTTAGGTCTGTTGGCTGTCTCCCCCCAACCCAGTTCCCCACTTGTGGGATGGGAGATCCACCACCACTGTGGTCACCCCCTATTTTGGCCAGGTTGGCACTGTATCAGGCAGCTGTTCTCACCAGCAAACAATCCATGGGAATTTACTCCAGCTCCACCTGATACCTGGCACATTCCTATTTTTGCATCCTTATCTCCTAATTAGTTTATAATCTAGAACAGAACGGTACCCCTGCTGTTCTCCAGACTTCTTATCAAACGGTTTTGCTATCAGACACATTCAGATGGCAGAAAAGCTGCCTTTGGCCCCGTGTGGGTTCCTGCGTGGGTGCTTTTTTGAGTAGGAATGGACTTGAGCAGAAATTTTGTGTTATGTCAAATGGGAGAAAAATGAAAACCACCTGTGCACGGGGCTCTTCAGGCATGATCCAGGTATAATATTTGGGTGCTGGCTGCCCAACCCTAGACGCGGTGGGTGTAACTCAGTATTTCTACTTCTAGTGCCTTTGGGTTAGAAGAAAGCATTTTAATATCCATACACCTCTAATAAACTGAAGCTGTAACAAGGCTTTTCCTATTTGTATTGCTCTTTTGTTGTCTCCTATGTGCATTTACCATTGATTTTTGCCAAACTCCCCTCTACTGTAACTATGCAGTTATAAACTGGTGTTATTGAGGGGAACTGAGGAGAGAAAGGATAGCCATAAAATTACTGGTTGCAAACAAACACCGCAGCACTATTTGGGCCTTTATCAGTAACACCTGGAGATTATTGCATACAACCTTCCTAATCAGTAAATCAGCCAGCCACCAGTTGTTTCCTTAGCCACATCAGACAAAAATGTAACAGCTGTTTAATTTACTTTTTTTTATGGTAGGAAATTCATATCCTGAATCATTGATATCTTTATTTTGCAACTTGCTGCCATTAAATTATTTCTTTTCTTTTCTCTCAGTGTTGCCTGCTATAACAGACGGGAGGGTCGGTCTGCGTGCACGAGGTGGCCTGATGTCACCTTGCAGGATGGTGCCCGCCTGGAAACCAAGCGAAACTCTCTGGAGCTTTCCTAAGTAAGTTGGGATATCCCCCCAAGTCCAAGGGGGGGGGGCACTTGCTAACATGAGCAGGAACTGAAGGAAGCACAAGCACAGAGCCAAAGCTTTGCAAGCTCTAGAAACTCTAAAGCAAATGGCTTCGGTTGGCTTGAGACTGTGCAACAGCCAGCTACAACTGAATGCTTTATTGCCGTCTGGAAGTGTTTATTTTCTGAACATAAATTCAAGGGACAGATTCAAGGCATGTCTAGAAATAAAGCATATCATCATGTGAGCTAAGCTGACAAGGACAATTTACTGTACCCTGCATTCGTTCTGGGCCAATCGGAAGAGAAGAGGCTATTAACATCCTGAAATTCCCGCTGTTCGGCTCTCCCTGTCCCTTCACTGAACTCAGGAATGGCATGTATTAACCCCTTGAGGGCCTCCCGTGCACGGCGCACATCCAAAGAAGGGACACTTGTTTAGGCCCGGTAGACATATGCAGTGTGTCCAGCTCGTATTGACGGCAGCAGCAAACTGCTTCAAAAGCCATGACATGGTCTGCGCTCTCTGGAGGCCCAGCACAGGGTTAACGACTTTCCTAGAGGCAGTTTCGGTGCTGTAGATGAGCATTGACTTACTCTGCTTAAATACGAGAGTTCACTGGTCAGCTTGACCTTGAATTCTCTTGCAAAGACAGGAACAAGTTGACATACTGTTCGTGTTTCCAGTGGCTGCAAAGTTCAGGGAATACAACACAACTGCAGCTCGCACGCCGTGAGCATCACTTAGAGAAGAGAAGGGAAAGTTCATTTCCTACTTTTTAAATCCTGCCAGGAAGAAAAGTAACAAAAACCAGAAGAGAGTCAGAAGGTAAAGCACAAAAGGCACAGCAGCAGATAATTGCAGAGGAAAGGTGCCATTCATAGTCGGGAACGTGTTATAATAAAATCCACAAGCAAAAGTCCACAAAGGACTGTTTGCATAGCAGCATTACAATATCTACATGTGTAAATAGAGGGAACGGCCTTTAAATCCACGTTGCGGCAGCGACTGCTGGGTCTTTTACCTGCAGCCACGCTGCTTGAAGTATTTCTCCTGACTTCGTGAATGTCCTTGTATAGGACAGCACGATCAGCCCTATTCGAACATTGCAGCTGAGGGAAACATTATTCTGGCTCTGAACTTGAGCTTTCAGTATACAGCGCTGCAGAAGGGCAGTGCAGTTAAGTTAACTGGTCTCCAGCTCCTTCTTTTCATCCTCTCGCCTCTTTACGTGGTAGGGGGTACAGATTCAGCACAGCGGTTCGTTCCTGCCTCTTGTTCCCAGCGAAAAGCACATCTCTGCACCTCCAGCCCCTGCGTAAGAAAATGTAAGCTGGAGCCTTACAGAGTGCCTGGGGAAAGGGAAGCCCGAGAAGAAAACTCCGTATCAGCTTTTCTGGGTTTTCTTTTCAAAGGAGGCTGGCTCACACCTAGCCTGGTGAGGCTGAAGGCACGGCACACCCGGGCTTTCCTGCAGCCACGGAGCTATAGAGGCAAGAGCAGAAGTAGGAGTAGGCGCTGGATCCTGGGTCGTGGTCAGCCCCTCAGAGAGCTTCTCTATTTGCTTATCACTCTGCCTAAGAACACATGGACTAAATCCACACGTATTAAAAACACGCCACCCCACCCCCCGCAGTTTGGTCCCATTTTTCATTTGGGCCTTAGTCATTCCTCTGTATTTTGGCACAGAGTCGTGCAGCAGGATCTCTCTACTATATTGGCATAATGTTCACAGCTGTAATCAAAACATTTGTTCTCCTGTCTTCTCCCAAATCACTTGGGGTCTCCCTCTCCCACTGAGGGGCCCGACTCATTCATTCCCTGGCCACTACGCATGGCTTAAGTAGCGCAACCTTCAGTATTAGACCAGAATAACGTAAGAACCATAAGGAATCATTTATCTGGCATGACATATTTTATGCTCTTGTGTAAGTTTTCCTAAGGGACTTCTGAATGTCCTACTGGGTGACTGTAAAGACACCAAGGACTCAAAGTCATGGGCACCATCTTTATTACAAGCCCTAAAACGCTCAGCACAAAGACAAAGCTGAGTGAATTTAACTTTTCTGAAATTAAGATGCTGTATTGTCTCACCAAAGTGCTTCCGAATATCCCTTTAAGAGCAGAGGGGTTTGGGGCTGAAAGGATCCTAGTACTGAAATCGATCTTAATCTTCTATTACTATAGAAATGTTTCTGTGCTTTAAAATTACACTCCCTATTTCTTACTTTCAGACTACCCTAATCTCAAATTAGCCTTCTGAGTAAAGGTCAGGAGTGCAGGAGTGCAGGTCTTATTGGTTCAATTAAAGGAAATAACAGAAAATCACACAGGCTATTGCAGAAGTCTTTGTCAACAACTTCCTGAATATTGAGAGGCCGCTCAGGCATAAGCTGTCTATGCAGCCAGATAATGCTGTTATTAGAAACACATTAGTGTGAGAAATTAAAAAAAAATAAATATATACACACATGGCTAATAGATACATTTATCTCATAGCTTTCACAGTAAAAGTCTTGGACTAGTGCTTCTGATTAATTATTAATGTTTGTCTTCTTGTTCCTTTTTTTGGTGTGTTTACAACTTAGCCCTGCCTCTCTTTTTTTTTCCAAAACGCTTGCACATAACAGAGCTCAGATAACTACACCGGTAGCTGTCATACTATTACTCACCGATGTCCTTAATAATGACGAAATGTTAAGTATAATGTACCGATAAATATTTTGGAGTTAGGGAACTGGCAGGTATGTGGGGAAGGCACTTTGTGTTAACAGTTGATATACTGTTGTTGCACTGATGAAAACTGGGGCTAATGCATTTGTGTAAAGATCCTCTTTTTAAAGAGATTTTCCTTTCTTTCTTTCTTTCTTTTTTTGTTTGTGTCCTTGTGCCTGAACATTTGACCCTGGGGGAGTAGGATGGAAAGATTGTTTAAAGAGCAGAGAATTGTTTATTCCAATTTCCCCCCTCTTTCCCCCCCCCTTTTCAGTTCTCTTTACAGGTAAATCACTCGTGATATGGGAGAATCTCAGAAAGTTCAGAGGTTTGGGGCAGGAAACGCGTCCCTTCCCCCCAAAGTTTGGATTCAGAGCTAAATTTATCTGAATGCTGTCATTTCCCTGCTTTTCCTTCTCTACCTCCTTCACTACATTCCTCTTTCTCCCTCCCCATTCCCAGCCACCCAGATCTTATCCTTTCCTTGACCTGCAGCTCCCCCTCCCTAGCCTTCCACCGCTCTGAAATGTCCGGAGGCTACCGCTGAAGGTGGTGGTTTCTTCTGGTGGTTTTTTTTTTTTTATTCCTGGGCTGTACTGTAGCAAGAAGTGCTCTGTAATCCTTTGCCTCAGAGGCTGTCTCCACCGACAGATGCTAAAAGCGGGTTCGGTGGCCACATAGATGAAAAGGCAGGAGCGGTGCGCAGCAGAGAAGCCCAGGCTTGTGCGTGGCTTGATGGGTGCCAGCACCCGCTGGTGATGCAGCAAAGGGCCCACGTAGGTACAGGCCATTGCAATTTGTTTTAGGTAAAAGGATTCTGAAATAGGTGCGGGAAGTTTAGCCAAATTTCCAGCCTGCTCCTGCTTTCTCTGACACATTCTGCGCATTTGCATCACTTCTCACTACCTCAAACGGGTCTGTCCTGGTTGGGAATACACAGAGTTCAACAAGATCCCTCTTTTTTTTTCCCCTTTTTTTTTTGTTTTGTTTAAATATCGTGGTCTTGCACTGTGGCTATTCTAGTTTTTCACAGAAGTGGCAGGCAGCCAAAGACTGGAGTCATTATTTGCAAACTCTAAAAATAGAGTCAAGATTTATAGGAAGAAAACAGATATGTCTTGTTATAAAACCATGAATAAGGATTGGCACGAGCATAACGGTTTATTCTTTTTTGATATTGCTTATTGTAAATTGCACTCTATCTTTCTGGGAGATACACTACATAGTTACAGTACAGAAACATTTCCTTTAGTTGAAAGTGCTGAAGAACTGCAGTTTATTTGTTGTAAAGACTTGATTATTCAAAGGAAGCGATAAGAGATGAGGTAGCCCCTGGGAATTTTGGGCATTGTTGGGGTGGACAGTTTGTTTTAAAAGAAGTATTAGTGATCTTCTTCTGCAGGTTGCGGCTGATAAAAATTATATTCAGCGCATCTCTTTGCCCAGCGTAAAGGCACCTCACGAGTTGCACTTCTGGCTAATATTGCTTGTTATTATAAACCGTGAACATCACATCCCTGATCTAACTAACGTTAATAACACTACACACACTATCTCCTTCCTCATAGGCTCTGCCGGGGCAGCAACAAAGGGAAGGAAAAGAAAAAGAAAAAATAAAAGGAGGGGGGAAGCATAGAGAAAGAGAGGGAGAGACTTTGAGACTTTCAGAAAGAGTTAAAAAGGCCTGATGAAATCCTTACAATGTACACCATATGGCTTGACATTTACCAGATTAGTTAAACATTTCTACTGGGGATAAATATTCCTGCACATCGATGTAAAGAAATTGCATGAGACAAGGGCACATACAGCATATTTATGCCATGGAGTAATCTTTTTTTTTTTTTTCCTCCTCCTCTGCCTTCCCCTTCGTTAGCAGTGTTCAGGTTACCGAATGTGTAAGGGGCAAGTGTACTAAACCTGCGTGAACCCCCACTCCCCTGCACCCCTGAGCCGCTCCTCAGTGTGGCTGCAGACACAAGCCCCCTCCCAACATCGCCCCAAACGCACTCAAAGCTCTCACCCAAAAAAGTTGGGAATGAGCAATCTTACCATAAAAAAAACCCCAAACAACCCACCAACTCTATGGAGAGGCTAGAACATTAAAGTTTGTCAAAATCTATTTCAGGACTCGGGTTGCCTGTGGAGAGATGAGTGTGATGGCTGCCAAGCTGATTCGAGGCGGGTTGATGCAGAGGAGGTGACTGCTGGTGCCCGTGTCTGGTGCAGACGACTCCGCTCCTTGGTGAACAGCCCTAAAGCCATAGATTTCATTTGATCTTTGCAAAGGCTAACATCTGTCTGCTGTCATTTTAGCAAGATTGATGACAGGCTGGGCTCGGGGAGGAGGAGGGGGAGTGCAGCGGGAGGAAGGCTGGTCCCCGCAGCCCCGGCGGCTGTGGCCGAGCCTGCCCAGAGTCGCTGGCCCGGACCCCCTGGTCAGCTGCGGCAGTGGCAGGCAGTGGCTGCCGCACCACGCCGGCAGTAATTGCGCTGGGTTGTTACAGGAGATTGCAGGAACTCGCGGACATAAAGGCAGCATTTTGCACCTTATATATCTTAATAGATTATTCGCGTCACAAGCAACACAGAGCGAAATGTTATGACAACCATAAGAATGTAGTTTACTGTGGCTTAATGTGGCTGGGCAGTGTAGGGTAAAGCTATCAAAAAATATATATTTTTTTTTTTAAAGTTTCCGAGAGAAACTAACCGATGTGGACATGCAGCTATTTTTATACGAAACCCTGACTTTTGGCAAACTCTTTCCAGGATAGAGCAGAAAATGCTTACCCTTTTTATTAGTAGTAGTATTGCAGTGCCAAAGTAAAAATGATATGCTTTCCCACTTGGAAGCTTTCTTGCAAGCTGATGTCTGAGCTGATGTAATGGGGGAATCTTCTACAAAGGACGCATGTCCCAAACTGGGCAGCTAGTTGCTGGATTGCGGCATGCAATACGCCTCGGAAAAAAATAGCTTTCGTACTTGGGCAGGATGAAGTCCATGTATCTTTTTCCGTGAATGAATGAGTGAATGAATGACTATCAATGCTGAAATTTGATCTTACGGCAAAATCCTAGAGATTCGGGTTTCACCAGGCGCACGTATGTATACAGGAGGGATCTTGGCTCTTCTAGGAAAGAGGTGCGGTGGCTGCAGAAGAAATGCATAGTGATAGGGTTACTGCCCTCGTGGATTGGGAAGCGGAAAATGTACCTGTGAATCTTAATCCCGATACAAGATTGGAAACCATTGAGGCAAGGGCTGGAAGCGGCCCTAGATCCTCTCCGGGAGCTGGAGGGGAGATGGGTGCATAAGCCAGTAACTTTAACACGCTGGAATTCAAAATATGCCTGATCTAAAACTCCAGGCTGGGATGTGTACAGACTTGGGGAAAAGCTTGGCTCCAGCCCCTCCTGATGAGATTTACAGTGCCGGGAGCGATGCCGTGCACATTTTAACCACGCAGCGTCCCATCGCGACAAAATGACATTGCCTGAGGATGGGATTCCAGCTGTGGGCAGGGAAAAATGTAGCTTAGAGGATGAAAACAAGCTGTGCACTTCTTATTCCCGTGGGTCAGGGAAGAGCAGAGACTCCCACCTAAGTGGGAGGGCTGGCTTGGACCCCACGTGAACTTTGTGCTTGGGTGATCGCGGGTGCCTGGATTGATAAAGAGTGAGCCAGAGAGATAAATACACCTATGGAGGAAAATAAGAACAGATAATGGATTGGCGTAAGTCGCAGTATATTTCCTCCTAGTGATGAAAGGCTAAGAGTGAGTAATAGATCTTTCCTCGCGATAAGAACAGATACTTCTTTCCAAATCATTTATCTATAAGATACTGAGATATTATTTAGGTCTGCGTTGGTATTAATCTGGCTCTTTGCATGTTCGTCCCAGTCCTTTAGCAGGTGAAAACGTGCTGGTAGGGACCCTAAAGGTTTCATCTGCAGCTCCTGTGGACGAGGAATTAGTTTTTATTGTAGGGAGCTGAGAAGGAAGAGGGCATGTTTATCCTGGTGTCTCAGGTAAATGCAATAGGGCTATTTATGCATCACCAGAGTTTAAATCTCCGTTTGTTCAGGTCCTTCATGTACGAGAAGCAATCACTCTAAGTGTTACAAGATCTGTTTACTGCTCTGGAATATAATTAACTTTAAAAAAAAAAAAAAAGGATGCCTGTATGAAGAAAACAAGCCCACCCGAGGACTTTGATGTAAGAAGAGCCTGCTTTCTCCCTTTGACTGCTCCGGAGCCGCCGGCGCGTCAGGTGGGTGCGCTCGGCCCTTTCATCCCCGCAGTCAAGGCTGCAGAACACTTACATGTCTGGGAGACAGGACGCGTTCGGTAAGGCCCGTGTGAGGGCGGGCAGCCCAGCCTGGGAGGGAGGATTCAGAAAAAAAGCAGCATGTTTTGGTCAACAGGGAGAGATTAGAGTACCGGATCTCACAGCTAGGGCAGAGAAATGCTTTCCACGTGATTAGACAATGACTGTTAATAATAATAATAATGTTGTTATTTTTAAAAAATAACTTACTAAAGGTCCGTTCTTCAGCCCGCCTGCTCAGAGGGGCCGGGCCCTGGGCTGGGGCGGCCGGAACCGTCCAGAACCGGCGGGAACCGGCCGTGCTGGGCGGGGCAGCTCCCGCCTCCCCTCAGCCCCCAGCTCTGCACGAAGCTGCCTCCAGCCTGAGGAGATGGTGGGAGCCCCGGGGACAGGCGGCGGGGCCGAGAGGAGAGCGGGGGTGAGCTGGGGACAGAGCGGGGGCCGGGACGGTGCCAGCCGGGGCTGTGGGGCGAGGGGCAGGCGCCACGTCCCCGAGCGACGGCTGCCTGCCCGCAGAGACGCTGGCGGGTGAAGGGGGACTCGCGTTTCTGCTGAACACTCCGGTGTATCGTCACCTTCTGTAATCTCAGCCGGAGCCTTTGCTGCCATGCTTTCCCCTCTGTAAAGCCCCTGCTTTTGAATCTTAAGAGAAATCTTTACAGTGGTCGGTAAATCCTAATGTTGTACTTGTTCTGTTCTATGAGATTTCCAGTAACACGCGGCTTCGGAGATTTGTCACTTGGCGGATCAAACAGCTCTGCGGACACAGCAGACTCGGGCTGAGGGGGCAGGAAGAAGTCAACTGTCCCCATCTTGTTTAAATGAGCTTCAGGTTCAGTACATTAACGTGCTAATAAGGAAGTCGTGTGTTCCCACACTGTTCTTAAAGGCGTTCTCACACTGCTGACCTGACCTCTTTAATCCTGGCTTTCCTGAAGGAAAAGCTGATCCATCAGGCCTTTGGTATCTAAAATGGGATGAAAGGAAGCAACGGACCTATTTCTATGCTGGTGTTTCTCAGGTACCTCAAGCAGCCTTGTTCTTTTTTGTATTCATCTCTCATTTCCCTGGGAAGAAGGGAAAAAAAAAAAAAAAAGAAAAAAAAAACCTAGATGTGAGAGCTCAAATCACTAAAGATGAGGAACAGCAAAAGGAAATAAAGAGGTCACACACCTAAGTTAGCTTATGATTAAAAAGAAATTAGTGGGGCTATTTTTAATTTGTTTAAATATATTACTTTCTATTAAAAAGGTCTTTATATTTCACTAAGTATGAGATGAAGTGTGTCACAAGAGGAAGATTTTTCAGTTTTAGTCTCTTTTCTCTTAAACAATTAGAAGTTAAAGAAACTCCACTGAAGTCACGAATGTGAAGCCAGCAGAAATGGCAGCAGAGCGGGACTTTCCCATTATATACAGCGTGGTCGCCTTCCAGTGGGGCCAGTTTGCAAGAATTCAGGGAAGAAAAACATAAGCTGTGCACAACAGGTACATTGTGGGTAAGTCTGTTGTACCACGTAGCCCCCCAGGTATTCAGGCACAGAATGTTGCGCAGCCTTGAGAAGCAAAAACGCGGCATCCCTGCGCTTAGACCCGGCCCAAGGAGCTGGTGGGAGCCATCTTGGAGGCTGAGGTGCATCTTGTATCTGAGTGTTGCTGCCAGAGCTTATGTCTTTTTTTTTGTAATCTGCTAGGCTGTGGATATTTTCAGGCTGCAGCTGACAGAAATTAGGAAGGATAGTTGTAGATGGAGTTTTGTAATGCCAGAAGTCTATGACTGAGCTTTTTTCATCGGCGCACAAGCTAAACGGTGATACAACTGTTCTAAGACTTCCCGTGAGATTGCTTGCTTTTCCATTCTTCCTCTGTATTTTCACGTCTGGAATATCTCTTTTGTTAATGGGGTGCCTTAACAGTGAACATAGCAATTGGGTTAGTCTCTGCAAACCTGTGAGGCTATGAGGGAAGTCCACCATAATGTTTTAAAAAAAATAGTAATAAAAGGTTTGGTTAGGAGTTTGTCACAAAACTCCGAAACAATGCTAACACCCTCAGTTTCTTGTTTCATTCCCAGCTGGAAAGTCAGGCCAGAATCAGTGAACATTTCACCAAGTCTTGCTAACCTTCTGAGCTGAGTTGTGAGAAATTGTTCTTGACATCACATGAGCTGGGCCACAAGGCAGGACTAATGTGATATTTGCTGTTGAAGGTTTCCTAGGAAACATGCTACTTAGAGCACTCAGCCCTCCCTGCCACCCTTCCCACATCCTCCAATTTCACCCATTCCCACAGGTTTCGCAGAGGGCAGTGATGTCCCCTCTGACCTCTGGACACCCGCAGTGCAGACCTCCCGCTACAGCAGCACTGCACACCCAGATTTTGAAGTTCACCCACATAATTGGCCTTTTTTCTGTGACTGATCGCTTTCCCTCCTTGCCCCCCACCCACCCCCCACTCTGCAATGGGAGAGGTGAGAGACACTGGGCTACATCCTGCAGAGAAGGAAGTTTGAGCCTTCACAGCAATCCTAATCTTTCCTGCCAAGGGGAACTGGTGGAAAAAGGTTAGGGTAACTTAAAACTTAACTTCCCACAAGGCTCCTCATCTTTTGACTGCAGTTTCCAATACAGTAGCTATTATGGTGCATAACCTGTAGGGATTTCTCAGCAGAATGGGGTTCCCCAGTTCATTCCCACAGTTTCATCTGGTGGCTGGAGATGCTGTCCTTGACATCAGACCCACATAAATGATTCCTGTCATTCAGGCCAAACTTTTCAGCTTGGCCGCTTGGAGTGGCAGGATAGTTCCCATTGAGGATGAGATGAATGGAGTCGGTTCACACATGTTAACCAAATGCAAATCCTTAGATGGAAACTCATGGTCAGCTTTTTCCAATGCTATTTTCAGAACTGCCACAAAAGACTGTGCTGTGATTATATGTATTCATGATATGTATATCATGTATTCAGCTCAAACAATATTTGAATGATGCATTTAGAATTCTTCCTAAAAAAGGACCATGCTTCTGTAAACTGCATCATATTTGTAAAAGAGGAAAAAAAATCTAGCTTGCTTTTCCTTTCTTTCTCTCTTTCTTTTTAATATATCATTTCATAAGGCTGTAAGAATTGGTCTTAATGCTACGTTACACACAGACACGCTTCTACATAATCATATGCATTTGCATGTATGCCATACATAAACAACCCTATGGAATCCCGACTCTTCATTGTTAAGTTTGTCTCCATATTTTTCAAAGCAAAGAAGCTCTGGGTGTCACACAGTTGCTTTTTTCACTCCCTTTCACTGGACTGTACAGCAAATCCAGCCAACAAAATAAGGCATTGGGGGTTTTGTGGGTTGGGGTTTTTTTGTTGTTGTGTTTTTTTTTTTTTCTTTTTCCTACCTGGTCATTTATAACTACCGGTTTTCCCTCTTGTCTCCTCCACTGATAAAACACCATTTTTTGGGCTCCGTCATTAAGTGTCCTTCATGTTGCCAATATTGATTTCCCCAACCCCTTGAAGGCCAAGAGTGTCACCTCCATGACGCTCCCTGCAGCCACTGACATGGAAAACAGGAGAGCTAAGGTTGCTGTGGCCAGACATTGGTTTCCCACATGGTAGGCAAGAAGACAAGTAGCCTTAAGACACTGGACTGTCTGATTCATTTATCTCTGTGATGCCGTTCACTTCACCTTACCGCATGTTTGTGTAGTGAAGCTGTTTGGCCGGCATGCCCTATGGGCCTTGTCTTAGTAATGAAAGTGCAGAGGGTGGAAAAGAAATTCCATTCTGGATTGTTTAGCGCTCTCTTCAGTTTCTGAAGGTATCCAAAAGGTTGGGCTGGCTTTTTGGTGTGGTTTCAGATTCAGGAAAGCAGCATCCACTGTGCCCTGCAAAGCCAGCAGGACTTCACCTGTGTCAGTCTGGGCAAATTTGGGTCTTTGTGGACAGAGAAGGAAAACCAGTAATACTCTTCTCTTTCTGTTCAACCCAGAAAATTTTCTTCCAAGTATTAAGACCATAGGACAGATGATGACAAACACCATCAGCTTAGGTGGGAATCTGCAGGCAAGTCTCAGGTCTGTGCCCATCTTACAGATAAGCACTTTTCATTGTAGAGTTACGCTTTTCTTGCATGGAAGTGGTGGTGGATTTGCAAATCAGCCTCTACCTGTGAGATACCATCATGAAACCACATTGCTTATAGAAGAGAGAACTTTTCTAAATTATGATAGAATACCCAATATTTAAGACTCTAGTGGGTCACCCAGATAATTCACTCATTTTCAAAGCACTTCGAGAATGTCAGTCCTCATGGCACCATGTATAATATATGTCAGGGGATATTGTTATCCCCCATCGCCAGCTGAGGAAGGGAGGAAAGGAGATTACAAAACCGCAACTTCAGTTATTGTTGGAGGCAGGACTAGAACTCGTGATTTCCTGGACAGATTACCACCCTTCACTTCTCCCTCAGTTGGTATAATTAGTAGCATCCTGGATCTCTCTTATTCCCATGCAAGAACACATTTGAATACGTTTTTCTTTGAAATTATCTGTTTTGGGGTCATTTCTGTTGTGCACTTCTGGCTGTTAATGATCTGTTGTCTGCGGTGAAATGCTCACTAGTCCACTGTAAATCATGAACAGCTGCAAAAGTTCCATTTGTGACTACCGATTTAATCTCTGGATTTCTGAAATTGGCTACCTGTAAAACTGTGGGAGCCACGTCTTGAAAAACACAATCCTTTGTAGCTCTTTAATTTTTTTGTTCTTGGCTGGTAGCCATTCAGATGGGTATCTTACATCCTTGAGATGAACTTAGTGCAGTCCTCATTGACCTAGCAAGCCATTTTTTCCCTGATGACAAGCTGGGATCACATCTTGTAATGACTGCTGCAAGACTGTCTTGTTAGGGAAAGGGCTAAGGTGGGATCGTCTTTAATGACAATGAAAGCACCTCATAAAATCTGATACTTCGGTTTTACAGGCATGGCTCTAGAATTTTAGCCGATGCAGACTTAGTAAATCAGTCAGTCAAAAATTATATCAGTTGAAGTATAATGTTCATGGCAGTCCAAAAACCTGAACATGTAGGTGATTTGGAGGGCATTTTGTTAACTCTTTAATTGGTCGTTTGAGTGCTGGAGGCAGTAGCTAATTGCCTGTAGGTCAGACTAGTCCTAGAGCTTAGGTAAATGTATATTGTCATGTGTCACATTTTCATATGGCTCCTTTGCACAGGTTGGTAAAAATGATTGCTGCATAATTAAAATTAAGACAAGGTGGGAAAAGTGATTCAATTAAACCCCTGAAGCCATCGCACAAATTATCTGAAGTACCAAAAACTAATGAATAGTTAAAACTAGTTTTATCTTTTTACTCTTCATTCTTGAATCCTGAAGGTATGAAAATGGCTGGAGTCTCTCTCAAAGTTCTGAGAGAGGTAAGGTTTTGGGTGGGCAGTGCAAGTATGAGTCAGCGCAGAGGAATCCAGGCCTTTTAAAATACCAGCACACAGAAACTTTGTTGCCTAGTTGTTTCGAATTGAAAATAACCAGACCTTACGCACAAGAGACCTTTTGGTTTCTCCACCAGCCCGGAATTATTTTGAAAACATCTGCAATATTTCACTCTGCATGCAGCAGGTATTATATACCAGGGAGGGTGATGACAGTAAAAATAAATGAGATATGTTGTAACCAAAACATCCCAAGTTTTACATCATACATTTCACAAACCTAGCAAGCATCCTGTGCTTTGACTTGAAGGGTAAGGGCATGTGGTAGTTTTACAAATGTCTATTAGTATTAACAAATATGTTCCATTATTAGTGTGCCACTGCCCCAGCCTCCTGGTGCAAGAGGTGAGTTAATATGACTTATAAAATACAAGAGTGCTGCAGGCACAAGCTATGGAAATAAGAGCCCTGGCTAAGCAGGAGGTCTCGTTACACTTGGTGGGACAGCTTACCAGAGGCCTGAACAGGAGTATAAAAGCTGCCTCCCAGCTAAGGCTTTTAATGGTTCCTGTCCTGTCCCAGAGCAATACGTTAGGAGCTTACAGAGCAACAAGGTCTGTACTTTTGGATACTGGGAGTGTGCTAACTCTGCCTGGGTTTCAAATGAGAGGTGAATGAGAGAATTAAGGTACGTATGTTTATCCTATCCCTGCATTTTTTAACAGAATTTTTTGGTGGTTGGAAGTAGCGGGGCACTTAGGAGTTGTGCTCTTGCACAGGTTATTTTTTTCATGGTTCTTTGCTGCTAGCTGGAATCCTCCATTTCTGGGAAAGAGAGTGTTTCTTGGCCAGGGTTGCCAGGACTGTGAGTATGTGGACAGAGAGGACCCAATATGCTGAAACTGTATAAACAGTCCACCTTACGTGGAAATAAAAGTCTTGCTAATCTTCATTAGAGCAGATATTGTCCTGGAAGATTTTAAAAATATACCCTAGTAGAGACTGTTTCCAGCCATCCATGTAGAGGTGTCCGTAGGCGTTTCCCCTAGCAGGGGTGACGTAGATTTATAGCATAGATGAAGAACAATAGTGTCTTTTTATGTGTCCACATCTTTGAATGTTATTCTTGCTCTGCATTTGAAAGCAACAGTAATAAAACCCATTCTGACAGTTATCCAAAGCTTAATCAGAAACCTTAAACAGGAACTAATTTATTATCACAAGTAGCGTATTCATGTAAGTACTAGCTTTATCAATCCAAGAAAATCCCTGCTGAGGACCAGGATGATTCAGGATATAGTAGGTTATGAAAACAGGACGACGTCAACTCACTAGATGGGTCCTTCATCAATGGGCAAAGCTTCTGTAGATATAAAAAAATAAACCTTCCTGAAGATTTCTGTGGATCAAAATCACAAAAGATGCTGAGAGCAGAGTAGGGAAACAGGAGAAAACTGAAACACAAGAGGCGTTCAAATCACATGAGGTCTCGACTTTCCCATGCTTCCTAGTGGAAAAACAAACAGGCAGACATTGGCAGGGGTGTCCTAAAAAGTCAAAATTGTGAATGAGTAAATGTCTCTCGTGGTGTTGCAGTCTCTCCACCAAAATACTTTCTTTAGTCTTTTTTGGTGTGTGTTCAGCCTAGACTGCTGGCAATTTGAGACAAAATTTCCACTGTTTCTTACCTGCTATTTCAGAAAAGCGCTGCTTATGTGATCAAATGGAGTGTTTTTCTGTGGCCTTTTCTATATACCCTTGGCCTGAGACCACCTCAATGCCGGGTAAAGTATTGCTTCTGACCAGTCTGGGTTTTCATTCCACCACAAGGCATAAGCAACAGTCTGTAGTTGCTTGCTTTTATGAATGCAGATTGAGATTTTAGAAGACTACCAACAAAAAACCAGATCATGATACAGGCTGTTGCGGATTGCACTGAGAGAGCACTGAAATTCCTGCTCTGTGTATAGGAACATGGAAATGACTCGAAAGTGTTTGGGTTGCCTTTGTGGATTCCATATATGTGTATATATAGTGTTGTATTACTTTTATATAGGTGTATATGGCAATACCATACAAAACTAATATGAGACACAGGAGTTGTTAAAAGACATTATGTGACAGATTCACAATTTTTCCTCTGTGTATAGAGAGCAATTCAAGGTGCTAAATTCATCTTTCAAATGTGCCTCATTTCATTGACTACGGAAGGTTTGGACCAGTGCCCCATATTTACTCTAAAAATACATATTTTAAGATATTTAAAACCAGTATTTTGATCTGCTAATATGGACCTTGTCAAAGAAAAAATGCTAGCTATTGCCACCAGCCAGGTCCATTCACATCAGACCCTGCAAATAACAAGTGTACGGCAAGAGTTTAAAACGTTGGTCAAGGATGCAATCAGTATTGCTGGTGGAGGTGCTAGGAGTGCAACCCTTGCCTGCTAGGCTTTGTGGAGAAGACCTACACAATGTGCTCACGATCAAAGCAGTGGATGGTAAAGGAATCTATTAGGGCTTTCGAGAAATTGCTTTAAAAGTCTCTGGAATTACAAAGCCAGTGAAAGAGTCTTTCCACAGACTTTCTGGAAATGCCCTGTGAGTCACTGGTAGGTTCCCCTGGGAACTGAAGGAGCCAGTAGGAAGATGGTAATGGCCTATTAAATTTGATAGGACATGCTTTGGTGATGAGTGGTGGGACCATGGCATTTCCATGTGTTTTCGCTAGCTAGCAGCAGAAGGGCATGCCCGTTGTACTTCCTTTGGGGTACATTTTATATGCAGAGAGATAGGGATGCTAAGGAAGCTGCCTTCTCCCGGAGAGCATGGAAGCACTGAATTTCCCTCTGGACTAGCACTCCTCTTGATATGCATCAGTGTTTTAATGGTATTCTCTTGTAAAGAGGAGATTTTAAAAGGTGTTTTTAATATGTGAGACAAACTTAAACCTCGTTACCAGTGAGTCTGGGGACCCACCATCCTTGATTTATCTCAGAGAGGCACAGCCCTTGCTCACATTACCTCATGTGCAAGGACCAAACCGGTATACTGCTTGAGGCAACAGTTCTTGTATCAGCCCAACAAAAAATCAGGGATATGAGAGATTCCTGGGGTAGTGCAGTTGCCCAGGGATGCATCTAGAAATAAGGTCTGCTTTGCTGTGAGTAGAGCCATTACACTGATGTTACAGGCTTTGCAAGACAATAATGTTCTCTGGGTGTTCCCACCTTCTCCTGGCTTATACATAAGAAGACAACGAGGCTGAAAAGACCCTGTTGGATGGCCAGCAAGGCACAAAGTTAGTAATGATCACCGTGCAAAGAAAGATTAGGCATGAGTAGGGGAATTGGCTTGATTTCTTTAGACAACTTTATGCCTTTGTTTTCCTTCCTAAAGTTTTTTGTTGGTTCTTTTTTAGTAAAATAAATCACAGTTCGTAAGATAGCACTATAGAAATAAATACCCTGCAATGTTGCAATATTTTTGGTGGCTCATGATGAGCCTTGATAACCCAAAGGATGGAGGCTAGCATATGTCATGGGTGGAGTCAGGAATAACATGCATCTTTGTGTCTATTTACGTATGACAAATTTCTTTAGTCAGATGCAGGCCAAGCTGAATTTAGCCATCTTGGCCTTGATATTATCCATGTGGCTAAAATTGCCAGTCCATTTACCCTGGAAATTATTACAGTGGTACACTGCCAAATGCACAGTTGTATTGTTCCTCCACTTCATGTTGTTGTGTTCTAAGTTAAATGTACCTCTGAATCTTAAGCAAGATTGAGTGGGTTTTTGTTTTAAAGAAACTATTGGGGGGAGGGGGGGGGAGGGAGGTGTCTTTTAGTGCTCTTTCAGAAACTACCAATATTTTTTGTCATTTACTTCTAGCTTAGGTAGTTATGACTTAAAGGGTAAGAAGGAAGTAAAAGGGCTTAAGTAAGAATTCAGATGATGGATCACTTGAATTTATAGTGTGAAATCTGCTTTAGTGAAGGCTAGAGTAGGGGCTAGAGTAGGAGTCAGAAAATCCTGTTTTTTTCTACACACAGCCAGAGATGAATGACTAACCCAAGTTTGTGAGCCATACAGCGAGCATACTACTTAGACCGTATACAGATGATGAAGATAAGTCTATCGATGATGTGGAGATGAATCCACAATAACTGTTTGCTTGGAAATACATATAGAGAGACTTTGCTATACGAAACCAACCTGTCTCATTGTGTGAATCCCTCTTTAAAGTATGAACATGCTCAGGTATTCCTGAAGAGCAGCCATTTGGGGCACCTCTTCTTCTGGAAAGCTGTCTGGATCTGCATGCTTGAGAGGCATCCTAAGCTGGGGAGGAGATGTTTGTTTTCCAGTTAGCTCTTGTCTAAGGAATAGACCTAAAAGAATGAGCCCTCCATTAGGAAAACTACTGTAAATGACAAACTCTTCACTGTTGTCCCCAAAGCAGACATGTTTTCTTAGGGTCGCCTATTCTGCAGTAGGAGTTTTCTTACAATCTCATGAGGAAATAGTCTTACGTCTTCGTGGAGAAAGATTCATATCTCTCTGCGATTTTTCTTTTGGGTAGGATAAGGAAAGCAATTGCAAGGATTAGAGAGTAACGGCTCTCATGAAGGAAACAGGCTACCGGCCATCTCTGGAAACCGGCACTGCCTGTCAGGGAGAAACTCTGTTCACCTCGTACAAACCACGCATTTCACTGTGCGCTTGCAAGGCAAACATTGAGCATAATATATACCTATATCTTAGTCAATAAAACCTGAACACAGAGAATAAATATTATGTCCTTTCTTGTTTGTTTTGTAGAAGAGAACAGAGGCTTGTTGGCACCAAGAGAAACCTTTTATTTTTGGCTTTCGCTGCCATTTTTCCTGTGTGGAAAGGGGGAGACATTCTGGCTCTAGTTGCATCTGTTTTCACTATTACCAAGAACAAAACTTCCATTTTCCAAGTGAACTTAAGGTCCAAGGGCCAGCTCAGTTTCCTTCAATGACTCCTGAATCTCTCACATGATCAGCTCTTCCCATGATGAGCATGAGAAGGAAGCCAGGAGGGGCAACACAGCTGTCCAAAGCAAAATCTTTCCTGAAATTCTTGCAGATTTGGGGCAAGCTTTCTATTTATTACGAGATTGAATTACAAAAGCAGGGATAATGTGGTTAATTTGCAATGTGCTTGTGCTCTCAAATGACTCTAGATGACTGGTCTGTTACATTCTGCCTGCTCTTGAAGCCTGAAAGACTCTCTGTTAAGAGTAAGCCTAGTGGTAGTTTGCAAACCAAAATAATAATTCCACTGCTCTCTTGCGTAGATTCAGACTTGAGTCATGGGAATGGACAACCAGGGTGCATGAGACCAAGTCTGTTTGAAGCATTGCAAATGACACCTGAAATATAATGTGCTTTTTCACCCCATTTTCTTCCTATGCTTTTTCTTCCATTTCCCAGCACAAAAGTATTTTTTTAGCCTCCTGTTCCCCTCCAGCTGGCATTTGCGTCCTTCCTCTTTCCTTGCAGCCCACAAATGTTTGCCGCTCTCTCAGCCGCTGTCTTGGGCCCCGGACACTGTTTGATAAACAGCGGCTAATCTCGAAGGAGCACGTCTGCTCTGCTGACCACGCAGCGGGAAGTGGCGGTTTCCCTCACGAGGCCCCAGAGCAAGGCCCCACTCCCCATTTTCCCCCTACCCCCCTCCTGCTTCATCCCGCCGCCCGGGGTGAGTCCTGGGCACAGGGGCCAAGGAGGTCCCCTCTGAGCGAAGGCGATTAGATTAAGTTAAAAATGATAAATGCGGTAGATTGGATGGGTTAGATGGAAGATAGACAGATTATTCTTATTTTTTACTTGAGTAACTTGAATTTTTAATAACCCTGTTGTTTTTTTTGTTTTTACCTTAGGTGGCTGAAGGTAAATACCTGCAATTTGAGCAATACTGCTTTGTTCCACTGGTTATTGGTATTGGTATTGTTTATTTCCAGAATGAAACAATGTACTCACTCTTCCAGCCAAAAGTGAGTGTTCTTTCTAAAATTTTCTTTCTAGGAGTAAACATCCCCATAATAGTCATTGCTGAACTGTTTGCAGTAGACATGCACAAAAGGGTTGCAAATGCAGCCAAAGATAGAAATCAAAAGAAATGTTCTCAAAAAATATTTGGCACTGTTTGCTCACCTTTGGCATATACATCCTGTTCTTCTTCTTAAAATATTTTATTTTATTTTTTTAATGTAGCTGGGTGAGCTGGTACTTCTTTTGCTCAAGCTGTCTCTAAACTTATATTTCCAACAGTGGTAGCAGATTATGAGATGATACTTATAGAAATGACATTATATCATTCGTTAAAATACCCATCCTGAAAGGCAAAATCTGCAGAAATTATAGGACTAAGAGGCCTCCTTTGAGAGGCAGAAACTATTTTAACTCGTTATTTTTAGAGCTCTGCAAATCACATATTTTTCTCCTCACTGGCAATTCAAAAAAAAAAGGAAATTGTAATAAGTTTTAAAAAAAAAGAATCCTTCACCACTCCTTTCTGTAAAATGGAAAGTTGAAATATGTCATTTGTGGGCAAATGAGATGCTTCACTTTAATTTCAACCATGTTTTTTTACTTCCTTTTCTTAGAAAAAAATTAAACACAGAATGGTGTATTGTGGGATGGCCGCCCATGTGGACTGGATGGGGGTTCTTCGTCAGGACACTTGTCCTGGAGTGTGAATAGTGACACAGACACACGCAAACCTAAATGTTTCTGTAGTCGGCTGATCCACCGTGAACACAGGTAACCGCCTGCCTGTGAGTCTATGGTCTTTGCTCCCACCTCCACCAAGCGCCACAAGCTGTGCAAAATTAAACAAAGAAATTGAATGACCTGGAATATTTCAGAGGAATAATGCTGAAATCTCCCATGATCGCTGGCATTATCCTCAGCACCGTTTCTTAAATTAGCCTATTAAGTCAATTGCCAGGGATGGGAAGGTGCTGGTGCTGTGAGGAGCTGTGCGGGGAGCCCCACCGCGCCCTGGGCAGGTGGTGGATCACCCACCTATGGGGCGTCCGAGCCAGGATGCTGCCCTCACATCCTTCCTCGTGCTCTGCCCACCAGTGCATGGATAAGTCATGGGAACAACTGTTTTCAGTGAGGAGATGGTGCCGTAAACAAAGCAAACAGCTCTGAAAGTTTCTGGTATTAAGGAAGGTTGAGCGCTGATTTCATTTTTATGGGAAAGATTTTGAAGAGGGTCCTGATTGGTAATAATCAGCCACTAAAAACTGATGCGGTAGGAAAGAGGTGGATAAAGAAAAGGGTAATGGCAGCGCAATAATTCTACATGGATTAAGGAGAAACCAACATCCAATATAGCACAGAAGAAAATTTGTCAGGATTTGCTTTGGCTAATGCAGGCTTTATAAACAGGAATATGGCTCACTAGAGACAGGTCTAGCAAATGAAAACAGGCGCAGGAGTTTCTTCTTTATGGCTGAGAGGAAGGGCTGCACCACATAAGGCAAATGCTGCCTTTTCATGCCGTGTTGTGCCTTGTATTGCCATGCAGTGCCTTCCCTTTTCGTGCCGTGCTGTGACGAAGCTTCTTGTGTCACCATCTCGAGCAGTGTTTACCAGAGGGAGAAGGAAAGTCAGCTCAGGCACAGGAGCCCTTGGTACTGCCAGGTGTTTCCTAGGAGCCATGAATGTCTGGCTACTCTTTCCTGCCCTTCCCACTCACACTTCTCACTTCTTGAACCTTTTTGTTTGTACCTGAGCCCAGCACCAGCCGAGCCTGCCCTGCACCCAGGGGCTGTCCAGCCTGCCCCGCTCCCTGCTGGCCATCCCTGGCACTTTG
The DNA here is from genome assembly GCA_013398915.1 of Dromas ardeola. NCBI lineage: Eukaryota > Metazoa > Chordata > Aves > Charadriiformes > Dromadidae > Dromas > Dromas ardeola. Next base: position 437,253 of record VYZM01007056.1, read on the forward strand.
GGGACAGCCTGGAGGTGGCAGGTCTGTAATGTTGGCACCAACTGCTTGCCTCCACTGCTTGCCATAGGAGGAGAACCTTGCGTTGGCCTGTGCCTTTGGGACCACTGTGCTTCATAGCACTGTGGCCACTGTGGGTGTGACAGGCAGAAGGAAAGTGTAGCAGAGCAGATTGGGGTCTGGCTTTTCATTTCTGTTTTTCTTGGGAAGGATCTTGGAGGGAAAGGGAACTGGAGCTTCCTGGGTGAGAGGGCCAGCAGCAGATTCAATGCCTCCATGGCATCAGAGATGTTGTCTGCAGCAAGAGCAGATTTGGGGCAATAGAGGAAGATGTTTACAATGTGAAGAAGAGGGACAGGAGATCTGGAGAAGGTTAGATGATCAGAGGGGATTGACATGATATTCTGTGAGAAGAAATTATGTTTCTTGGGTGTCTGATTGGCAACCATTTCACTAGGCTCCCACAGGGATTGTGACTTGTGGATCAGTGTTAGAGATCACCTTCACTTGCCAGACACTCTGCTTACAAGCAGATGTCCCAGAAGATACAGTCCTGAGTCTTGTTTCCAACTCAGGAAATGACTGCTTCAATATTCATTGTTGAGAAAGAATCGTAATGCTTCTATTTCCTTTTTTTTTTTT
>VYZM01007056.1:437903-450716 GCA_013398915.1 Dromas ardeola
AGAAAATATCTCAGTAGGAGAAACTTGTTTTTCAGGGATGTCACTTCCAAAACTTTTTCCTCAGAGTGGTTCAGCCTGTAATTTAAGAGTTTTGTTTTAATTACATTTTTAAACTTCCCTCTCTTAATTACTTTTATTTTTTTTATTAACACCTAAATATGCTACTATTTGGAGCACAAACAGACAGAGATTACAATTAACAGAGTAATTACACTCTTTTTGTCAGTGTAACCTCATGGTACAGAAAGTATTACAAATCCATTTTAAAACATATTAAATGTTCATATTAATGAGGATAATAGAGAACAAGTACCAGCAAACTAAATATTGTTAATGATTTTGAGCTATTAAATTCATTACCATTTCCTTTCATAATAAAGTGGTTACTTGCTAATTAGACCTTTTTTAACTCATCATTATTGAATTCATTACTTTGTGTGCAGTTAACCCTTAAAGATCTGCCTGGGTATACAGATGCAATTAAAAAATAATTTCAACAGCATATGAAGCCGAGATGCCGTTTTCAATCCTTCTTGTATTTTTGACAGTAGCTCCATGTACTTTTCTTCTGGTACATTTTCTTGACACATCATGCCTAGCAGCTTCTTAGCTGTCACAGCAGCTTCAGCAACACGTACGATGGAAACATGCTGTATTCATTTCATTTAATAGCGTTTAATGTTAAAACTAAAGTAGAACCCACTTGTTTGGCCAGGGAAAAAAATATCCATCAGCACACTAAATGGTTGACGTCAACGAGCTACTCTTCTCCGAGTTAAATCTGCTGAGACTTGGGATGATTTACCTTTTCCTCCTACGGAGACAGATATACTTGTGCCTATCTGGGCATCTGGTCTTTCTCTGCAACCCTAGATGGAAATTCTATCCCTGCTAAAGTTCATGTCAAAATTTCTCTTGATTTCAAGGTACCCCTGAACTCATCTCCCAGCAGCTCTGAGGGTTTGCCCCGCTTTTGGGGAGAGGCTGCATGCCACTGTGCCCGTATCTTGTCCCACGTATCCAATTGCAGGAGAGGGCCCTCCCGGGGACTGAATCAAAATGCTGCTTTGCTTCTTCCTTCTCCCTCCAGTTCTCACTCATTCAGGTAAATATAGGTATTTAAATAGCACAAAGATACTTATTCTGTAAACCAGTGGGACCTAATGAATAGTGCTCCATGCCTTGCCTGGTCTCGGCACAGCAATGTGGAAGGAAAGGGGTGATAATCTCTGGTTGGAAAATGCCATTTTTGGAGCAACTCTGCTGTCACAGCACTGGCTGTCACAGTGTCGGCCACATCGGCAGACGGGTGCGCACCGCTCAGGTTATTTGCTTTGAGCAACGCCACCGAGGAATAATTTTACTTGGGTAGGAAAGGCTTCGTGACACTTATTGCTACTGTACTTGATGGCTGGAAGCTGGGCTGATGGATACCCTGCAAATCCAATAGATAACAGATTAGATATGCATGTACTGTACGACTCTGGAGAAATGCCGCTGCGCCGTTATTCAGATCGCGCCGTCCTCCTCCTGCCAATCCGAAGCTGTGTCTTTGCATACGTGAGATATGAGGGTGCAGCTGTGGGCCCGCCGGTGGGCCAGACGCAGCCCAGCGCTCCGCCTGGCTCAGGCACTGCAGCTGCACCACAATATATAATAACAATAACACTACATATTTGTAACCTCTGTTTTATTTAAAACCAGGTCTCTTTCACCTGTAAATAGCTAGGGTATAAATGTGCCTCACCAATCACATTGGACTATTGTATTATACAGTCTATTGAATGTTTTTGGCAGGCATGAGCCCCTATGCTACTGTGTCCTTATTTTATTATTGTTTTGAGGGTAGAGCTGTGTGATTATCCATTCTTGCTTCAGGCATAGCAAGCCATCTGGAATGCTTATTAAACCCACAGGCAGATCAGAAGGATATAACTCTGATGATGTACATGTACACGGGCTGTACTACATCATCAGAGCGTTGCTCCTCTGATGATGTAGTACACATTAGTGGGCCTAGATAATGGATTAGAACTAGCAGAGTGAAAGTTAGACTTTTTGAAGGATGGATATGGTGGGGTTTTTTCTCCCTCTGGGTAGCTGCTGGCATACGATGTGGAAAGGAAAATTTAAAAGTAAGCCAAGGAGGCTTCAAAACTTCTAAGTGTTCAGCTTGTCAATGGGGAGGTTCAAGTGGTGATCGAGAGGCTTACGGAGACATTTTTGAAACCCTGGATCGTTGCAAAGAGGTCATATGTACTTGTCTGCTCAAGTGAAAGGGGACATGGAACGTGTCCAGAAATAATGCCACTTCTCCAGTCCTCCTTTGGTCGGCCATCACTGAGTGGATTTTTGGTAGGACTTTGGCTTTTCGTCATACTTCAGTACCACATCAAAACCCAACACCCTGTGTTATGACACATCGAGCTAGTTTTTCAGCAGTTTCCAAATTTATGCTCATCACATATTTGCAAGTACTATTTAGAAATAAGCTTTTCAAATGAATGAGGGATCTGATCAGCTTTCAAACTAGCCATGTGTCTTCTCTTCTGCCTAAGTATGAAAAAAAATCAACATCAGTAAAAAAGAAAAACAATCTGTGCACTACTTATGGGGTGTAGGTGAATGAAGGAATAACTATTTGCATGTCTGTGGAGTTCTAAATATAATTTCTATTTCTCTTTGTTCATAACCCTTCTTGCAACGGTTTTCGAAGGTAGCTGATATTTGTCTAATCGTGGAAAGGTGTTTCATGTCTAAACAAAACCTTTTCCTGTGGAAGTTGGAAAGGTTCGTAAAAGTTAGGTCATTCAGTCAGAAAACTGAATGTGTGCTATGCAATTTAGATAATAAATTGCACACTTTAAATATCAAACTGTAAATATCAAGTACTCAAAAGAATATTGAAATTTTTGAGCAATTCCAGAGTAACAGAACTTTCAAAGAGGACCTGTAGGTAGTGAACATATTCTCTAAAAATCATAGGTGTAAAGTAAGGCAAATGCCTGTTTTAACTATGGCAAATAACAAGTATTTAAAGTATGGATCACATTTTATTAATGCTTAGTGTGTCTCGGGTTTAGCCACTTTTGTCAACATCCTAAATGTGGATTGCATACATCTGCATGTCTAAGTGAAGTGTGCAGTGTGTGTGGGTAGATACACATTCATCAAAGCAACAATTAATTATTTTGGGTGCAGAACAGCAGTACTGTAGCAGCAGGAGTATAATTGATTTGCCAAAATCTTTACTTTAGGGGGGACTGTATGGCGTTCTAGTATGATGGTGACCAGATTTTCCTGGAGGTGTAAGGGAGAGCTGATAAAAATTCCCAGTTGGAAAGGTGGAGTTCATAATTCTACATAACTGTAAACTGACAGTTTCCCTTTTTACACATTTTGAGGTTTTTCTTGGTACGCATAGTGAAACCAAGTTGTGACCATTATGTGTTCCTCTTTACTTGGTGGCCACTAGGAGAGTTTGCTCTCTCCTTCTTAGCAAGTATCTGGAGACGTTTCTGTTTCACTCCTGTGCAGAATAGAAAGAAACTTGGAAAACTCTTCCCTCTCACTGCTAATCAGATGGCTCCTTTTTGGATAATCTGTGCTAGCATGGCTCCTAGGTAGCAATTTTGGCAGGAGGGGGTGTGTGGGGGGTGTGTGCATGTTGATTTCCAGATTTACACTCCTCTTAGTGAAGCATCCAGCTTCTGCCCTTTTTCCAGCCTTCCTTCTTTTCTTTCCCTTGGTGCCTTACCATGTTTCCGCTCACAGGCACACCCTTTCATGAATTGCACACTGTCTTCTGGAGCTTGCTTTCTTGCAACCCACTGCAGGGCTGTTGCTTTCCTCCAGCAAAGCCTGCTGTGTCCCCCGCTAACCTGCCCGTGCCAGTTTGCTTCTTTCCCTGCTACCACTTGGTCCCCAGCTCCAGCTCGCTGGGGAAGGAGATGACAAACTGTCACTTTCTCAAACACCCTCTCCTCCACCGACTACTCTTAAAGAGGCAGTGGGATAAATGAAATTCAGCACTCGAAAGGCTCAACTCCTCCAGAAAATATTCCACCCACAAACGGGGAGCTTCAAAATCCATTCCTAGCAGTTAATGCTCCATCCTAAATGACATAGCTTTTCAGTAGTGACATGTGCATTGATCTGCATTACAAAAATAAGAGAAATAGCACTTCTTTTCAGCAGCAGATAATTACCAGCATACATCAGGTTCCCTCCTGCTGATACCCACAGGGTGGAGGGGATGGGAGTGGGCATTAGGTGGAGGGGACGCGGCCAGCTTGCACGTTCAACCAGATAAATAATATCGATTGGGATTTGTGTAGAGCCCTGGCAACACCCCTCCTTGCTGCCTTGATTAGCCACAGGGGTACATTCGCTACAGTTACAGGATTTCACCCCAGTCATGTCTTCCACACAAAGGTGCTAGTTAGGCTACAAGCAGAAGCAAGCTGGGAGCTGAAAGGTTCTTCATCCCTTATCAGAAAAGATCTGAGCCAGGTGGCTGTGGCCCTGGTGGAAGAGCTGGCTGAATTATGGGACAGACATGTGTAAGAAACCCTCTGACCCTCCATCTAGGGGGGTGCAGGCACCCTGGCATAAGTGCAAAACTTCCCCTCTCTCCCTTCCCTGCCACCCCTCTGCACCCACGTAGTTTGGAGGCTTAGGAGCTGGGGGAGGTAATTCCTGATGGCTACTTGCAGCTTTTTGTGGTCTACGTGAGGAGGCTACATGCACTGCTGGGACAAGGTCTGCCGTAGGTTGGTGTGCTTCTGGGTCCCCGATGAGCAGCCACCGCACTGTGCAGGTGTATTCAGCTTTTCAGAAACTTCTGAGCGGCTCTGCAATGAACCCCCCTTGGGCAAGAGGCACTTCCAATTTTTTGCCAGGGAAGGGGTGCCACTCACCAGCTGCCAAACGCCTGCACTGCCCTCCGGCAGGGCAAGGGCCTTTGTTTGACTCGCCTCTCTTTGGGGCAGACGTCTCAAAAATCACTGCTGTCATTTTTGTGTCTGAACCATCAGTACACACAAATCTTCATTTTCACAGGAGCACTGGAAAAATTGCAGCTAGCAAGGAAAGGATCCGCTGTTGCCTATGTGGGACTTTCCGGTTTCTCACTTCATAGTCTGTCATTCTTTAGAGGCAAATAAAGCCCATTGGCAATGGGACTGAAAGTACTCTCTGGGTCTACGCACGCTTCAGTGTGTTAGATGGACTGAATTTCCTCTCATCACTGAATGCAATCTGCCGTGAGAAAGTTTTACTGTCTCCGAGTCCTTATGAAAACATTCTTAGATAATTGAGACATTCCCAAACAATTAAGATAACCAGATGTGTCTGTTATTTGTAATTACCTGAATGTGAATTCTTTCTTCAGGAACAGTTCCATTTTTTGTTCTTTTTGAATTACTCTAGATAATGGATAGGAAGATTAACTCCTCTGAAAAGTAATCTGTGGTTTGTTCCTAGTGTGTCTCATTCTGATGCAAAATCACCTCCTCCCAGAATTAAGTACTGGGGCTGAAACAATATGTGAAATGAACTTTCCAGTTCTGCTGTACTTGTGATCCACAGCCTGCAGTGCCCTTTCAGGTGACACCATGGGGCGAACTCTGAGGCTTAAAGTCTATGAACAACCCATGAAGAAGATGCTAAAATGATCTCTTCAAGCAGGGAAAATTGCTGAAGCCTCGAAAATGGTTTCACAAACCACTTTAAGTAGCACAGTTTGAATAAAAAGGCTTTTGCACATGCTGCATTTGCACCTCGAGCTTCTGCAACATTTTCATTTTACAGAGCACCCGGATTTCGCTGCATCACAGCACATGAGACGAAGGAAGTCAAGGCATCCCTGACACATTCACAATGTAGGAAAGACACCTCTACATTGGTCACTCTTTCTTCTGGTGCTTCGGTATCAAGTGGGACTTAGCCCACACCTCAACGTTGTTACTTTCAGGGCAGCAGTCATGACTTTTTATTGCAGAACATGTGTCTTTAAAATCTTGCCCCCACCTCACTTCATTAAATAGAGCTTGAATCAGAACTGGCCTTTCACAGCCAGCGCTGGGGTGTGCCTTTGCCCATCCCTTTTCCAAGAAGCCTTCTTACTGCTGGCTCCCTGACGGGTTTCCCTCCTGCTGTGCCTGCAGGCCATGCTGCAGAGAAGTGCTTCACCTGGACATTCGCTCCACTCTTGTGTACTGCAGGCTTTTTGTTCACAGCTCCCTACATTTAGCTCCTTGGTCCACCAGGGGACTGTATGTCAGTGGTCCTTTCTGCACCAAGGGCTGTAGCTTGCTTCTCTGTGCTGATTATTCCTGAGTGGGTATCATTATCCCATGCAGTCCTCCACTGAGCTTTGCACTGCTGACTTCCTCCAAATCCCGTCTTCTGTTCCTTGTCCTGGCATTGTCTCTAACTCCAGGCAAAGGGGAGCACTGTTGCAGCCCAGGGCAAAGGTAAGCTCACTGCCTCCCCCTTCCCTCCACTGCTGTGTACCCACTATACTGCTTGTCCAAGCATACAGTGAAGTCATACAACTCATTAGACCAGCAGAAAATACACACGTGTATTCTTTTCCGTGTTACATTTCTGCTGGGTTAATGAGTTGTGTTGGTTCCCCATATGGTTAAGGAGATGCCTGGGCTGGCACTAGGGAGGAAGCAGGTCCAAGGACCAGGAGATGCTGACAAGGATGAATATGCATCAGTAGGGTTAAGGAAAAGCAGCCATGCCAGTAGATCTCCTTAAGCGTGTTGTATAATCTTACTCTTTGTCTCCAAAACAGATCTTTTCCTTGTGTGTTTCTTTCTCTTTTTTTAACAACTGACAGCTCTACCAATGTGCTTAATGTATTTTCTGTCTGGCTTTCAATTTTTCAACACACTGAGGAAGTTCTATATCCTATTACTAATTACAGCTGTTATCTTCATTTTTGGTACATATCTTACTTCTCATGCTTTCGTCATCTAATACCTGGGCACTGTAACTAGGAAGGTGGGGAGTGTCCAAGTACCATGGTTCTTGTCTACTTTTTCTCTCCTGTTTACTCCACTTTTACTGTATGAGTCAATGGCTTTATCTTTGTCTTCTCCCCTGACAACTTCCTCCCATTCTGTATGCTTACCTGCGCTTCTTATTAATAGTGATAAGACCAATGGTGATGATGTCACCTTCAGTCATTCGAAGAAAAGTTTTTTTTGCAGAAAAACGAAGTAAAGTAATTCTTGCACAGTAGTCTATGAATACTTGGTGACTGGTGAGTTCAGTATAGAGGTTTTTTCTTGAAGCTCATTCAAACCTTCCCACTTTCTCTTGACAGTTTTGCCCTGGGCACTGTTATCTTGGTTGTCCCAAAGGAATATCCTTGAATCTCTTAGCCATGTACATATCAGCTGAGACTTCTGTCACCACTTTCCAGCCTACTGAGGACTTAAAGATCACAGCATTGACTTGGTGCTGAAAATAAATGGGTTTGGAAGACTAGTGAGAAATGCTTGTTTTCACTCCTGCTAACTAGTAGAAGGTCTCCTCAATACGAGCTCCTCTCTGCTGCATACAGTGAGTTATGACAACTTTGCCCAGGTATGAGGAGTACATGGTAGAGTACCTAGTTGTTAAACTGCCACCTCCCTCTCCTTCAAAAGTGGAAGGCATCATTCAGTTGGTACTTGGGAGCCAATGGTGTTTTCGGGAAGGTCTGAGCATTTTTCCTCCTTGGTAAATGTAAAGCAGGATTTCTGCTGCGGGGAGGTGGTTTATCGCGGGTTTCTTCACCAGGTTCCTTCAGGCCTGATTCTCCTCATTCAGACAGGTCCTTTTTAGGTCCATGGGAGCATTTGACATCTTCAAGGTGGCCAAAAATAGATTGGTAGCAGTGGGGACCAGGGAATTAGGTACCTTTTCCAAGAGACCTATATTTTATTGCTTCCTTGTCTCCTTGCTGCCGGTGGTTTTCTTAGGTCTGTTTGTCTCCTGCCTTTCCAAGCTCCGTCTGTGCTTTAATGGAGTGGCCTCTCCTATTAGAACATTTCTCAGAGGCCCCATTTACCACAAGCTACTTGTGTCGTTGACTACCTGTTAATTAGGTAGCCGTTTCTGGCTGCAATTTCTCATGGCAGTGTGCATATTATCTGTATTTTGTGTTACAAGAAAGGAACGTGCACCTTTCTTTTGTATGGTCATTTTGTGGGTAGTCTATAGCTTCATGTGGCAAACTCTGGAGCTGAACTATGTACTGGTGGGATAAGAAGTCATATCTGAAGCAAACCATGTGTTGAAGTTTGCCTTCAGGTGAACTAAGAGTTTACAAAGACTGGCTGGGGATTTCAGGAGTGGCTTGAAGACCTATAATGAGATAGAGAGTTACACAAAAGGCTTTAATTTTAATAGCATTGTGTGTGAGAGCAAGAGGGAGAAGTCTGAAGTCTAATCACTTGGAACCAAAATATAAGGGAAAGGAGGGAGAGGGAAAAGAAAATTGGGGTGGGTCAAAAAGATTGCACAAAAATACAATAAAGAAAAAGAAGACAAGACAAAAGCATGAAATATAAAGCAGACTAGTAGAAAAGTGTTTGTTCAGTTTGCATATATTTGGTACTGGGGCAAGAGCGAGGCAAGAAGGGAAAGGAAAGAAAATTGAGCCTAAGACTATTTATCTAGCTACTGAAGAGTTTCTTTTCTTCCCTTTTCTTGGAGGTTTCATTAAAATGTGTGAATGCCCTTTTCCCCAAGAGTTTCTAAGTGTCTCTTTGTGCTAACAGTAAAGCAGACATCATGGTCCTATGGTGAGCAATGCAGAAGGTGTGGCTGGAGGTGCCTAGAAAAATAAATCCAAGGAATGTGCCTCTTTATCAAAAAACTAAATGTTTTGTCAGATGCAAATTGGTCTCAGGGAAATTCATTCCTCCCAGGAATGCTTCTAGAGAAGCACCTGGGAGTTTGGCAGGGCTATGAAAAGTGCTTCAGGCTTGGGACTCCCCGTTTCCAGGTCACTCCAGTCCTCCAGACTGCTTGTGCAGCTCGCTCTCTACCCAGCAGTCCCCACAGGTGTAAAATGGTAGTTTCAGCCCCTGCCTCATAAATGCATCGTGCAATTCATTGCCTGTTATTTTCCAACATGTAGAGACACAAGGTGGAGAAGCGTGACAGGGCTCAGTCAAGGATGGCAGAGGACAGCACTGGCCTTGGGGGGTACTGCTGAGACCCCTGCACAAACAGTATTCAGCCCTGTTTATCCTCATCGCGAATCTTGTATTTACAAATAAATATTTTAAAGGGAAGGGAATCGTGTAGATTGTTAGTGTGGCTTATTAGGTTTTAAAAATTCATGTTTTAAATTCCCAGTATTATTTTTCCCTTGCTTTAAAGAAAAAAAAAAAGAGGGAAAAAACCTCTTTTCAATAAGGGCTTAATTGTCTGTTTCATCTGGAAAGCCCTCTGAATTGAAACTCCCTTCTCCACAGTGCTACCTGAGCACTTTGCAATTTTATTCTTTTGAAGTGTCTATTGTACAGTTTGTCTGACTTTCAAGCTTTTAGCTAGAACTGGACATTTGCAGCCAGACAGAGGAATTTAAACTAAGTAGCATGCTACGGACTTGTCAGGCTCCAGTATACATTAGGGGCCGTACTGATGCCAAACGCTCCTGACCATCAACATGAACCTAAGGGTGAGGCTCTTCTCGTGCCACTTTAGCCATCTAAAAGCTAAGCTGCTTCTTTGATCACTTTGACATTGCCGAAGGGAGATCTACCAAAGCTGAAATCTGTCTATCTATCTCACCTATTTCAGGCATTTTTGGATAGGATGAATCTCCCGCTGGATTTGCCCAGCCCACTATGTTAATGGTGGGCTTGGACCGGATGCCTCCATTTTACACAGCTCAAGCCATGTGAGATGAGGCCCATGACACAGAGCTTCAGATGGAGCTGGACTCTGATTTTGAGAAGGAGTGTCTGGAAGAAAGTTGGAAGCCAAATGAATGGAGGCTGTGCCAAGGTACCCAAAATGAAGGTTAGCAACACATGCTCTGAATTGATAAGCTCATTCAGAAAGCTATGTAATTGGAATAAAGATCGTTTGTGCTGAGACATTCACATCTTGACTCTGCGAGTGGTAGCAGTTGAATTAGGCATATTTTTAATGTACTTTGTGTTTTAGCATATAAATTTCCCCACTCTTAAAAAAAAATAATTTGCAATAAAAGTAATCTTTAAAAAAAAATGCACAAAACAAGGGTCCACTACAGGTGACTCTGCTTGGATTCTATCGCTCTGATACAATACAAGCTAAAGCAAAGGGCATTAATACTGGCCTACTGAATGCAGACCTACAACTCTCCCACTGAATTTCCCATTGCCTCTTTCTAATGACCTTACCCCTGTGTTTGAGAGATGCCTAGACAAAGAGCAATCTTTTCTCTCTTTTTTTTTTTTTTTAAAGTTCCTGGAGAAACACATTTATCTATCAGGAAAAAATATGCTTTACCTGGAATACCTCAGGATATGGAAATTTGGTCTTCTGTCTCATTTCATTACCAGAGTAGGAGCTTAGGTTTGCAAATGGTGGACACTTAGTGGTATTAATAGGATGGGAGATGCGGCTGCCTTGTAATATGTGGTAAGGACAAACACCTGAATCTGGCAGAGTTTTGCAGTAGGGGACAATAATGAATATAAATGCTAAAGCAGTTAAATGACAGATAATTCACCTGCTCACCAAAAACTCAAAAGAGCAACTGGGTTGGAGCTGTGATAAGTCCGTGAAAGAGTAGATGCCCCAGCAGCAGCCTGTTGTGCTGGCAGACAGGAGCACAGGCACTAAAAGGTAATTCAGGACATAAAACCCCTCTGCTGTTCCTGTCAGTACTCAGGTACATTGCAGGAATGCCCCTTCCAATACTGCTTACAAACTGTCCAGAAGGCATAAAATATGCTAAGTAGCTGTTAAAGGTTAAAAAATAACGTGGCAGAGAAAGATGAAGGATATACATAAAAATACATTGAAGACACTTCTGATCGAAACGTGAAATGTGACATTTTTTCTGTTTGTGATGCTGCAGAGTGCAGTAGCTGTGGTGGTGGCAGGGCTGTGGAAGGGTTTTTTTTCCTATTAAGGGCAAACAAAATGAAGTCAAAATTTTAAGTTGAGGAATTTTCTGCTGCTAGAAGGCAAATTACTACACGCACTACTACAAAAGAGCAGGGGTAAACAATACAATATGCTGCGAATTGCGGATGCGTGTGCAGTAATGCCGTGAATACATTAACTTCCCGTGTTGTCAAGGCAAGTGACAGCGGCTGACTGAAATCCAGAAAGGAGCTACTGTCAGCGCGGCGCTCGCCCGGGCAAAGTCACATCTCTCCTAATAACAAAGTCTATTCCGTTTACATCTGACATGGTGATCGAGAAGCTCTCATTTGGGGGATTTTATTTATTTTGACCCAGGGAAGTCCACTGAGCTGCTCGATCAGGCTCCAGCCTCCTGCCACGGCAATTAGACAAACTCGTCCACACTCCTTCATCAGTAGGACGGCATTTTCTGCACCTCTCTTTCTTTCCAGTAACTTTTTTCCCTCCTGATGGACTTTACTGCAGAAAGGACAAAAAGAAAAACGCAGGAGTAAATAAAGCAAGCTCTTTTGGAACTATGCCTTGGATGCTCCGGCCATTAGTGAGGAAAGGGTTGTTTCACGAGGGGCAGCGAGTCACGGAAGTCTGTAGTTTTGTGCCTACAACAGTGCACCAATCTGTGCAGAAAAGGGACTGCACAGCCCCATGTTTCTCTTTCCTTGTGCTGTGCGTGTCCCCAGGAAAACCCCTAAAAGGCTAAATCAGTAGATTTAGTCCGTCTCCTGGTTTGATTAAGGGAGGTCTGTGTGTGACTTAGCCTGTACTGAACATATCCAAGGCAGGAAGGTAAACATCCCATTGTGCTGGATGTGATGAAAGAAAATCCTGGAAAACGATGCACTTGTCTAAGAAAACTGCCAGAGGCAGATTATTAGGTCTGAATTAAAATGCAGACGAGATTCATTAAATTGTTGACCCTGCCCCCTCCAAAAAAAAGTCAGGTTGCCATCTTAAATTGACAGCATTAGAGACAAATTATGTGCACTGATTAATAAGTGTGGGCTAAATTACGGCTCAGAGGGCGGGTGGAGTGCTGTGGGAACAGGAGCGAGGGAAGGAGCGGAGGAGGCAAAAGCCATCCTGCCTGCAGGGATAGAGCAGTGCCAAGGGGCGGGGGGCCCTGTGGCACCGGGGGTGCAGAGGGGGACGGAGGACCATCGATGGGGGGGCGGGAGGAAGGAGCTGAGCCTCCTCCAAAGATCCCATTGCCTCCGGGAGGAAGACGGTGACGCGGCACCCACTGCACAGCACTCTGCCAACACGCTCCCTCGGGACAGCGGTGGTGGGGATGAGGGGTGAGCTCAGGGACTACATTGTCTCTTTTCTTTGGGGTAGAGGGAACTTTTCATTTAAAAAAAGAAGGACAAACCCACCCAAACCTTGGAAGGGTTGGATTTAAGAAGTTAAATAAGAAGGGTAGGGTAAATCAGAGACTTGAGGAGCCAATTTCCATCACAGCGAGGAAAAAAAATACTGACCATTTCTCTGTTTCAGACAAAAAAAGGAAAAAAACAGGCATAACAGTATGCGTATTATTCACAAGACATAATTCTCTGAAAATACCATGACCGGTACATAAATAGCAAAATGAATGTTATTAACATGTTAATTTTACTAACCCTTTAACCTATTGATTAGCCAAACAGAAGAAAGCAGCATCTT
>VYZM01007056.1:450736-581173 GCA_013398915.1 Dromas ardeola
CTTTTCACACCCCCCCCCCCCCCCCCGCCTTTCATGTAATTGGATTCAAATTCACATCTGTAGCTACTAAACCAATGTTTTCAACCTTTCTTCTACACCTCCCCACCCCCAACTGTTTAACCTCCCATCTCGAGCTCTGGCATAAATGTAAGCCTTTATTTGTGAATATTCCGATAAGCACTTTGCCTCCAACTATATTGTTCAAGTACCAGCATCATTGTTACAGCTGTAATTGTTACTATCAAGACACAGTTCTTTGTAATTAGAAAGTCAAGATGGTATTCAGCAGTATGGCAGCACAGATTCTCATTTGTTAGGCTATTAGAAAAAAAATGTTTACAGAGAAAACAGTGTCATTGTTTAGTGCTCTTAATTGACCATCTGCCTGGTAAAGAAATGTCCAAAGAAGGATAAATAAGACTATAGTACACTTATTTATTTATTTATTTTCTTTGTGCAATGAGTAAATTAGGAAAAGCAACAGCAGATCCAAACTAGACAAGACATTGCTAAATCAGGCTGCAAGTGAAATCATGTCATGAATACATTAACTTTTATTTCTCTCAGTGTCAAGACTCGTGTCTGCATCTTCCTCAAAGTTTGTTGGGAAGAAAAAGGAGGCCAGATCTTGGTGGGCACTGTGGAGTTGACAGCATTCATCTTTTAACAAAGTCAAGCATATGCTGCTTTGAGTGCAGCATCTTTGCATGCTCAATGACGTGTTTAATGTCACCTTTCCCACTGTAAATCATCCCTGAGTAAATCCACAAGGGAGAGTGGTACTAGGAATTAAGCAGGAGAGAAATAAAATTCATGACCATGTGGTTCTATCTCAGGGAATTTGGTACGTATTGACAAGAGAGATTCACACCTGACGGGGCCGAGAGCTAATTTGTAGTAGGGCTGTTTATCTTCTGCCTGAAAGGGATGCTTTTTCATATTTAATGTGCATTTTCCTCATCTCCATGTGTGTATGTGTTTGTGATTTAACGTGGCTAAGGGTACGTCTGGTTTTGCTGCTTGGCAAAAATGTAGTTTCAAATTTTGGGGTAATTAAAAATTCTGGTTTTTTCCTAAGTAAAGGAGGGGCAGTTTGGTCTTCAAAAACCGGATTTGATATTTTCATTGCACAAGGCACTGTCTTAGGTGGGGAGTATTTGATCTGTTCTTGCAACATTTGTTTACATTTTTGAAATGAGAAATGAAAAAAAAACCAACAGCATTACCATGCTAAACCAATATGGTAAATGACCAAACTGATCTTTTGTACTATTTGTCTTCCAACATTCCAGGTGGAAACAATCCAGTACATTTATATGCTGATTTATTACAGCGTGGAGTAAAACAAAATAGAGAGCAGCAATAGCGAAAAAGAGGAATGAACTAAAAAAGTAAGAATTACATTTAAAAATAATAATAATCTCTCAAAACATTGCCTTCCAGTTTTGAAAGCCACCAGGACACCAGTAAGCGGAGCCCCAGTTCTGCCTCCTCCACAGCCACTGCAACGTCCATACAGAGGTGTAGCCACTCAGATGGTGACAGGGGGACAGCAACCAGTGCCCTCACAACAATTAGCGGCTGACAGTGGTGATAACGCTGATAGGTAACATTCCCCAATACTTAAAAAGCAGAGAGTATTTTAGCCATTAGTTCCCACATTGATAACTGGACTAATGGCTCAAAATGAATTTTCTTTCCATAAGACCACTCGTTTGATGCCTTCAACTAATTCCTCAGGTGCATCGTCCCTTGTCCATCTGTTCCCTACTGAAACCTTCCTTTTTTCTGTCTCTCCTGATTCCACCTCTAAATACTGACCCTAATTTTGTTTCTTTTTTTTCCCCGGGTACTTACCCCCGTGCACAGATCATTTCTGACTTTTGAAGGAGTACCTCAAAATCTTGGTTTTCTGCCTGATGGTTTTGGTAAGAGGCGATAGCTAATGGAATAGCTATCATTTGTCTTAAAAACACCAACATGTAATATATTGTTTCTAAATTTAAAATTTTATTTCCCTCCCATTTCTGGAGATCTTTCATTAGTGTCAACTGCATTTTTTCAGAGAGCAATGACCCACCTTTTTACTAATTTTTTTTCCTTCCAGTAGGGAATATGGCTTGTATAAGATCTTCCATCAGCAGGTGCAGGAAGGTGAGAAGTGCACAGGACTTTCAAGACACTGCACCTTTTTCCTGACCTAGAGACACACAGATTTTTGAGGTCCAAAGTCTTTTCTTTTATATCTTCTGAACTGGAACCCAGGGAAGTAGATATCTGACCCTATCGAGATCAAAAAGCCTGCTCAGGCAGCCTCCTGCTTGTGCACGCTTACGTCCCCGCACACACTGCCTGTTTCACTTACTGCTATACCAGTTTTGATAGCAGTATGATAATGGCGTCTTGAAGGTGGCTCTATAAACTGCATCTGTACCTGTTTCCCTGGCAGTAGGTGTATGTGCGAGCACCCGTGTGTCAGCATGCCCCTCGCTGGGGTAGGTTTTACATGAAGCCTGTGCCTGCATTTTGTCTGCATGTGCTTTAGAGTACCGAGCAGAATAAGTGGCTCAGAAAAATCTGATTGACACCAGTAGTTTTAAGCTCCTGCATGTCTAGCTACTTGTTCAATTTGTTTAGTCCAGTGGTCTCCTTTATTAGGAGCCTTAGGGTTTTTCTTTTGATTTGGCAGGATGATTATAATGAGAGCTCCTTAGTGCTACTACACCAGGGTATCTGCCCACTTGCTCTCAGCCTCTGCTGTATAGCTTGTGATTAATGTAAAACAGTCAGATGCCCTTCAGATCAGTCGAATTTGGGGATTCTATTATAAACACAAAAAGCATGCCGACCGCACAAAGCCCTTGGTGGTACCAATTAAAGACAGCGTCATTCAGAGTTGGCACTTCTCATGCCGCTGCTTTTTCTTTTCTTCTTCTTCTTCTTCTTTTTTCTTTGCACGGCAAATCTTTTCCCTGGCAGCGGTGGCCCCTCTGCCGCCGTGCACCTGTGCCAGGCTCCAGCCCCAAGGCATTACTTCCTTGGGTAGAGGGGAAACACCTTGCTGCCCAATTTCTGCGCCCCTTAGCTAGCCCTCCATCTGGCCAGACGTGAGCAATGGGATTTGAGCACAATATCTCTTCAGGTCATCACACAGGGATCAGGAGTATTGCCTGGACTGCCCCTAGCAGAAAGCCCTGTGCTGTCCCTTCCCTGCTGGTGCAGTGGCTCTAGGCTGCTACCACAGATCATTTCACGAATTTCACGGTAAGACCCCAGCTTATCAACATTATCTTTTTATTCCAGTCAGTATTCCAAGTATTCCTTGCATGTCACGAGTGAAGAGCTGGATTATTCACAAAGTGTCCAGTGTTAAATCCTATTTACATGCAAAAGTTGTGCCAGTTTACCCTGAGGTTAAATCAGTGCAAACCCCTTCTGTGAGGACTCTTCTAAACTAATGAGAATGACCTCCCGTAATTTCTTTAATTAAAGAACAACAACCACCTAAATCAAGATAAAACATGCTTCATATTAAATAAGGTTGGCCAAGCAAATGGGTTTGCATTGCTTGAAATACTGACTACACTTTTTACACTGACTGAATGCGCTTGGGCAGAGCAAATCTCAGCTCGGGGTTCTGACTTCTGGTTCAGCAGCTGCAGCAGTGGGGGAGTGTTACACCTGCCCCCACCAAACTCAGACGAGGTTTTGCCTCTGCCTGTGAGGTGGCCAGGGTCTTTCTCCAGCATACACATTTTGTGTTAAATCCCATGCACCAAGTTTGATATTTCACAAGTTCATATAAAGTGTCTGGACGAAGACAAAGCGTTATTTTTAATGAAAGTTACTCCCCTCACCCTGCTACGTGTTTTGTCAGAAAGGAATAAAACAGCACCATACAAGAGCAGAGAGAAGAATCCTTTATTTCTGAAATTTTGTCTTCCAGACTCAAGCTTTTTCTTGCATAAGGCTCTCCATAAATCTGGGGTCTTGTCACTTTGATCTGTTCACCCTCTGTCTACAACATATACTCCAATCACACTTCTTAATTAATGGACTATAAGGAATTAAAGAACCCTCGCCTAAGGAAAAAAAAGAAAAAAGTACTGGTTTCTTATTTCTCTGCTCCTTTCTTAAAAAAAAAGCCCGACCTTTGAAAGCTACTTAGATGACACTTTCAGTTGTGCAGGCGATGGCTATCCTCCGTCCTTTCAGTGCTGATTCAGGAAACCGCTGAGCACAGAAGAGGTGTTGTTTCCCATCCAACAACAACAGTCTCATCACAAATCTTGCGACCATCTAAGAAGATCATCTTTTTTATCTCAAGATATCCCCTTCTAATCCAGCTGTTTTCTAAGTCTGTCCGGAGAGATGATTATTCAGCTGCTTTTCACAGACGTAAATCCCTCACTTGCTCAAATCACCCACTAGTGTAGGGGTTGGTGTCTCCCCATAGGACTCTCCCCATCGGTGCTCAGACCCTCCTGGAAGGGGCTCTATGCTCAGCGAAGCCAACCAGAAAAGTTAGCCCATGAGGCTACGGGGCGTCAGTGGTGTTCACCGTGTCTGTATCATACTGTAACAAGAACCTTATGAACAAAATCACTGTGATTAATCCTAGCAGAAAATGTGGGCAAAACTGGAATGTGATTTTCTTCTCAATCAATGTTATGGAGCTCCCACAAATCTTTTAATAATGTTTTATTCATGGATGAAAAGATGCTCGGGTCCCAATATATTATAGTCATTCATGTTTAGACCTGTAAATGAACCCAAAAAATAATCGTAATATTTTGTTGCTTGCAACACATAGAGTATACACTCAGCTTACTCGTATATAAATTAAAGATAAACTGCATTTAATCGCATTAAGCATTAAAACGTAAGCAAACAAATTGAATAACAAAATCTAGCGGGATGGCAGAAAAAGAAAATAAGCTCAGAAAATAATTGGTTCTAAGGAAGTTAATGAAAGTTTGTAGTATGCTTTTTATATGAATAGAGTTCAGAAGAGATTATTTTTTTGAAGTGTTACTCACAAATCTCCCGTATCCACAATAGATCTTTTGTTAACTGTACCTGCACATTTATTGTGTATGACAGCCTAATAAAATGAAGTCATTTTAATAAACATTGTATCAGAATATCCTATCTTCTATGTGGCAATGTGAATTTCCACTACTGAAGGAAACATTTAACATTCTCACCATTTTAATACTTTTAATAAATATTTGCAATTCCTGTGATAATGCATAATGGCAGAAAAATGCATTGCCTCCAAAATTTATGTGGCTGCTGGTAGGTGGCCATTTTCCAATTTTCTGTCTCGCTAATACACATTTATTATGTTTTTGTAAGGGCTTTTTTTTCTTTCAGTATTTGGCTTGCCATAAAATTGCTGTTTCTTTTACAAGAGAAAGCACTCGTGAGAAAGAAATTCCAATTGAACCTAAAACTGACAAATGGACATCTGCTGGCCAGCCAGAGAAGAAAAGCATTTGCCTGACGTAGCTCTCAGTTTGATCCCTTCCCATCAGCCGAAGGCACAATATGTTTGGATCAGAGACTCATATTCCGAACTGATAACAAGAATCAGTTCTCGCTTAGTAATATTTTCTGAAGTGTGACATTGCATTGCATCATGTTGTGCATGACATGACATGAAATAACATAACGTTACATGATGGGTTATGACATAGGGAAGCACGATGCAAGTTAATATTATGCATCACATATTACTTTTTTTCTAAATTGTTGGATCAGAGCGTATGATGGGCTGTGAGTGGTCTTTTCTATGGGTTTATACAACAGCCATCATTACAGTATCTGAGCATATACCAGCAGATAATTAAGCCTCTATTGACAGCTGAAATCCTTGAATTTTTCAATAAGCACATATCGTTCTCTGTTTTTAAGTAGTAGTATTCATTTGAAGAGCAAGGGAGCAGTGACTCTCTAAGTGTGCAGCATGAACAGACAGGCAGTAAGAAGTGGTAAAACTACTAAAATGATATATACTTATCGTCCAAATGGAAGGAAGCTGATTTTGTAAAACTCTTTATTGCATTCATAACAAAGCAGGGGATATCCTGTATCACAGAGCATGTGCTTCTTGAAGAGCCTTTCTGGTAGCAAATGATGTTCAGAGAGCGCGATTTGTTATCAGAGAGCTATTTACGATGGCCAAGATAGAAGGGCACTGAATAAATATCTATAGCTCTCAGGAACTGAAACATGATGGTGCAATAGATGGAAAGAAATATCTCAAATAAGCAGAGGAACAGAACCTCCCTACCAAAGGTGACTGCAAATTCAATAGCTTTCTCTTTTGTTTTTTTCAAAGCTGTGAAGCAACAGGATCATCCAGATGAATAATATACTGCAATGGAAAGGAAAAGAATGCTTTGTCTCTAAGCAGGAAGTGGTATGTTGGGGGTTTTTTTCTTAATGTGCATGAGAGGGATTTTTTGTTAAGAAGAACTATATAAAACCAGACCAACTAGGAGGCCTTTTCAGGCTTCTCTGCCAGTGAAACCTGGGGAGGTTAGTATTATTACTTTTTAGGCAAAGCACGGGCGTGTAGCCACTAGCAGACTCTGATTCTATTGAGAGGACCCGATACATGTGGCATTGTGAAAATGAGACTTGGGCTACTTACACATGTCATTAGTGTTGTGAACACCTTCCTTTGCCCCCACCCTCTGACTGAATTCCGTTTTCTCTGTTTGTGATGCACATTAAAAAAAACACAGGAACAGTATGAAGAAGTAATTGCAGAAAACACCAATGTGTCCTGATTTTCAGAAATGCTGAGCACCTGCTGTTTCCAACAACTTCAGAAAGTAAGTCTGTATATAAAGTGCCCTGGAAACAGGAAGGTATGGTTTCACCCACGGCCCGCTGGTCAAAGCCCTGCTGCTGTCTTAGTGCCCTGGAAATCATTTCTCCGATAGGGCACAGCACAGCTTATTGACCATGCGGGCAACATGCGTAGAAATTAAAGATTGATGGCTGACTTGTAATGAATGAGGAGTTAAAGGTACAGAGTGTTTTTCTTATATATAATTTATATTTATCTGCTGTCAGACTGCATTCCACTTATCCTGGCGCCGTTCCAAGGATGCATTAGCATTACTGCAATTAGTGTGAGAAAAATTAGGTTTCTTCAACCTGTATTTCCATAGGACTTTAGGACCTCTGCAGCAGGTGACAGGACTTCTTGCCAAGATGCACAAATAGATGGACCGTTATTAAGGCTGATTTCTGATGCTGATTTGTGCTTTTCCTCTTCTCCATCAATTATTTTTCTTTGATTAAAGTAATTTCTGGAATGATAAATACAGTCTCCCTAGCAAAGAAGAAAGACTTTCCTGTACCTGTGCTCACAATATCAGGAGAGGCAGATCTTCTTCATCCCGTATTGTTAAATACACTCAAAAAGAACTTCTTGGCTATAAAGAAGGAAGTGACAAAACATGGTTCATTTTGGCACCTTCCATGCACTTCCTACCATCAGGGAGCACAGTCCCTCCTCGCTGCAGTTGCGCCCTGTGCAGAAGAGGTGCAAGTGAGGAGCATGGTGCACGGCCACAGCAGTGACCACTAAGTCTTTCTGCAAAGGGTCACTGCATCTTCAGCGACTGGTTTGAAAAAAAGGGGGCCAGTCCCCACCAATCTGTTGGTTTGTTTTTTTTTCCCTGGTGCAGGCCTTACAGATAAATATATTAATGTCAGTGGCAGGCATAGACGGGCTGGCATTTTCTGAACCTCAGTGAAGCTTGGTAGGCTCAATTACGTGGTGGCATAAAAAAAAGAATAGGACCCTTTCCTTTGATGAGAGCAAGGCATAACTGCTGCGGCTAAAAACTCAGATATTCACAGTCGCGGCCGACAGAGTGTATTTGCTCAGGAAAAGTTGCAGTTCGTGTTAGATTACTAGTTGGCATTTGACTGTAATTCATAGAGCAAT
Source organism: Dromas ardeola (assembly GCA_013398915.1). Classification (NCBI taxonomy): domain Eukaryota; kingdom Metazoa; phylum Chordata; class Aves; order Charadriiformes; family Dromadidae; genus Dromas; species Dromas ardeola. The sequence goes on from VYZM01007056.1 coordinate 458,706, forward strand.
AAAGGCTACAGAGGGTCTAGTTAGGAAAAATGCAGCTGAGCAGTACGTAATAGCTGCTGGGGCACCCGGGCTGTGTTTGAGTTAATCCACTGCCATCTTTCTTTATCTTGGTCAGACACCGCATTCATGTTTTCACCAAAGCAGCAAAGTGACTTTTCATTATGCAAGCTCCTGTTGCATACCGCTGTCTGGGAAGCCCTCAAAGAGGGGAGCGAGAGGGTGCCTTTCTCTTTCCCTGAACTAAAAAAGGACAAGACTACAAACAGTTAACTGAGAAATAGGACTGGCTACTGTACAGGAGGTTAAATCTCTAATTTGCTGGGGAATTATGGGCAAGTTGCTTCATTGTCTGCATTTTTGTTTTTCCCTTTACTTGACCTATGTTGGCCCCAGCTCAGGAAAGAATCGCTATTTGGAAAAGTGCTTATGGGACTGAATGTGAATGTTTCGGTGCTTTCCTGCACCAGTCCTGGCGATACTGCAGCGCTGGATATGTATGAGAGCAAAGGCACAGTTTTCATTGATGACCATGGGCTTATGCCAGGAATAAAATTGCAGTTTGGAAGTGATCAGGTAGAAATTTTCTGTAGTTTTTTTTTTATTTAAACTGAAAATTAATTGTGTCTAATTCTTTTTCACAAACAGCATCTATCTATTTTGAAACTAATTCAGCTGAAAACCATGAGAATTAGGGGTAAACTTTTCAACGTTCCACCAGAATTTCTGTCTGGAAAATTGTGGCAGTCTTGAGTATCTGTCCAAAAAGATAATTATTTTTAATAAATAGTATTTTATTACTACGTAAACTATCTTATATATATTTATACATGTGTGTTTTATATATAATTTATATAATAATCAACAAAATATATCAATAAATAATAATATAAATTATTTATTATAGGGTAATGGTATAATATTATTATGTAATACAAATAGTGTACAGTTATATAGAAATATATAATTAGTATTAGGGATACTGGAGAAAAAATGTCATGATTTTTCTTTGCAATGGGCAATATTCAAATATTGGGGTGACCAGATGAAGGCCCCTTCTGGCCCCTCCTCCTGCCACTGAAGTCAATGGCAAAGTGCAGCCCAGAAATTTGCTCATGAATTCTCTGTTGCGAAATGGTAGACTTTTCTACATACTTCCTTTTGGCTAATTGATTTCTTCCCAAATTTACAGCCATGCTGCCTTTTTACAACTGCTTTGTGGACTTGCACTTCTTGTGATGAATCCATTCCACACTAGAGAAATGTCTGTGGTTTGTTTCCATCTATTTTATTAAATGGAGGATACATCATTAAGTTTTTGTGTTGCTCGTGTTCAATGCAAGTTGTTAAGAACCAGATATCTGAAGAAATGGAGAAAAGTAGATTAAAGATTTCCTGTCCCTTCATAGCTGGCTTTCTCTTAGATGAAACGAAGAATCTGTGAGCGGACACATAGTGGGTGATACAATCGTTTCTTTACCAATAAGCTAACTGTATCAGCGGTCTGAATCTTAGCATCTTTTGATAATGATTTCCTTGCGAGGAGAATTCACATTCACATATACATATTTCTTACTCTGGTGCATGCATGCTGTTTCCTTAGTGATGGACTGTGGATTACGGGCCAGCTCTCCTGGGTCAGTTGTCAAAGTATAATTCACCTAAACAATTTTTTGGGGGGTGTTGCACCAGTATTTTCAAATCAGGTTGCTCTCTGAAAGGAGGTACACTGTAAATTTTAACCTCACAGCACAAAATTTGCCTCGGATATGAACGGCAGGTAGATAAACGGGAAACAGATTGTTAAAAAAAAGACAAACCATACTTTGCGCAAATGTTGCACTTGAGTAGTGACCCTGATCGTCACGCAGAGATTTAAACTTGTGCTGATTCTGCATCCTCACACCCCGACCCTTATGAACCTCAGCCCCCAAACTTGCAGGGGAGCCAGTGCGTTCTCCCCAGCAGTGTGCACGGCACTGCCCATTTCATCCATGTCAGTGCGTTTAGTTTCCTTGCAAAAGATTTCTCAGAAGCGACTTTTCATTACAGAGGGTGGCTGATAAAAAAAAAAAAAAAAGAAACAAAAACAAGCAAAGAAAAACACCCAACAATAGGGAAAACTGTGGCACTTCCCCATGAATCTTGTTACGCCCCGACATTTTATAAGTATTTAATGTGATACCTTGTAGGAATAGGCAGCAGCAGACGACTGCAACAACTTTAAAGAACAGCTTTTTTCTGTCACTTCTTTTACAGTGCGGCCCAATAGTCTTCCTACCAGATATCGCTTGCACAGTATCACCATTTCTCTTGGGATAATCAGTATAGGTTGGTAATAATGCATAGCAACATACAATTAAAAATTAATAGTGAAATGATTACATTATTCTCTTCTAGCAGAAAAAAACCCTCCACCTTACAACAAAGGCCTTTAAAGCACTTTGGCTGTTTTCCAAAACAGCTAATTAATACTGCACCTCGCACGACTTCCGTGAAGCAGCCGCACTATTGCCAGGCAGGAATTGCTGCCTGTCCGGCGAGGAGCTGGGCAGGTGTCAGGGAAGGCTCTGCTCGGCGTCCCTCTGCACTCGGCAGTGCCAGGTGTACCATGCCAGGAAACCCTGCTCAAATGGCAACAGCACGGCAAGTCAGTCTCTTATAGTATGGGAATAATCCGTGACATTCAAAACTGAGAGACGATGCGTTGGGAAGTCGAGAGAGAGTGGATTTGCTTTCCTCAACACCAAAACAAAGGCTTTGCAATGTTACACATATTATTCTGATCACAAAAGTATCTTGCATTAGGGCTTTCAGCATGAGATAATTGACCTTGACATTGCTTTCAGCTAAGGGCGCATAACTCTTATCACAGTGACTTATCTTGAAGAAATGCATGCAACTGCAAAGAATATTTACTTACTATCTTCTCCTTTTTTTTTTTTTTATTCTGGAAAACTGTGCACTGCAAGGACAAGTAGGCAGAAGTCTAGAGAGGGAAGGAAGGTATTTTATGTGGATGAACACATGAAGAGGTGATTATGTATTGCTAAAAGTCTAATCCTTGGATAAACTACAGTTTGCTATTAATTCTTTGGACTTGCTTAGCTGCTACTTAACATTTCCATGACTTAACAATTATATTCTTGAGCTAAGAGTAACTTTTCAACAAAATGTGTAGGGATTAGAAACATTGATAATTATATTAATTAATATTAATGGGAGTGACAATATTTGTAGTCATATGACAAACATGAGGAAAGCAGGGCTTTAATTTTATCAATTAATTCTGTTTCTAATTGCTTTCGCTATTCAATTGTCAGACCGTGTTCCACTTGCAACAAGGAATGTGTTAAGCAGGAAACGCAGACCAAAATGAAGGGGAAAGAGATGCGTATTTGTATACAGTATCGTCTGTTATCCAGAAACATATTTAGCCTTGTCTGGGGGCTTTGCTTTTTCTCCTATCTGTCTATTTATTATAAATGCCAATCATCCAGAGTAATGGGTTCAGTCTCATTGAGATGGGTTAGTGGGTAGAGAGGCACTCAGGAGCAGAAAATGCCGCTTTCTGAAGAACTCTCGGAATTCTCAAATATCCTTCTTCCCACGCCTTCCCATAGGTGCAGGATGAGCACAGGACAGCAGGACGAGCAGACCCTGGAAAAGAGAGCTCCGTGTGTATATCGACACTGACTCCTCAGATTTGTTTAATACATTTGATTGGACCGAAGTTGTCTCTAGAGGAAGGCAGAGAGCTGCAGTCCATTGGCCTTAATCCTTCCCTGTGCTCCCGTATCTTTATACTGCTCCACCAGCTCAACACCGCCGTAAAACCAACATAATCCACCCTCAGCGCTTCCTGGTGTGAAGGAAATCCCTCGCCAGATCCCTTGCTGAGTGTCACAGCTGCCACAGAGGCTCATTGGCACCAGGAGGAAGGCAAAACCCTCCCTGCAGATGTGTCCGGTGCAGGGCAGAGCCGGGAGATGATGCTCTTGCTTGGTGTCCCACCAGGCTCGGGGTGTGCAAAACTCCAGCCGTAAGGGTGGAGATATCCATTGGGAAAAAAATCATACCCATAAAGTTTTCTGCATGAAAATCTTCATGTCCTGAAACCTCTCTCCTCAGAGAGGTTTCAGCCCGTAAAGAAATCTTAATGTGTTGAAGTTTCCCTCCGCACAGTCTTCACCACATAGCAATCCAAGAGGCCAATGAAACAAATAATGACTATCTCCTGGGGCGGCCCCAATAAAAGAAAATGCTGCCAGCTAAAAATTGTGCTTTTGGTGGCTCTACAGGCAAGATATCAACAATCTCTACAACTGCTAATCCCCTCGTGTGGTTTTACACTCACTGCCCTCTCGGTCTGTGCCCAGATGCTCTATGCAACGTTTCGGGGTCTGCTTTTCTTCTCAGCTCATCCCTCCTCTGGTCCTCCTTAGGATTACACCCCTGTAAGACTGAATAAATACCTCGCCAAACATTGCGCACGCAGATGAAGGAAGCTATCACCCGGTAAATGCTGGTTTAGTTGCTTTATGGCTTTTGCCAGCTAAACTGGGAAAAGCTGCTGTCTGCTCGCCTTGGCTATGTGGATGTTGGGCGTGAGTGCAGGTGGGAAAGGGGCCTGGGGAGCTCCTGATCACCACCTCACTGAATCAGGGGTGAGTCGCCGCTGAGGGCGAGGGAATACCCCCAAATTTCTACTTCTTGTGGGCTGGATACTCTGCCCGTCCAATCCCTGCTCCTTGTTGACAGCCGATGCTGATCCCTAGCGCATTTGCATCTATGCATATTTTTAGGATAAAATCGGGAAGCATAATTGTATCTTGTTGTGCAAGCCACATTGTCAAAAGGCATTCCGGACAGCTTCGGATCTTTTGTGCTGGTATAAACGTTGCTGCTTCTCCATATCCCCGTCAGGGACAGAGCTCAGAGTTAGTCTTTTGTGTTTGTTTCCACTGCTCCGGGATGGACCTGTGAGCCTTTGCTTTTCCCCGTCAGGAAGCATAGATTTAACGTATCGAACACACCAGAATTGCTTAATGAGTGCTCAGTGAATATTAATAAAAGTTTGGACGTGACTTAGGCTACAATGGATGAGAAGTTTGAAAGCTTTGGTTCAGGATTACAGGAGGCTGTGAGAAAATATGGTATCCAGCAGCTAGCATATAGTGCAGATATTTCACTATCCGGGGATCTCTAATTACTAATAATGTACAGGAACAGTATGATATGTCCTTACAATTGCAGAATCCTTTTCAAAGATAATCTTTAATAGTTTATTTGACAACCTGTAAAATTATAGAAAATTATTAGTCTTGGGAATTACAAAAATCCCCATAGTACCGTCGAACAATAAAATTATAATTACCTGTGGGTAATTGAAATTTAACTGTTTTTTTATTGTATATCACACATCAATAGCAACATAAGTTCAAGAGTGTCCCCCTCCCCTCCCTTTTCTTTTCCTTACAGAAGCAGGGAAAATGGACAACCCTGCTGGTAGCTTGTGAGCCCTTGTCACAGAACAGAGCTTGAACAATTTCGATTAAAGCAGTATGTTCGAGACTGTCATTAGACCTGCATTAAATTACATATCTGGAATGTTAAAAATAAAGAGTACTGAAGCTTATTCACAGCTGCCTGTGGTAAAGTATGTAGTCGAGGTTTTGATTATCTTTAAAGTTCTTATTTTTCTCTTTTCTAAAACTTATTGTTTCGTCAAACAAATATATAGCACATTTAAGAACAGTATGAGCACATGAGCAGAATTGCTTAAGGTGGATAAAGCATAAGCGTGTTTCCATTCTGTGCTCAGTAGTATTGTTTAGTGCTAACAATGGTAATTTATCAATTATACCAGAGGGAACAAAGCTCTTTGCCTGTCTCTTAGCTCCAGAACTACCTATTACAAGGCCCAAAGCTTGAGACCCCTTCCAGACCTCGGGAGGCATCATTTAACGTTAGCATTTGCATTACCAGGTTTTTGCCTTGTCCTCTCTTAGTGACCCCATGGAGGCTGCTCAGCACCGTGGCACATCAAGACTTACGCGGCTTTCTTTCTAAACCGGGAAAATTATAACCTTTTTTCTTTTTTCTTTCTGAACCAGGGCTCTTGATAATGAGGCACGGCTGTTCGCCAGCCCCCTTTTCTGCAGCCTGCTCTTCTTGTCTAGTAGGTGAGACCGTCCAGTCCCCTCTTGCCTTGTCACTTGTGATGGCATTAAAGATTTTCAGAACAAGCTTAAGGACAAAACCAAGCTTTTTGGATGCTGTTTGGCCGACGCAAGCCCAAAAAGATGGTATGTTTGACACTGAGTTATCCATAGGACAGCTACTAAGATGCACAATAATGATGTTTGCTTCTATACAAGGATCAGGCTGGCTACTTTTATTTGATGCTGTAAAGTGCTTTGTGACCATTATGTGAATAGAACTGCACAAGTGAAAATGTCTCTGTTTCATTAAGAGTTTCAATTAAAGTATTTAATACACAGATTTTATCGTGAGAGGCATCACAAAGACAGAGTACAACATAATGGGAAGCCAGGTATTGTTATAATCATTATTGCTACTATTTATGTATAATCATTGAAGTATTAACTGAAATCCAGGAAATGGAGTTCCTGGACCCCAAAGAACTCATAGAAGTAGCCTTTTTTGGAGGAGGCAACAGTAGCAAACCATCTCTGTTTCGTGGCACAATTAATGGTGCATACAGCCCACTCTGGAAATCCATGATCCTTGAATGGGTCTTCCCATTTCCAAAGATCAAGTAAGGCAAAAACCACAGTGGTATCCATCACTGCCTGCTTTATTTATTTAGGTGCCTTTTACTCTTCCCAGCACACTTTTTTTCTCCGACTTGGTCTGAAGGGCACCCCTGCACATTAGAGCTGTTTGCCCAGCTGGAAGGTTCTCATCAAAAGCGTATTTGAATGCCTTTACCAGGGACCTGAGGAGAGGACTTAAATGAGCAGCTCAGATGCAGAAACGACCTGGTAGAGGTGGCGCTTCTGAAAGATCTCTCATCTTCACCACCCATGGGTGGTGCGGAAGGTGGCCACATGCCACCAAGGTGGCCTTGTGTTCCAGCTGTGTTCCAGTGGGGCTGGCCCAGAAGAGCACCACTTACTGTCCCCAGGGTTCCCACAAGCCAGTCCCTCTCATCTTTGCTTTGGGGATTTTTATCCCAGACCCATGACTCTGCCCCTACTCCATCAGCCAACTCTCAATATATGTGCAAGAGACTCCACTTGCACAGCTGGCGCTGTCTGATTGAGCAACAAAACCAAGTTGCTTGAAGTGTGCTGTCCCCATGTCTGAATAAACAGCATGGGGCGTTTGTGTAGCCTCATGGACAGGCAGCACCCTCAAAATGCCTTCTCCTGGGGCAGCTGCCCTGCTTTGCCTTGTGAAAAATGACAGAAGGAATGAACGTAACTCTCCCAAATAGTGCAGCGTTTGAAGACTTCTTGCTTACTACACTCTCCCCTCAAGACACAGTAAGGCTGGCGACAGCACGGTGGAAGGGTGTAATGTCTCCCAAGCCGTGTGCTGCGGCAGCAGTCGTGTCTTAGGTGAGCAACCACTCACTGCTCCGCTTTTCCCCAGTCTCTATCTGCTCTTGCATAGCTCTGTGCTCCTGCTACACAGTGCAGAAATGCCAGCTTTAGCCTCACTGCTTCCCCACCTCCTTCCCTGAAGATTACTCAAGATATTTTGTCTTCCTAGCTTGTCCTGCCCATCTGAGATTTTTAAGTATTTTGGCCTCCTAAAAGCTAAAGTGGAGCATTTGTATGAGATAGATAGATATAAATCAAGTATAAATCTTTCAAAAGGAGAAACCCCAAGGGGGACTGTATCATCAAAGCAGTTAATGGTCTAAGTTAGAGCAGAGGAGAGACAGGGCTGGCCCAAACTCTGGGTCTTTATGCCAAACAGCCGTGACCTCGTGTAACAGGAGATGTAGCTGAGAGAGTTTGGTTTGCTTTGGCTGTTTCCTAATCCTGACCCTTGACCAACACCTGAAGGCTACAGGAAAGTTTTTCTCCATCCTTATCTTGACCTTCATTCCCTGGCGGAGTCCAGCTGCTGAGCTCTGCCGCCCTAAAAAAAGAAGCTGGAAAGCTGTTGTCCACTAGGATTTATATATATGGGATGCTTGGAAGCTAAATCTTCCAACCACTAAAATGCACCATACTGTAAGACAAAGAGCAGGAGATAAATTCTCCTGCCTTTGAAATTTCAGCTCGTGTCACTCACTGAGGCTAATTTTTTACTGTTTTGATTCCAGTGAGAAGAGCTATTCTGACAGGAGTGTCTCCATGCTGTGATGCAGGCATGAAGTGAGAGCTAAGGATGAGCAATTGTAGCACTGTCAGGATTAAAGCCAGGTCAAGTTTTTTGTTTTGCTAAAAGACAGTTTTTTGGTGTAGCAATCGGGAAACTACATTGATGCAACATATTGAAAAGGACCAAAAGGTTACTATTTGCACCCACAAATATGATTCAAATAGAGAGACCCAGGCCTCATGGTAACGGGGAAATATTTTCAAGTGAAAGCTTTTTTTCAGCCAGTGACACCGAGTACAAGATAATGGGAGGGTCCAAAACGGGCTTCTGGGAGCTCCTCATGGAAAGCACCATTAATGCTCCTCATTTTGCTCCCATCTGTAGGGTGTTTCAGCTAAAAAATGTTTAGGTAAAGAGGCTGCAACCTTCCAAATAATAATAATAATAATAAAAAAAAAAAGGTTAGGCCATTTTTCTTTCTCCTGGATGAGGTTAGAGGTTAATAAAAGAGTTAATCCCAGCCTGCCCTGCGAAAGGAACAGCTCATGTTTGTGAGACTTCAAAAGCCTTTGGAGCATGTGCGTGGATGTTGTTATTTCCTGCCAGAGCTGTCCCAAGAAGACAGGGGCGAGATGCTGGTTTTTGGAAGAGGAGTTTGACCTTTACTGGAGCGAAAATAGAAAGTTCCATGTAAAATGTTTTTGAGAGTAAACCCCAATTCGATAAAGTTCTGGGTATTTAATTATTTTTTTTTCTGTGAGAACCTAAAATTAAAACTTACTACAGAGCAATGGAGGCCAACCACAGCATTTCAACCAAATGGGCCAGAGAATCTGGTTGGTTATTTTTTAAAAATTTCATTAAGTTGACTTACTTAAACTTTTAAATATGTTAACAGTTTTAAAGAAAAAAAAGCAAGGACATAGTCAATTTAGGAAACATTCAGCAAAATCATCTCTCCTCAAATTAAAGAAAAAAAGTATAGTAGTGATAAACATTATATAAATTTACGAAATTGTTAGGTGGAGCGGAAAACGTAAAAGCCCCGGAGAGCATTCTGTCTGAGCAACAACTCACACCCCCAACTTGTTCCCAGAGGACGGAGCACTGAACACTGCTTTGCCGAGCACGTGCAGCTTGCTGGATCTCTAGCTTCGAAAAAGCCTCAATGCTGCGATACGAGTTGGCCACTCCTTAAAGAAACACAACTTCCTCTTAAGCAGCATCTTGTGTTCAAATAAGGGAAAATCTCGGCAAAGGGTTTTAGAAGTGCAGCTCTTGGGGCTTGTCCTTTTCAGGGTTTTGCTCCATGTTCTGCATGAACGGTAGCGGGCTGGGACAGAGCCATCTTAGGGAGGGCGATTAATTACAGAACTGGCTTTTCTGAGCCTCTTCTCATTTTTGTGCTGTTTTCATTCTTGCCATTTGTAACCGCAGAAGGGCTACACCGCATCGGTGGAGGACATGCCTGTATTATGGCCCTGTGGGTGTGCAGAGAGGGGCTGGACACTCCCGTTTCTTGCCTGCAGGCAGCTCTACGTTGTGCCCAGCCGATTACAGCACCAGGCAGTTATTTACGAGGAGAGCTGGGTGTCCATTTGCTTTCCAGCATTGAGGGAATGCTTAGTGCACAGCATAAAAAATTACCTCAGGCCTTGTTGCCTTTTTGTGGAAAATATATACTACAGTCTGGGTTACTTTTACGACTCCATGACTGGTGTCCCCCTGCACAGCTGAGGGTCCGTACTAAGAAAGAGTGAAAATGTTATAGTCGATATGCCTCCGCAGAGAAACTGCACTGCAATTTCTTTTTTTCCTCTTTTCTTCCTTTTCGCGAGGCTCCTGTGCTACCAGCTAACCATTTCCTATAAGGCATTGTGTTAAAGTTATATAGTGTATCATATTAAATTTTATAACAGTGCTTTGTGTTTTGAAAAGACTTGGGGGGGAAACAGCATCAATCAGGGAACCACATTTGATAGACTTGGAAGGGGCCTCCTGGGTCATTTTGTCCAAGACCTCTATGAAACAGGAAGGCTTCTGCAAAATACCTTTCCCATAAATGTATCTAACCTTTCCTTAAAGACACTGAGTGATTGTGCCATAAATACCTCAAGCAGGTAAACTAGTCTGATTGACCTTACCATCAAGAAGTGTCTCCTAATACTGTATATAAGGTACAATTTTCCATTCTTTCAGCTGTAGCTAAGCAGGAAAAAAGGGCAAATACACAGTAATGGGCAACAGTACAGACTGTGCAAACAGTTTTGCTTTCACTTTACTGCCATCGCCTACCATAAATCTGGATGTACCATTGATACTTGGTTTCCCAGTGTAGCGTCTGTGATCCTTGTAGTATCTATCTCACTTTGTCTCTGACTTTTGGTGAGCCAACATTACAGAGTGTAGAAATAACGAAGACGTACGAGCAGCACTTTCCGATTCAGAAAGCCATTCAAAACCCTACGCCATATAGTTAAGGTATTTATTTCTATTTATTAGAATTTGTGAGTTGTTTCTTGTCAGGACCATGGGAGCTGGGGGGAAGCACAGGGCTTTCTATGTCTCTGTCAGAGTGTCAAAGAATAATTTTCATTCTCCTCCAACAATTGCGCATATTGAAAAATAAATACCTGGTAGTTTAGCTGTTTGTTGTTGCAATAGTAATGCATTGTGTGCTGTTTATGGCCCCACACTGCTCTGCCTTCTTTCTCTCAGTGAATATTAGGAGAAGTGTCGTTTTGTGTCGATGTGTTATTAAATCACAGACACATTCATTTCTGAGAGCTTCCTGAGCTGCACATAAACTATCTTTGGCTTGGGTGGCTTTTTTTCCCTTTTTTTTTTTTTGTTTTTGCAAGTGCTGGAAGATGGGGAGAGAGCTGAAGGCCAGTTGCTCTCCCACCTATTTCTGCCAGGCTACTTATGGAAAGGGGTTGTCTCCTGGCATCCATCCCACCTGGCTGACCATCACCTATTTCATTCTGGACGTAGCAGAGAGTTCGGCACCGTTCAGTGTATCCTCGCAGCTCCCAGGGAAAAACGTGTCTTTAACTGTGCCACCATGGTAGCAGCGAGGCGTTGCTGTCAGGTGTAAGAATGACCAACCAGCTTACGGTCATACATCGGCTTTTATTGTTGTCACCAGCCACTTCCAGCATCATACCGAAATGAGACACTGAAGTTGTCCAGTAAAAGCCTGGGAAGAGGTTTGGGACAAATATTATTGTAACTGCTCTCCCCAGCAGGCCCAGCTGGACAGCCGTTCTTTCCCGGACACTCTCATAAGAACACCATTCACAACCTGACCCAGAGAAGCGTATTTCAGACTAGCTGAGGACGACTCTTGAGGAAGATCTTCTTCAGAAGATCTGAGGAAGAAGTTTTACAAGGTTGAGGTATCCTGAGCTTGGTTTTAATGTCCGTTCATTGTTTTGGGGTAGATCCGGCCGTCCTCATTTGTTTTGGGAGTTTGTTTGTTTCCTAGTTTTACTTCTCATACACAGGGGACTGCTGCATAATGGGTCAGGAAAGCCGGAGTTAAGTCCTAAAAGAAAAAGACACAGAAAAGGTAAGATAATTTAGAAAGTGTATGGGGATCTGGGTTTGAAGATGTCGGTGTCTCTGCATGTCCCCACCCACACTTCTGTGTTGTGCCTCCTTTATGCCTCAAACCTTTGTGCCGATTCAGACTGGTACTCACTTGGCCTTCTCAGCTCAGGGCTAACCATTTCATGAAGACCTTAAATAAGCCCTGAAAAATAAAGACTTTTAAAAAAATGCCTTCTCCATACAATTAACTAAATGCCATCGTTTCTCTGATGTGCAGAGTTTTAAAATATTTGTTTAGTATTTAATCACACAGACATCCACCTCATTCAGCTGTTTAAGGGCAGAGGCTGGTGAGATCTTGACAATTCAATCTGATATAATAAAATCACAAGGGAATGTAAAATACCTATGTTCAGAAAAAAAAAAATACAAATACTAATAGACCTGCTGTTTGTTGCTTATATTCTTTTCAGCCATTGTCTTTTTCTCATTGAATCACCAGCTCAAGCTTCCCTTGTAACAGAGAGGAGTCCCAAGCCCAGCTCACCCCTCCCTCCCTCCTGCCCTGAACTCCAGCTGTACCAGCAGCCCCTGATTTGAAGCCCGCGCCATGGTTGCTCACCTGCCATCCTGGTGCCTGACCCACATGGCAAATTCAGGGCCGCTTCTTTCATGCTGACTTGCTTCAGCCCCACGTAGTGCCCCCCCCAACCCCGGCCTTGGCATGTTCCTCTTGGTGTCCCTCCATTCCCTGGACTGTAAATACTTGGTGGGGGGAGAGAAACATATTTTTGTTCTGTTGTGTTAGGAGGGGGAACGAAGGCAAAGAGAGCTTTTTTTTTTCTATTATTATTTTTGAGGGAGGGGTTTTTTTTTAGCACTGAATTCTGGCCTGTAACTGTTCTGTTAGGTACCCCTGAAAAAAAAGTGCATTTGCATCAGGTGCTCATAAAGAAAAGAAAAAAAAAAAAGAGCTATATCGGAGATTTTGTGATCCTGTTCAGTGCACAAACGCCAATCAGAAACAAATATGGGGCTGTATCTTGCAATCCATTTTGATATTTACAACAGAACATGGCATATCATTTAATTTAAATTTGCAGCATGCTCAGTGTAATTAATGCTGTGCAGTGCCTAGAAAAATCCTGATTTCTTAATGTGATACAATGCATGCATGCTGAGACCATTTTTTTAAACTACTGTATCATTTTGGAACATTAATGGGGAGGGACTACCATTAAACAGGGAAAAAAAAAAAAGCCATGCTCACTTTTTCTTTATGAAACTTCCATGCGGCTCCCCAAAATATGATGCAAACTACAGGTTTGTTTTAAAAGAGGTGGGGGAGACAGAGATTTAATTTTCCCTTGACACAGCATGATGCCCAAATAGGCAGGCAGCTATTCCTAAATTATGTGCATTTCATTCCTAGGAGCTGCGAGCATTTTGAACGGGCTGTTGTTAAATACAGTACACAAGCGTAAATACTCAAGGGACCAGCTAGCTGAAATTTTGGCATGAGCAGAAATCTGATATCTATCGCGGTAGTATCTGAGCACGTAATAAGAATGCATGTTGATTTGTCGGAGTGCGAAGGGAGGGGTTCTGGTATTCTGGGATGAGAACTCTTAAACTTGGGAACATCTTGTGTGAGTATAATAAGCTCTGGCATTTGCGTGCTGTGGTTTTGGCAGGGACAAAGATGTTCACATGTCATCTTTAGACCTGTGAGACTGGCCTGGGTCTCATTTTCGGAACCAAGAGACTGAATGCATGATAAAGATGTGTATATATTATACAGAAGTGAAGCGTGGGGAATTTACATCTCCACCTAGAAAACTGGGTAACAAAAAGGCAACGTGCTTGGCGAGAAGGGTCGGGACCAAAAGCTCTTCAAGGTCAGAAGCTTTACTGCCATGACTTCAGTGAGCTTGGCTGGTGTTTACCTTCTTTATCAGGCAGCTGTATGATCTGAATTGTGCAAAAAGAAGAGAAAAGAAAAAAAAAAACACAAACCCAAACCCCCTATCATTTTGCAAGGCATCAGTTTCTACCAGACCGTACTATAAAAAGCTCTGTTTATAGACCTGTTGATAGCAAAGCAAATTCTTCAGGTCCTCTAAATAAATCTGTTCCTAAATCTAATGCTTCAACTTCTATATTCTCATCTGACACCTGACAATTCAACCTTAAGAGTAATTGGTCCTGTCGTTGAACCTCTGCAAATACTGTATGAGGAGGGTGGACAATTTATTGATTTAGATTGATTCTTGTAAGAAGCATATGAGACAGATACGGTATCAGGTGTCACACACTCTGTCTATTACACGCCTCGAAAACATCCATAGGCGACGAGGCAGGGTTCAAGAGTATGCGGAGGTAATGTTCAGTGAGCACCTGCAAACGAAGCCGCCACCCAGTGATACCCGAGTAATTACCTAAGAGAGAGACAGCAGCCAGGAATGGCTTAATTGGCCAAGTTTGACTTTCAGGGCAGTGACGAGATGGCTCCTCTGTTGGGAAGCCATCCCGAGCGAGGTGCTGCCTCCACAGGCAGGAGCCCAAAGGGTGAGCCTAGTGCAGGTTGCCCAGCCCACTGAGCTCTTCCTAGTTTAGGTGCCAAGCCTCACAAAGGCGCTGGAGGAACAGACGGCTATTGAAATGAATGTAATGGTAATTTTAACTGGATTTTTTTTTTTTTTGTAGTGCTGTGGCAATTCGAGATCGTTACAAGACAGGGCAGTGGATTTGTCAGAAGTGAAAGCGTTTGTGAACTGGCTGTTTAGTTTGTGACAAAAATTGTCGTTGATATTAATGGCTCAGAGCCCCAGTAAAGACCTAAAAAAACGAGGGACGCGGCCGAACAAAAGAAGATGGAAACAAGGTGGCACAGAGGGTCTCATCACAAGGGATGATGATTAAGACGTGAGACGGAGGGCTGGCCCACTTGTGTAGCAGTTTGGCCTGGGAAATCGCCCTCCTCCCGCTGCCTCGCTTCCCTCATCTGTAATGAGGGAAAGAATAACTTTGCAGCGTGCTTTACACTGGCAGCGCGTGCTGACTTCATTACTGTTCGCAACTGCCTGTGTAATCCTCAGAGGAAAGGAATAATAACAAAGAAAAAAAACGGTAATTACCGAGCACATAGTTTTCATCTACAATCTTCATTTCAGGATTCGCTATTTCTGAAGTCAATATTTTATAATGGAAGAATGAGATATGCTAAGTTTCTGTGTGATGGAAGTAAATTCAGATTTAATATTGCCGAGGAGCTGAATTTTTAATACACTGGAGCAGCACGCAGACATCCCCCTGTTTGCTGCTCCTGCCGCTCCTTTGTACCGCTTCAGCGATGCTCCCGTGACCAGGCAGAACAACGGAAAGAAGCTGCCCTGAATTTCCAGTGGGGTGACAGAACTTTGTCATTTAGCTCTGTCACGATAATTGGGAGTGTCACACGATGAGACAACGTGCCACACCCCTGGTAAATGAAGAGTTTTCCGAGGGACGTACGGCCCCTGTCAACTGCCAAAGCTTGTGCTTGCTTACAGCGAGGCAGCGTTTCCAGAAGAAAACCCGCACTGACGAGGCACACTTAGGAAGTTTGTTGTAAATTGATTTCCTCTGTTTTTATAAAATTGGATATATTGTATGAACAGTAGGAAAATATCCTCTTTTATCACACGCTCATGGCTTCCAACCTGCTGAGGCCTTTCCACAAACTCTTTAGGAATTTACCTCTTTTCGTTAAATTGGGTTGGATCTCATTAATAAAAGAATGGTATAATGGAAAAGAGTTTCTAAAATTATACTGTAACCTAGAATTGCAGGATTCAGCTTTCTCTGCCTGAAGAAAAAAATTCTGAAGCATTAAACTTACTTTATCAAGCATTGCACCTGACATGCTCTCATAAATTTTACATACATTTTAACTTATTTTAATATTATGCGGGTATGGTTTAAAATACTCTTATGAAGTAACTAAAATGAAGCTGCTCAGCCATAAATTAGAGCTAAAAAAATACTTGTTCCCCCCCGCCCCATCAATATTTCTTTACTTAAAATCATGTGTTGCATGTAAGTTAAATTTTCCCTTGCTGAGATACTTTGTATGTCTTAATAGGACTACCGCAGAAGCAGCGAGCCATAGTTCTGCAGGGTTAAATGCACTCTCTGCACTTTTTTAGAGGTATCTTGTCTAAAAGCAGGCACTAGTAACCCCTCATGCACCGTATCTCAGCTAGGCCCAGGGCCCGCAGCGAAACATGTGGCCATATATATATATACATACATATATATATACACACACATACACACACACACTTACTTATTTATTTTTTTATTATTTTTTTAACAGGAGCAGCCCCGCTCACGGGACCGGCAGACGAAGGGACAGCCAGAGGCTTTGGGCGATGCCTCTTGCAGCGCAGCACGGTCGTGGCGTTCCAAGGGTGCCCCTTCGGCCGATACCGTCATCCAGCAGGTACGGCATCCTTGACAACTACTCACAAAGCTCCATTTGTGTCCCCATTTCTTAAGCTATTTCAAAGTCTCAGCTACATTACACAAACAGTTGCCTATCTAGCCATAACAGGACTGTTATGAAACACTGTCAGCTTGTTGCCATTTCGCCTGCACACACACTGGATGTGTCTGTCAGGCCATACTTGGGCAGCTCGGCAGCACGCAACGCGTCCCAGACACTGGAGTGATTATGTCTGAATCCTCCTTATCTGATTGAAAAGCCGACGATGCTACACATCTGTGCTTGCGAGGCTCCGCTGTTACACTGCGACGCCAGTATTTATTTTGCTTCTGCAAGTTAGTTTTCCTTGAGAAGCAGCAGGGGCCTTCTTCAATGAACTGAAAAATGTGTATTGTATGAAGGTCTGTAGAGGGTTTGTGCTGTAGTTCAATGGGCAAATGTGAACCCAGGGGATGACATTTCGTTTAAACATTTGGTTTACATCTTTACATGCCAAAAATATTAATGTCTTGACTTTAGCAAACGGAATTCAGCACTTCTTTTTTTTTTTTCCCTATTTTTCTTAAATGAAGTAATTACAGCCAAAACGTTCTGTGGTTATTTATTCTTCCTTCTCAAAGGTGGAGTTTCACACAGGAACATTTGGTTGCAGGGCTGAATTGTCAGCATCTGCTCACTTGACACTTTCCCGTTAGTTTGTATTGGAAACCACCAGTAGTTTCTTTTCTTGTGTTTATCGTATTGCTCTCAGACCTTTGATCGAGACATCTTGGATAACAGCAACGTCTAGTTTAATGCCTATTTCCTATTTGGAAAAAAAGTGAAGAATATGGTTTGTGTCAAAGGATCTGTGAAGACAGTTAATGTAACTGAGAAGCAGAAGGGCATTTATGGAAGTGCATCTGAACGTCCTCTTCACACATAATTGCATCAGGAATTCTACATTAACATGCAAGTCCTGTCCAAAGGAGGAAAAAAAAAAAAGCTTATTTTTAGGTAGAAGTCCTCAGTGGGCAGTAAATTACCCATAATATCCCCCAAACTAGCAATTAGCCCTGTTTGCTGACTACCTGAATTGTTTCACGGTAGTTCAGCACAGTCTTACCGGTTATCACCACACTTATCGTCAGAGATTCGGCGTGCGACACCCGCAGCTCCACACGCTGTATGCCTAAGGTCAGTCATAATAACAAATACATTTCATTTGCTTCTTTTGGCCCTTCGGAACTGTTTTCTCAGGCTTCAATATGTGAGGATAGCTCATGCTGCCGTGCTGCTTAAATGGCAAGAATTTGAAAACAGAAAGCCATTCAGAAGTGTGGGTATACTTTGGTATTAGTTAATGTGAGTGCTGGTAGTTATTTCCCTATTAGCAGATAGTCCCAAGCATCTGCTCCGAGAGAGTGAGCTTTCTACCAATTTCTAGGGTTTTTCTTTTCAGAAGACACTGGAAGACATTTTTCGACATGGGGCTGCAACTGAGGAGTGTAAAGCTGGAAAATACGGAAACAAAAACCTATTCAAATTTTTTTTTCTTAAGGCTGCTGAGCAGTTTTCATACCCCTAAATATGAATGCTTTGCCAAAAGAGTAACTCTGTTTTGAAAACACTCGCTATATTGCCTGCTTTAGCGGTACAAACAATCACGGGCCTACACACGCGCACAAATTACAAGCACACACATCTTAACAGCATGGTTTTCACCGAACAGGCCTCGGTTTTAAAGAAAGAATACTGACTGAAAATGAACAAATTAAGCATTTGAAATAGAATACAGAAATGTCTGGACTCCGAGCATTACAGGTTTATTTTTAAGCACTGTGCACACCTTTCTGAGCAATGCTTTAATTTACACATTATTTCACATTATTTCACATTATTTTCACATAGACCCTATTACCATCATTGAAATCCCATCTTCAGCGCTGGTTCTGCATCACATTGTACTGACAGGGACCCGTATTCCGGACGCTGGTCTGATGGGTTAGGCCTGAGTCCGTCAGGCAATGAAGAAGATGGAACAGGAACATCTGAAGAGTGCTTCTCGATTGCAGATACACCCTGAGAAGCAGAAAATGGGAACATTGCCTTTGCCTGGCTCTAGCTGAAATGCCTCAGCTTCTTGTTTCATGATCAGGAACATCAGCTCTGTGAACAGACAAATTGCCTACTCCGTACATCCAAGAGAGGCTCTCAAAAGAGCAAACCGTCTGTTAAAGGCTAAGCTATCGCTCTGGTTTTTTTGCTGTTGCAGGGACAGGTTAATGCAAAGCAGGCGGCATGGCTACAGGTTGGCAGAAGGAAACAGCCCTGAGCTGCCCTGCCATTATACCTAGTCATGCTGCAGGGAAACAAAGGCAAATGACACAGAGAAAACCGTAGGCGAAAGAATGATTTCCTTCTCAGTTAGGGTTTAAGCCAGGACACTGGGGCAAGAGCCACGTGACCAACTTTACTGCCCCCGAGAGTCACTCTAAATGGCCCCAAACCTCTGCTATTTCAGCAGCGGATCCTCAGGTAGGGAGTCCCCAGGCAATGAGCTTCGTGAGGCAGTGGCCGCAGGCAGCCGTGAGCTGCTGGCCACCTTCTCAAGGCACTCAAGGGGAAAAAGGGGAGACCTGCTGCGGACACCGCCAGCAGACTAGTTCTTCAAAAGAAGAACTTTTTTTTTTTCCCCAGAAAAAAAAAAAGTCTTTGGGTTGAACGTTGTTTCCACCTAAACCAGGCCTCGACTAAGAAAAATACAAATGGGGTGATCATAAACTAACAGTCATCCCCGTTGTGAGCATGAACGCGCATACCTGGCCAAGGCAGGCAAAAGCAGATTGATTAAACAACAAAGTTCACCTTGTTTTCTGAGTTGAAAGCTCATGCTGTTTCTTGGCAGAACAGGCATGTCAGGCCTGTAATAACCACTTGCTACCTTGCTTCAATCAGCGTTAAAACCAGCACAATATTAACATCTTGTGGAAAATCCATCTGGAAACTGCTTTCTGGGGGAAAAAAAATGAAAGAGAGGTAACTGAATACCGCACCCAGTTTGTTTATTTATGGCTTCCATAGAAACTTCAAGCAACTTCAAATTTCTTCCTCCCCTCACCTGAAAATGTTGTATTTCAAACATTTTCTGTTAAAATGCGGAGCTGAATACTTGCTCAGAAAGAAGTGGCGAAGAACAGCAGTTCTTCAGCTGAAGGTAAACGACTTGGTCGGGCAGAGGCAGAGGTTTGTGTTTGCTTTTTGCTCTGGAGGAGGCTTTTCCGCACGCCCCTTGCCCAGAATGCCCAGTACAGCAGGGTGGCACTGCCGGGGACAAAGCCAGCCCAGCAGCGGCGTCGCTCCTGTGACAAGCCAGTGGTCAGAGCATCCCCGCACTGCGACTCAGAGCAACCACACGCACTTAGGTGTGGGAAAGCTGTTGCGTTTACACCTTGGGGATTTGAGGTTGGAACACAAGAGCCGAACTTTAAAAGGACCGTGTGAAAAAACGGTTACTTTTTGCTGACAGGGCAATACTAAAATTGACTTTCTCTTTTTCCTCTTGGTGTCCTGGTACGAATATAGACTTTATATTATTTTGCGGTACCTCTTCTTTCTGTTGAATCAACTAACGTGATAGCTTCAGGATGCAGAGGACACTTGTGCTTGGCATGAAAAATTGTATGTAAATGCTGTTGTGGGAAAGTTAATGTAAAGGTAACCGGGTACATGAGCCAAAGAAAGCCTTTCATTTATAGTTTGCTCTGATTTTACTTCTTTTTTCATTCTATTTTTAACTGAAGCACCGTACTCTAGCACTGATAAAGTCTGAAGGCTATAGTAAGGTTGTACAGCACACATGAGCTGAAATCCGCCTACTCTATGTGAACACCCCCCTGTGCTGCTGGTTCAGCTCGGCAGCTCACTGTGAACGTTCTGGAGACTTCTAGCACCGCCAAAGTATTTTTGGAAAGCAAGCAAATGATTCAGGGTCCGGACACTGGATTTTTAAATTAGCAAAATATTTATAGCTTACTCTGAAAAACACTTTGTCACAAAGGGCTGGAGTATGAAGGGGGCATATGGCTCCGGATTTATTTTAGATGAAGTTTTAGAACCAGGCTAGGCTGTGGGTTTGCGTTCAATGACGCTTAAATGCAACGCCCCGGCCTGTAACCCCACGGGGGCTCAGCTCTGCCAAAGTGCTGTCACCTTGGGCTTCATTAGCATGAGAAAACAGACCCCTTTTGGCTTTGTGTCCCTCTGAAAAATAAACCACTGGGACTGGTTTGCCAGTCATCTCCTTTGGCCAGTTGTGTAGAGCTGCCTCACACACTCAACTTTAAAGGGATTTGGACAGGATTTATTTAGGTTCAGGTTTTTATTACAGCTCTTGAGTAGGCACCAGAGTGAAGGTTCCTGTTTACAATGGTGAACATTTACTCAGGTAACTGCTCCTAAAGGACCCAGGAGCACTGGCTGACTAAGTACTCAGCAGAATGAGTAAATATTTTATAATTAAGCCCTTAATTGAGAATTCCATATTTTAAAAAATAATAATCCCGCAGCTTCCGTATGAAATATTACCTGGGAATTTAAGGGGGCTAGGGGTTGCATTCACTTTCTCCAGCCGTTCTGATAGCTATTTTAATAGACGGAGATATAATAAGTACAATGCTTGATATGGTGAGTGAACCAGAACACTTAAAACTATTTGCAGAAAGAAATTCTGAATGAATAACACAGATAACTAGCAGATAATTTTACTTAACTGAAGAAACTGTCATTTGTCACATTCATTCAATCAAGGAGAAGAAATAGCGCCACGTACCAGCACACGTGCGCAGCACGCCTTTTGTCGACAGCACAAATACTGTGTTTTACCTTTGAACTACCTACCTAGGGAGGAAAAAATTACCCTTCTCCACAAATGATTTTGGGAATAATTATGTCTAATAGAAAAAAAAAAAAAATCAGTCTGTTCATGGACAATGTGAATGGAACGGGATGTGAAATTTGTGACGGTACTAATTCATTACAAATTATTCCCATTTTTGGGTGGCAACAGCCATTGAACACAAATATAACAATATTAAGGGCAGTAAGAGTCCACACCAGACAGAAAAGAGTAAGGCAGTCAAACTTGTGGAAGGACAACTAGAGGGGGTACAGATCCTGCTGTGATCTATTCAGCACAGCTGAGAAGAGACTGTAAATATTTATTTACTTTTTGTACTCATTGGCTTCTTAAATAAAAGAACCGACACCATTTAAAAGTTCTGAGCATGCCGTGCTGTTCCCCTCCTCTCCTCGGACTGCTGAAGCTGAACGCCTCTCCCAGGTTTTCTGCAGCCGCAAGCGCGGACAGAAAGAACCGGCATCATCGAAAACCCTCTGCTGGGCCGGGACCTGGCGCGGCGGCCACTGAAATCCGCACAAGGCCCTTCTTTGAGTGCCAAGGTTATGGACGGGGTTTTAGAACAGCATCATTTGATAAGGCTGAAAGTAACTTTAAATTTTTCCAAGCCACACAATGATTAATACATGTATTTTTTAAAATTCCGAATGGCACGTCAGTGAAAATCCATGTTAACATGATTGAGTTCAGTGGAGTAACACTAGGAGAAAAATGGGTTCAGCCGAGATCAGAGGCTGAGGGCATCTAAAACTGAGGCCCGGAGAAGGATTTTTAGAATCATCCCAGTTCTGTATACCCAAACAAGCTCACTCCTTTGGCTAGAATGAAGAGGTTTTCCTCTCCTTTGGAATTCTGGGGTAAACTGTCCTTGGACAAAATTTCTTCAGGGCCAAGTTTTAGGCAATATTTTGTGCTGCAATAACCACACCGTGACAGACAACCTTTTCATCAGATAAGGAAAAAAAATCCTCTCCTTCAGGTCCGTACAAGAAAGGAACATGACAGAGCTGTAAATACAGAGCCCAGAGGTGCAAAATCTTGTGCATTAAATGCAGTCATTGGCCACGTTCACATTTTTTCCCAAACATTTCAGATGTTTAGACAGAGAAGCAAATACGTACATAGGGGAATCTCAGCAATGAGAACAGCTTTTCATTATTAAATGATTCTCTCTGATAATTGCTGTGAAAATTTTCCAGACAACTAGTTTAAAAGCTTCTCACTGATTAGAAGGAACTGAATTGGGTGAATCAGTTACATGTCCCACCTCGGGTTTAGAGGCAGAAGCAGCTGAAAACTGAGGGAAAAGGCTGTTCGATCACATTTCCAGGCACAGGCAAAGAGACCCAGCAAGGCTAAATAAAAGATTTTTCAGATAACAATCTGAACATTTTAATCTGTGATACTAAAAGGAAAACCCTGGTCACCAAGCAACTCTAAGTAAGTTAGACATTTAAATTATGCAACTGATTCCAGAGGTGTGCAAATACGCTGCAGCGCCCCATAAGGTCAGAGAGACAGGAGTGCTCAGAGCATGGGGGGGCGGGGGGAAGAAAACGAAGAAAAAAAAAAATCCCACGTGATGGTCTCGGGTGTGTAATGCTACATTTAATCACTTAGGTAGGGATATTTTTAAATCCTGTCTCCAAAGGTGCCACGGACAAGCTTTGCTGTAAGGGGGGCAGTGGCGAGATCTAAATGCACCTGCTGGTTGGCTGAAAAAATTTTAAATGGCTGTCAGAAATTGCAGGCTGGATTTTTTTTAAAAAAATCTGAACCCACATTTTGAAATCATAAAGATTTCCTGTTGCCTGAGATCACCATTGCCTAGAAAGCGTTTTTGAGACTCTATCTCAACAACAGTGTTCAAACCCAGAGATTTTGACAGGACGGTGCTGGCTGCTTGCGTGACTGCAAGGGAGAAGTCTCTGGAGGCTCGGCCAGCGCTGGCTGCGATGAAGTGGGGCCCAGGTCAGCGCAGCAGGAGGAGGGTCCCGGTAAGGCAAGAAAGGAATGGATGTGAAACGGGAGGGGAGATACTGGCGAGTCATTGCTAATCCTAAATTTGCTTGCCCACCTTGCCAGGAAAAAAGCAGAGTAGAAACAGCCCAAAATTTTATCGAAAGAAATCTTAAAAAATAATCTTCTCCTAAATCAAATGAACTAACTAAAATTAACACAGTGGTTCTTTTTGCAACCCAAGAAACCAAATTACTCAAAGGTTTCTTTTCTGAGTGTCACTTTGGAAAACATGTTCTCAGCTAGGGGGCAGAGGAGGAAGTCCCTCCGTTCTGGAGGCTTCTCCAGGGCTTTCACTCAGGCGTCTGTGGCGTGGGGGGCTGCTGCGAGGCCGGGGTCTGGAGGCATCCGTGCTCCTCAGCGAGCTCGGGAGCAGCTTTGCAAACAGCCCCATCCCTGCACAGTGGTCACTCACCACAAATACTGTGCTACATGGGCTTCCCGGTTGGCCAGTTACAATGAAAAGATGGCACTACCACAATTTTAAGATGACAGTGCTATGGCAAACCAGTCACCGCACGCTTGAATTACTAGCACAAGCAGTAGATTTAGAGTATTACGAAAATATATGCTTTCTGAAGTGCTGTGAATTATACCAAATAATTCTGAATATCTCTTTTGCTATACTAATGAATCAAAGCAGAGCTTACCACATTATCAGCAATCACCATGGAGAAAATGGATTTCAGTGTACATAGTTTCTGTATAAATAGTGCATCCCCAGCACATTCTTTAATTAAGTAGTGTCTGATTGCATAATAATAACAATAATAAAGAGAGAGATGTCCGGCTTGCACACAGGCCAATTAAAGTATCAAGTGCCCGAGGCTAAAGCGCTCCTGACTGGGGAAAAGTCAGCCAGGAGGTGTTCAGCGTACCGGTGTACTCACCTCCGTGCCCCTGCCTCCCACCAGCCCTTCCGCCAGCAAACCACGGAGGCTGGAGACCTCTTTCCCTGAATCCTTGCATGGAAACGGGTCGTGGGGACAGCACAGCCTCCACTGTTTTACAGCCTCCTGGCAGAAACCAAGGCAGTCGTGACTGCGGCACGGAGGCCCAACTTACCGGTTTGGGTGAAGCTTCAGCACTTGAGTAATTTGCGTTGTGCCTTACAGATCTGCTGGGCAGGATTTTCACGAGCTGGAGGGACCAGACCCCACCTCCACCATAGGTATAGTTGAGAATTCAGGGACAGCAGTAAGCTGGAGGAATGTACTTTATGGGGTGGCTGGATCATATGTTTATGGCCTGAAATAGGAGATGCCAACCCAAACCACTTTGTTGGTTTCTGATGGTGAGAGGCAGAATATGAAGACCATATAATTCATGCTGGGGAGTGGATATGAAAAGAGAATATGGGCAAAACCTGTGACAACTCACAGACTCAATAGCTGTCTTGCCATTAATGATGGCTAATGGCCTAATGCCAGTAATAAACACCTTCAAATTCAATACATTCAGCCTGTAGAAACTCTCTTTAGAGAGATGGCCCAGAAGAACTAAACGATTTAAAAACGAGGATGCTAGAATGATGCATTGCAAACAACATTGGCATAAAAGCAGTAGAGGAGCGGGTGCTCTGGATCCCCGGAGACAATAATTTACCACCCAAAAGAAAAGTTCTGGCATTGAAAAAAAAATCATAAACTATTTTTTGTACCCTCTGAGCAGGAGAAGTGGGTGGCCAAGACAGTACCAGCACGGCTGGAAGGACTCCTGCGCTTGGGCATTGCTGCGGCAGAGCTGGCCAGGTGGCTGGAAACGCAACACCTGTGCTGTGATTTCACGGGCACATCCCAGCCTCCACGCACGAATACTAATGCACTGCTCAGGTGGCCTTTTCGGGAGGATAATTGCATGCACTGCCCTGAGAGCCGGGAATGGGCCACTTCAGGGAATGAGACTGCTCCTCAAGATACAGCCACTTATTCTCTTCTCAGCACTGCAGAAGGGCAAATGTCCCTGGTTCAGGCCTTGGAAATAATGAGGTAAAATGGACTCGGCACCATTAAAACCTCCCCAAAGACAGGAGTAGATATTAGAATATCTGATTGGGAAAAAACACCGGGCAAACACAGCCTGCCTTGACAGGACCCCTCCTCTCAAAGAGCCATGGTAAAATCTCCCTGGTCACAGAAGGAGAGTGAGAATTAAACATGAAGTAGTCTGCAGAGACGCTAGAAAAAAAGAACAAATAAGCCAAAACACAGCCAAAGACACTGACCGCAATGAAAAAGAAGGTTCTGCAGGAGGTTTGCAATGCTGCAGTCAGAGACCAGGGTTTTCCTTGTTCTCCCAACAAAACCACGTGAACAGTGGAAGGACAACTCGCTGTCATCCCCACTAAAAAGGGGAAAGAAACCGGCAGACATACACTTAGGGTGAGCGTGGACTGTCTTAAGATCAAACCCAATCTGGTTTCAGCTGAAAGGACTTCACTTTTTTTATATATTAACTTGCTGTGCTAATGCAGGTTGTGACTGTCAGCCTCGTGGCTTGACCACGTGCCACAGAGATAGCCAGGTTCAGGGCACTTTTCTCCCCAAATACTTTCTAAATTTGGCTGTTTAAAATAGGATTTATGTCTATTTAAGCATCTAAAAAAACACCCAGTTCAAAATGTCAGGGTTCATCAATGGCCTCATTCACGTGCTTGAAATAAAGCAGGTGCTGAAGGACTCTGCGGAATCAAGGCCCGCGGTGCCGGCTTTCCAGAAGTGCCGAGCTCCCGGGCACCGCAGGGGAAACAGGCGCCTCTTAATTTTGGAAGCCCAACTTTAGATAATCAGAATTTTATCCTCTCTACAAAGACCTCACAAAACAAGTTACCACCGTGAAACCAGTAGTTGCCTTTTATATTTTCCCCTAACTTTACTGAATCTGGAGTAAAAAGTCTCTCAGTACCTTTGCCACTAATTAGGAAAAAAAGAAATGTCGTGACCCTTTAATGAGGAAAAATACAGGGGATGTAGCGCCCATGCCCTGGATACACTTAACATTTAGCTTGGTTCACTTCCAAAGGCCGTGATCCAACAAGATATGCAAACACCTGTGTAACTTAAACACACTTTTAAGTACGGCACTGACCTTCAGCAAAAGCAGGGAAAAACAAATTCTGTTAAAACATCGCTTTGTTTCTTGCAAATCTGATTTTGTGAGAATCTTGAATGCAGTGCATCACTGAAAAATATTTCCTTCCTTATGTAGAATATTTTAATATTAAGCCAGATATTTTTATATTTCCACAAATTAAATGCACCATGGCTGAAGGTTTGACAGAAGCTTTAATTTGCACATAAAAAGGTAGAACGATTTCAGTTTTGACAGCGTAAGCTTTTGATTTGTTAATAAAGGCAATTCTTTCTCAATTGTGAACATATTCCCCAAATAAGACAATGCAGTTTGCAACAAAAAAAACCATCTTTCTGGCGTGGAGAATAAACTTTTGATCCAAAGTTATTAAAGAAATTCCGATTTCATAAAAATAAAAGAATGAAACTTTCACATTCAAGCTTTAGTAGTAACAGAACAAGAATCAGAGGACGAGACGTGTTCCTGCCACATTGTCTATACCTACCGTTACTAACGCAACCTACCTTCAATATATTTGGATGAAGTTCATTGCTAGAAAGTACCTGCAAAAAGTTGAAGTCATTTCGGGGGTTGAGGGTGAGAAAGTTGTGTGTCTGGGAATGGTTTGGGTGAAAATTAACACAGATTTTTCCTTGTGATGTTCTCATCAAACTGTAATCTAAGAAAACTAAGATTTCAGACTCTCATGATGAAACCCAAGTGCCACAAAGTTTGTAAACCAAGCTATAACTGAGGGAACCAGAGGCCAAGCTTTCAGATTGACCTCTCCTGTGCCCATGTCCTCCTCTTCTCCTAGGAGACTGCAGAGGAGGAAAGCGTGTGGAGCTACGAAGCAGTTTGAGCAGAGCCAGCTTTAGCATGGAAAAAAAAAAAATAGATTTGGATTTATGATCTCAGATCAAACAAATTATTCAAAATAATGTAACAGCCAAAACTGCGGCATGGAAGCAAAGCTGACAGTACTCAGGATCCATTTCAGTATATAAAAGGGTAAAGCAGCACCCACCGGTGGGCCAGCCAAGTTCTCAGCTTTTACCCTGGCATCAGAAGTTGACTAAAGATGAGTTAAAGATGAGTTGACTAAAGATGAGATGAGTCTGAGGTACAAAACAGCCAGCGCTGTTACGACAAGCCCACCACTGTAACTCTGAGAGCAGACCCTAACACAGAGCACCGACAGGCGGGCTCCCGGGTATCGCTTGTGTGGGCAAAGCAAGGAGCAAACTACGTGAATGCGCCCGATGTAGGACGTAACGCCTCTCCCGCGCATTACGAGACAACTCTTCCTGGACATCTGCAGCCGTGGCACGAAGCTGTTGACTGGCTGTGTCACCGGAGAGAGCGGTTACTCACAGATGACTGGCAGCAGCATATCCTGCTATAATGCTAACTAAGCCCGTGACACAGCTTGCTATCAATATTTTACTCTACCGCACGTGGCATTTTGCAGTGACACTAGATACAGTGCTCTGAGGCTTACTGGTTCACACTCCTTCCATTTAATAACAAAGTCTCTTGATTTTTTTAAACTTCTAAGCTTTTGCTGGGGGAAGTCAAGCAGTTCATTACTGAAAGACATTTTTGTTTTCCAAACAGTATCCCCTCATGCTTTTCTTTGCTTGCATCTCACCACAGTTGCCTCCTAATCCAGTGTTGGTGAAACAAGGCTGAAGGTATTTTGATCATGTTTTCACACTTCGGATGTACAGTTGCCTTGTCTCCTTCCACTTTCCTTCTGACTACGCTCTGCTTCACAAATGCAGCCATCTGGCACAACATCTCATTTTTTTGTATCGACAAATGAGTCATCAGAGCGCCCACCCCCACCTTNCCACCACCTGAAAAACGAGCCCCCCCCCCCCCCTTTTTTTTTTTTAACTAGAGCAACTGTTTCCAGCTCCAGTGCATAGCCTTATAATAGGCAAGCCACATCCCATTAAAGAAAAGCAAGAGAAGCGAGAGGTCACCGGTATTAATGTTAGAAAACATTTAGGGTGAGATGAGAGAGGAAAAAAAGCATCCAGCATTTTCAATGAGATTATCACAAGTCCTTTACAGCACTTTTTTTCCTTCCAATTGGTTTACTTACAGCCTCAGGAATGGTTATTTTAAAACTTAACCTTCTTGAAGTTTGTGCAGTGAAGACGCCAGTCTCGATCGCCCCGGCAGAAAGAGCGATGGGGCACCAGGGACAGCACGTGGGACATGGCAGTATCACAGGCCAGAGCGAATGCAGCTTGGTGTGGTAGGAGCAGCATAAAGAGCGCTCATTTCATCTCTGGGTCCTGTTGTTGACAATGAAAATAATTTGTGTCACGGACAGTTTAGTGGCGCGGCCACCTCTGGGAGTGGGAATGAACTCGATAGTTTAATTCTCTGTCTGCACGACCATTGGCTGCAATTCCACTAACTCCAGTGGGTTCACGCTGGGAAGGGATTTCCCCTTCACAGGGTTCAGTGCATTGGTCACGTCTGAACACAGTTCTTTAAGATCACAACTCACGATACTATTACGTCAAGCATCAATCAAGCCCTGCCCTTTTTTTTTTTTTTAATTGGAAAGTGAAGTCTTTCCATACGTTGTGTGTATGAAATATACTTGTAAAAGCATTGATGGCAAAGTTGTGGCCCCAAAAATTCCAAAGAGTCTTACCGCACATTGCTGTATGGCCAAAACTGCATCCCAAGAGTTTTTTTCCTGGCCTTGTCTCAAAGGACATCTTTCAGCCTTACTCTCTCTTGCTAACGCTCACCCTTCCAATGCTAGAAATAGATTTGACAACGTTAACATGATCTCCACCTGGCTGCCATCTCCTCCACACATCTGATCCTACCCCTGAACTCTACCCCTCTTGAAATAAAAGATGGCCACCACCCCGCAGACCAAGTGACCTGGAAACAATGCACAGAGATACATGAGCAACGGAGCAACTGTGCCAAAGGAAACTCACAAATCACATACTCCGGGCAATGGGACAACTGGCAGAAAGACAAAATGAAATGACTGCCTCTCTACCTTTCACAGCCTCCCTCAGCTGACACCACTACACTCTGTTGCTGAAGCGTATCTGCATCCGCTAAACCTGCTGTTTCGCTAACGAACCTCTCGCTGCGGTCCTTCAAAGCGGGAGGGACTGGGGCAGCCGAGGTCAGGATGGTGCTGTGAGCCAGGAGAACCATTCCCTACCAGCTCAACAAACACTCAAGGACAGAGGGGCAGAAGCAGGCATGGGGTATAAGGCACAGATTTCAAGTGGTTGACCTGTATGCACCCTACCTGGCCCGTCCCTTCGAGCAGCGCGGCATGTTTGGATGGGAAGCAATCACTGCAGCACCTGAAATAAAGACACAAATCCTCGGGCACAACAGCTGACGCCCCATCATTCAAATTGTCACAAACCACAGATGTCAACAGTATGATTTTTGCTGTCAATATCAATTTGGAAAGTGCCATTGATAATGTGCCAGTACAGTTCAATAACGTTTGACTCCACAGCCTGAACCTGCACTGAAATCCTTGCTTTTTTCTCCAGTTGTTTTAAACAGACTTTTCCAATAGATTCTGTCTCTAGGTGGGGGCTAGGCAAGCGCACTGGGCATCGGTGCCACCTCAGCTCGGTGTCTCTTTGCTTTGGTGGGTTAGCAAAGAAGATTTTGTGATGCTACGAGCAGCTTCTTCCCTGCGTCAGCAGTCAGCAGCGGCCACAGCGTCCTTTTTGGATGGATTTACATCTCATGGAGATGGCAAAGGGGAGGGAAGTTTGGCATAAAAAGCTCAATCTAGATCCCATCAGGATCTAAACACAGACTCAGAATCAAACTAGGACAATATGGACTTGGTTTTGTGAGAAATACCTGTTTTTCAAGATGCAGCCACCTGGAAGATTTCCTTCTTCACTTGCAACCTGAAAAGTGAGGTGGAGCAGTTAATGGGGGAAGAGAGAGGCCCTGAAAATTACAAGCTGTGTAAAAAGTTTCTTTGCAAATAACAGTTTAACACCACTAAGAAGTTAGGTTAAAATGGTTTCAAAGTCTAAAATTAGTTACATTTTAAACTAACAGCATATGCTTCTATTGTCTCTGATCTAAAATATAATCCCAGGAGGCTGTGAAAAGCATGCAAATTACGGAAGGCTAATTTGCTCCAACAGCGACACCTCCCATGTAGTTGGGAGGTCTATTAGACCTAGTGTACTCTCCATTATTTGCATATTAATAGCACCTGCTGAAATACTTTGGGATTTACTTTTCCTGCCAGCAGAGGGACAAAACAAACAAAAAATTTATATAAAATTCCTTTCGTATAGATTTGATGAGTAATAAATTATTTAGATAGTGCTAAGAATGCCAAATTAGTGAGAGGCGATGGGGTAGGATTGCAGATGCC
Organism: Dromas ardeola; assembly: GCA_013398915.1. Taxonomy (NCBI): domain Eukaryota; kingdom Metazoa; phylum Chordata; class Aves; order Charadriiformes; family Dromadidae; genus Dromas; species Dromas ardeola. Next base: position 489,438 of record VYZM01007056.1, read on the forward strand.
ATCTATGATTTTCAGAGAAACTGGACTGCAAGTTCGCTTTGGAAAAAAATAAAATCCCAAACCAAAAAACCAAACAAGAAAAAAGCCCTCTCTGGAAAGTGCTGGGTAATTTGAAATCAGTCACTTGGCTCAAGTCTGAAGAATGGAAAAGTTTAACTAAAGAAATCCAGACACCGCAGCAAGAAAAAAACACAACAAAAAAACGCTACACATCCACAACCACCAAAAGTAGAACCCCCCAAAGTGGATCTTGATTAAAAATCCACAAAACCCCAGGCTTTGATATTAGCCAGGCCTGCAAGGCCTAGTCTCCTGCACATAAAACAAAAAATAAATTAAAACCAGCTACAGCCTGAGATTTACTTAACAAGCCAACTTCCAATCTCTGCTTATGACCACTGCTTCCCCTTCTGGCCCCCTAACTATAAAAAAAAGCCCCTTGTATATTCCTATAGCTCATCTTCTTCAGGGTGAGGGGGAAAGCAGCTTCCTTTCCACGGTAGCAAATGGAAAAAGCTCCCTTTTCAGTGCAAAGCTGAGCCAGAAGCCTCAGGCTGGATGTAGAACACGTGCCTCCCTCCACAGCGCGGATTCAGGAAGCTGACCTGGGAGGCCGGGGCATTCCCCAGTCCCTCTTTTTCCAAACGGGCAATTGGTATTCCTAAGGAAGCACCAGCCCTGTACTCATATTCCCTTCAAGAGTTACAAGGGGCCTATATTTCTCCCTGCTTTTTAAACCCAGTGCTTTAATTCTGATTATGCACCCTTTTTTAAACAGGCACTGAAAGGCCCACTGGAGTTATTTACTGCTGGTGTGCTGAATTTCGCTAGCATTTTAACTACCTTCATATTCCCAAACGAAGGCGGCAATTGTCTTTAAGTTAAAATGACTAAATTGTTCTCCACATATTAGAAAAGTAGTGAAAGTTTTATGTAGGACAGTGAAGCACGGAAAAGTGATGTTTTGAGAAGCCTGGCCAGTGCTCTGCTGGGAGGGTGAATGGAGAGTGTCCTGAGCCAGGGCAGCCTCTGGCCACCGTCCTGGCGAGCCCTGCGGCCACCTTCCTGTGCAGCAGCAGAGCCCCCGTCCCACTCTGCTTGTGTCGTGACTCCCGTGTGAGAGGGGTGGAGACAAGAAGGGACTGTTAGTGGGCAATATATTATTATTGGCCTCTTCTCTCTCCACTACAGACAGAGCTCAATACGTCTTCTGGCTCTGCACAGCCAAAGGAGACCTATGAAAAACTCGCTCAGTGTCAATTATAATTACCGAAGGAGGCAATCAAACATTACAGCAATGGGGACCCCTGAAATGCTATAGACAGGCAACTCCCACCATGGCTGTCAACAAATGCTAATTCTCATTAATGTGTACGTAACTCTTAAATGCTGCAACAGTGGTAGCTATTAGTATTAGCTGGTAGCTAATTAGTAATAAGTAGCAGAACTAGTTAAAGTTGCAGGATGGCAAGCAGATGCAGATTGGAGGACTCAGCTCTGAGCTTATGATCGCTGCTGGTGATAATTTCAGCATATTTTTGCATATTCAAGAACCTCTAAATAGCTGGAAGGGAAAGGGGTTACCAGAATGGCTCCTGGGAGGCTTCACTGGTTCAGGCATTAAGAAGCAAAGTCATCTCTTTATGTTTAAGATACTAGCTTAAAACTGTTAAGGTCTGAGTGTTGCTATCATTCAGATTGATTCAGTGCCCTATAAAAATGGGTTTGCATCCCATTTCTAGAAGAAGAGGGCAGGATCCACCTTCTCTAACTTTCCTGTGTCTGGCAGTCAGTTACCTGCGGTGGGCTGATCACAGGTGAGAGCAGGCATGGTGCCTCCGTAGGGGAAGTGTCTCCACCGACACAGAGCCCAGCCCCAACAAGCAGGACATGGTAACCAGAAGGGGCTGCCTCAGCACAGCCTTTCCTGCTGGCACGCCGGGCTTCAGAGAGGTGAAGGCATGAAGAAGTGTTCAGAGGGACCTGTCCTCTCACAGTCAGGAACACGTCCTGCCCTGGGGTACGGCATGGCAGGGAGGTCTGTACTGGTACCGCCTGTCATGCACAGGGCTAAGAACTTCCTGTGCTGCCACATTGCCTTTTTGTAAAGGGTTCTTCCAAACATGAAGAGCCGTGTATTTGTAATGACAGCAATAAAAATGATAATAAAAAAAATCCACCTCAAAAAGCAAACCCCAGCCATTACCTATTATAACAAGTTGAATTGGATGTTCCTCACCTGAAGTTTCCTGAGCAATTAGCAGCCAGAATTGTCCACAAATGCATGTGTGCCCTATTATCCTTGCAGCGGCTTCAGCAGCCACACGGTTACAAGCACGCAGTCTGCTCTCTAGCAGCTCTAGCAGCCTCCAAACCACAGCGCTCTCATCTTTTTTAACATGGAGTTCATGGCAGCCAGTGTTTTACCACCTGCACGCTGAGGGAGAAAAAAAGCAAGGGGGAGAGGATCAATATATACAGTATGTTTATATTCAGCCAGAGCATGTTGCAGAGTGGGGAGCTGTGATGTGTGTGTGTTTGCGTTGTCTGTGAAAGGATCCTCGGTGGCACTGCAGCTGGAAAAATAATGGAAGACTGGGGGACTGTCTTCAGCGACAAACTTTCATCTGGTAAGTTACAATTATATCGTAGGAAACGATACCTTAGACCGCAACTAATTTGTGAATCCCAGGAAAGGCAGATCACCGATTCTTCATCGGGGCTGCTGAACCTGATCTATAAAAATTCGGGCCTCAGCAGGAGGTTGTGTGTAAGTGTGATTTGCATTTCAGTTCTTCGTCCACCGCAACCTTTAAATCTTCCTGCAGCACTATCACAATGGAAATTTTTGTTCTCAGTGCACTCAAAATACATATTAAAAAATAAAAAATCCTGGTACAATGGAAGCCAGTTGTTAATGGGAAAGAACGTGGCATTTATGCTCAAATTGTTTCACAAAACACCATTACATCAAAGTCTTTCATCATTTTATGGGGGATCGAGTCCCCTGACACCATCTTCAGGGACTCCATGTGGTGCTTGTCACAATCATTCCACGTGCACAAACACCACAGCCCTTTCAATTTTTATCTGCCCAGAAGTCAGAGTATGTTACATTATTTAGGTTTTGTAAGAAGCTTTTCTGTATGAAGAATTCACAACACATAAAAGCCGTTTCCCTGAAAAAAACCGAGCTTGTGAGTGACGGTCAAGGGAATTTTGGGCAGGCCCCCTTTACTGGAGATGGCAGCAGCTCTGCCGTCCTTCCCGCTGACTGATGGCACCGGGCCAACTGATCCGACATCGAGCAGCCACCAGCACTGCAACGATGGCACGATGCTCACATATTTCCCCCCAAAACTTTATGGGTCAGACTCTGAATCCCGTGTTCATGCTGGAGATGAGTTATTCACAGCAACAGGAGGGCTCCCCAGTGCCGCCACCGAATCAGGGAGACGAGTTTGCAGAGAGGGGTAAAAAAAATCTACTCCTAACTCTTCTAGCCGAGGAAATGTTCCATGTCAAATGCTCACAGCCTCTTAACGCAGCGTCAACAAAGCCAGGTCTTCATGCCCTTCCCGTGTGTTCATGAAGCCAACTGAGTCAAACTCTTTGAGAGGAAGCCAGTGCACAGAGCTGTCCACGGGCCGTAGAAGATGATTATTAATGTTCTGGCAGAGCTCAGATGCCTCTCCCTGCTGCATATGGAGCCAGGTTTTGTCCTAAAGAGCTACATAAGACCACAAATTCAAATTTACATTTATTTTGGCAATTTGATACCTGTTTTCCTACGTGTAAAATTTTATTGCCACTTACTCAGATATGGCTAAGCTCAGCAACCCCGTCCAGGGGCACGTTCTCCAGCTGATTGAATTTCCAGGCTCCAAACCTCAAAGCCCAAGTAAAGGGTGCAGGAGTTTGTCTACTGGCAATAGAAGAACATCAAACACATATCCCAAACATGCTTCCAAGTTTCTTTCTGCTTTTGCTGTTACTGAAGTTGACAGGCGCTTTCTATTGACTTCAGCAGATACAGGTTTAATGACGGACATTTTTTCTACCTGTCTCATAAAGGCACTTTCATTCCCTTACTCTAATTTGCCATGTTGGGACCCAGTAATTTGTTTTATTGCATAGTGCTACATGCTGGCATTGGCAAGATTGCAGCACTTTCACCGTGAGAAGCTGCTCCCCTACGACAAACGCAAAGCAAATCTCCACACTGAAAGTTACGGCTCTTCTTGAAACCCGCTCACTGAAGTGAGTTGTTCCGTAAGGACGAGGCCAAGCTTCGGAGAAGTTACTCCCATATTTGAGCACCCGTATTACAAGACATTTACGGGGGGGCTGATTCTACAATATAACAAGACACTGACTGTCTCTGAGGTTTCCGACCTGGGACATCCCAAACAATCACTTACTTTCCAAAATGTTCGCTTTCACTCCACGGAGCACCTGGGAGCCCAATCAGAATATTTCAGGCTGAAAAAGAAGTCTGGTCCTGAACTTCCTGCTAAAGATAAATAAATAAAAAACCTCGTTCAAATACAGAATAAATTATTTTCCTTTCTTTAAGGACACTTCCTTGTTAATAGCACAGAACGCAGTCACAAATACAGATCTTACCAACTGCTCTTCAGCTTAACATCTCTGGCATTCAAAACATACAACTTCTGTGTTTGTACTACATTTCCCTAACAGCTTACATCGAGGCCAAACAGACAGCGTTCTGCAAAGGTCTTCTAAAATAAGCTTATTTGAAAGAGCAAGGTCAATGCCCAACACATGTCAGATTCTGTGAGTAGAAATCCAAGAGTTAGGAGCAAATGGAATATGTCAGAACTCAGTGGTTTTCCATGCCAGGCTCTTTTACCAAGTTCGTGTTTCTGCTGCCAAAAACAGTAACAATCCCATCATACGGACTTCAACTTTGGAAAAGTGTCTAAAAAAACCCCCAGTGTCTGTACATAGGCTACTTAGCTCAATAAATAAAACTAATGCATAGATAAATGTGTTTATCTGGACATGCTATTTACTGTCTCTATAACTGTATTTTTCTTTTAATGGGACACATGCTGATTCCATGCTTCAGCCTTAGGCTCTATTAAAATCAGATTAAAAGCATTAGTAACCTATTTAATTCCATTTATAATATGCCCATCAAGAGAAAAGAGAACGTTAAAATAGAAAAATATATATAAATGGGATTTAAGAAATTTTCAAAAACCATTCTGCTCCATTTTGATCATTGCAAAAAAGGAAAAAAGGGCATTTTTTTTAAATAAAAAGAAAACATTTTCCTCTGTTCAGATAAAATAACTCTGCCTGGCCTTTTAAAACATACCTTGCAGAATGATATTTATGATTTCAATTAAAACATGCTATTGTCACTTCAGCCTCCCATGCATCCCATGGTGAATCCCTGTCACTTAACAGCACCTCACCCTATGGCCCTCCCGAATAATCACTACCAGATAATCACTTCTTCCCCCTTCTCCCCACGTTATTGCTGGCTTCCCCCCTGACTCCGCATGCTGGTACAGCCTGCAAAGTATTTGCTCTTTAACATCTTTAACATCTGGCTTGTTGCTCTGGCACACAACAGTCGGGGATTTAAAAGAAAGCTAAAAGCTGCATGAGGAAGGCCAAACCGACAGCTCTACAGGTAGGCTTGTATCTCTCCATGGCCTGTTTTCCAGGCCGCAAACTGGAGCGTGAGGAAAGGGAGAGCGAGACAGAAAGCGCGGGTTGTGATCAAAACCCCTCCGGCACCGTACTCACAGTTTAGGGCTGGGCAGGAGTGTACGCGGCCCAGGCCCACTTGCTGCTTTCTGCTGTCCAACAGCCCCACCAGACTGAGGTGAACCTGTTCAGGAATGCAAAATTTCCATTGGAGACTTTCCACCGACAAGATGCCATCAGCTTTGGTTGAAAGGTAACACCAGAGCTGCCCTCTGCCCACGTACCGTCCTTCAGCATTGTGGCCCTCACACACCCTGGGATGAGCGTGAGGATGCACCGGGAACCACCAGCTTTCTCCTTCTGAGAGGAGGATCCTTTCTCCTTTGTCTTTCATGGATCTCATTATTAACTGAAGAACCTTTTAGCGTGCATAATTGTCCTCTGCTATGCGTAATTCCAACCTTTCTCTTTAAATTGGTTTATTAAACTAAATACAGTCTTTTGGGTTTGTGATTCCATCTATCAAAGCTTCTGGATGGACAGTCAGTGTGATGTGCAGAAAAAACCCAAACCAATAATATTAGGAAGCATCCCTTTATGTACATTTATGAGCTCTACCACCAGGTGACTCCATTCTAAAATATCCATATTTTCATAAAACAAAATGCTATTTCTTTCCTGCACCCTGAACATCATCATAATGCCCCCCTCCGTAAGATTTAGCACTCTGAAGAAAACAGCGTTAAATAAATAGCACTCTTACTTCGGATACAAACTATTTCTTTTTGAATAGCACATGAAATTGTATTAAAGAGATTCAGGGGTTTCCAGACCAGCCTGATCTGTTCCTGTCCAATCAGACCTGATTAATTCAAATCAAACTGCAAAGCTGGGGTTTATTTTGCTTTAAAAACTCAAGATCAACAACAGATCAGCAGTATGTAGATATCACAGAGGCGGTTCACACGGAAAGCCTACAGACACAGAGTCTCATAAAGTCAAATGGATATGATTAAACATTTGGAATCATTTATTAATATTTTATATATTCAAATATATACAGAGCAGATAGGACCAGTTAGAGGGATGCTCTTCACGGGGGACTTTATTATATTTATGCCTAAGAACAGGAGATCCAGCTCAGGTGGGTGTCAAAGGGTGTTTCTTCAAACAGAAAAATTATTAACAAATAATAGGGTTATGCGGGAGGGTTCGTAACACAGAACTGCACTAAACCATGCAATGATCTACACAGATAATCAAAGTGTTCATGTGATACCGAGCACGGCAGAATAAATAAAATGAGATAAAATAAAATAAAACAATCTCGCAAATGCAAGATTGCAAATGCAAAATAGGTAGCCGTGCAAGAAGTATTTCAAAGATTTACTGAGCCATTATTTCTGTGGAACGCGTGCTCCAATAGGCTCTCAGACCTGACCAGTTTAATCCACATCAGACCAGGCGGACCCAGGGTCAGGAGGCTGAATGCGGATTTGGGCACTCGGCACAGCTGTTTTCCTTAGGTGCAATACACTTGTCACTAGTGGTGGCACTTTGCATTTGCTGTATGGCAGCATATGTGCTTGCCACATTTGGGACCCATTATATCTCTTTACCCTCCAGCCACTTCCCTTCCCTTCTTGTTAGCTGCATGTCCGTATATTATTCCATACTCTTCCGCTACATTGCAATGCCAGCTCTTTGCCCCTCTGCTTGCTCGAAATACTGCCCGTACTCTTTACAAGCTTCCCATATTACAACTATCTGTAGATGGGGCAGAATTTTTACAGATATAAGTGAATTTATATATTATATTATATATATGCATTATATATTATGTATTTATATACATACATTCTACAAGAAATCATATCTCTTCCATCACTGAAACACTTCCCTGTTCAGATATATTTTTGCACACATAGACAAAGAAAAGTTGAAGAACAGCCAAGGAAATCTTTCAAAGCACGGTGTAAATCCAAACTAGAAGCTAAGGTGAAGAAAGGGGAGGGGATGGACTATACGTTCGCATTTCAGCCTCTGCAATTAAAGCTATAGTTACTGCAATAGCACAGACCAATTAGTATATGTTGATATGTTGGCTTGCAGACGAAACAGTATCTAATTGCATGTCCAAAAGAGGTAGTTAAATGTTTCCGCTTGCTGTGTACACACAGCCGCACAGACAGGACTGACTGCAGGACTCATTTTTGCTCAGTGTTGGGTCATCGCATACGACAACAACAGTTAGGAAGAAATTTTGTTGATGTCTCATTTTGAGGGGCTGTACTGCCAGCCTCCTCACTCCAAATACACAGCATTTCCTACCAGGATGCTGGGATACTGGTTCAGAGGAAAAAGGCTCTGGCCCGGAGAGATGAGCTTGCCCAGGCGAGTTCCCAGCTAAGCAGTGCCCGAGCCCAGCGGAGGCTCTTCTCGGGCTCCCTGGAGGTGTGGGTGTGCAGCCCATAAGGGAACAGGAGCTCTGCACTCTTTTAAAGAACATTAAAAAAGTGGCAGCCTCTGATTCACATTTGCGCAGCGGTAACTGTGTCCTTGATAACCGGTATTCAGGTAAGGCCAGATCTCTTTCTAGTCCCCCTCCAAACCAGAGCAGCCCCGGGTTTGGGAACTTCCCAGCTGGATACACGGATGTGAGCCGGTCTGGTGGAGAGGCCCCCTGGGAAATGCAGATCCAGATTCAGCTTTTTCTTTCCACAAATATGAGCAGGTTTAAAATAAAAATTTCAGTTCATAATAAACCTCCAACCTCCAAAGTCTAATTAAACAAGATTTTAAAAAAAAACAAACATCAAACCTACGCAGTTTTGGTCTGCTTCTGTTTTCATTACATTTATCTTTTAAGTATTTTCTAAAATCTCATCCCAAGGAAGCAATCGCTAAAACCCACCAGGGTTATTTTTATGCAATGGTGAGGACACGGAATTACCTTCTTGATGCAGCTCCTGTCTAGGTGAGCAACACAGCCGAACCTTGATCTGCACGTCCTGCATGCCAGGCCTGCTGGTTTTAAATGCTACTAAAAGGCAGCAGTTGGGAAAATGATGTTAGAGCCATGGCCCCCGTGGGCTGTTGTCTCAGGGAGCGCCGCTCCTCTCGGCAGCTCCAGCCCTCACCTGACAATTGCCACGTTTGGCAACAGAGCAGGCCAGCAAAATCCCTCGCTCCCTTTCAGGCTCCCTACGGATCAGTGACGGAGTGTGAATCACCTCAGGCTTTCTCTGCAGCCCCATCACATTAATGAAGGGCATTACATAAAAAATTGCTGCTGACAACTAAATCCTTTCCTACGTCATGATGCTTTCGGACGTGTCCCTCCATTCTCCCCCCCTTCCCTGACACACACACACACAGAAGGCTCAGGGAGAAGGCCAAAAACGGAGGTAAGTTTTGTTCTTCTCTTCAAAGCGACCATTTGTGGATCAGCATGGGAAATTAGTTTGCTCACTTTTGCACGCACAGTTTTGAGGCAGTTGACTGAAGAGAGAGAGACCATCCACAGATCAACAAGAGACAGATTTGTCATTGGTACCTGTTGCTGCAGAGGGGGAGGTCACCCCGCCCTCTAACACAAGTGACATGGAGGAAAACTCATAGCTGGGGCAGGAGAGGCGAGAGACTGGAAAGTGCCTGGCCGTTTTAATGTAAATAGTTACAATATGCACATACATTTCATGCCATCCCACTGCCCTCATGAATGTCAGGAATGTTAAGTAGATAGGAGGCCCCCCTAAGCACTGAGATGTTCATAGCTTACAGCCAGGCTCCCAAAGTACAGCCCGCGGGCCTGAGAAGCTTTTGTAAGCAACATCTGACGGCCTTTTTAATTGTGGTCCTCCTTGACAGAGCAGCATCAGCATTACAGTGGTGACAAGGTACCTGGTGGCTATGCAGGTCCCACTCCAGGTGGAATTAGGTGAGGATGCTGAGCTCACCTCTCTGCGCTCTGCACATGTGAAGCTTGTTGTGTTCCACCTTCTGAACAGAAAGGTTCTGCATTTCAGGTGAATTTTATTCAGTAGCCCCCCATCCCTGTCATTAAGTAGCCCTCCAGGGACAAAACTTTGAAAACTCCTTGCTGAGGAGCCTGGTACTAAAGCTACAACCTGTAACCTGGGTCAAGGTTTTATCAGCCATCAAGATCAGAAGGGAACAAACACTTCTAGTAGGTGAATGGCCAACTCAACTGCTTGGAGAAAGGAGTTGATTCAGGCTGCCAATATTGGCTCTTACACAGATAATAAACTAGACTGGCCTTTCTCCTGACATCACACTTCAATCAAAAACTTCCTCGCAAAATGTCACTTTCAAAGTTACAGCTTTAAAAAAAAAAAGTCTTTATAAAAAATTCATGGCCACAATGATCTGATAATGCAGCTTTCTGATACCAGCAGATGTTTTGTCTAACATGTTCCCTGAAGCTGTACTCTGTGCCTTCATATCTTTCATTTCCAGTTGCTATCTGCTGACTGTGGGATGTCATGTACGTACCCTATAGCGATGCGCAGCAATTCGCATCTAACACCGCCGTGCGTAATGAGCTTCACAAGATGCTTGTCGCAATAACTCCGCACTTCCCCAACCATATGGAACACAACACTCCAAAGCCCACAGACACTTTTTTTTATTACAGTTCAGATCCTTAAAACATAATCTGTGTGATGTCTAGTGAATGTACGTGAAGAGCTGCTGAAAACAAAGTTAACACTTGTTCACATCATCTGTTACAAATGTCCAATTTGGGACAATAAATTTCCTCGGAACCTGTTCTTTTGCTGACTCGTTGCTTTATCTTTTTTCTCTTTCTCTCACGTCGTTTTTTTTATGAACTATGCATATGTATTAAATGGGATTTGTTGTCCCTAGATACCAATTTGCATAAAGTGCAAGCCATCATTGGTTGGAGAGAAGCAAATTACTTCTCCAGCAAGATCACACTTCTTTTTTTTTCCCTTTTTCTTTTTTTTTTTTTTTTTTAATTTTAACAAACCGCAGGCAGAGGCTGTTAACAGCACTTAGCCAGATATGCAAAGTATCACTTTTCTCAAAAGCAGCTTGATCAATGAGCAAAAAAAAAAAGTAGAAAGGGAAGGTATTATTCAGTTAAGTACAATGCAGAAATGACCCATGCCTGGAGCAGCTAACCCAGCCATTCACCTGTAACTCGAGATGCCTGGTTCCCATCCCATCTAAAATACAATTCAAGTATGGCTTAGCACTCGGGACACAAAGCAAAAGAGCTCGACTGAGCGGAGCCTCCCAGAATCACCGTCCCCTGTTCCAAGTGTCCTCAGTGTGTTCCCAGAAGTCCCAAGTGTGTTTGTTACTTCCAAGTGTTGCTCAGCGCCCTGGCAGAAGCCCTGCCTGCTCATGCACCTCCCCACACATCTACTCGCGCTGGGCACCTTCTGAAGGACTGTGTAAATACTGGCCTGAAATATGTTTGCAATTGTTTACTCCTCTGCCCTCCCCTAATTTTATGGGCTCCCTGCCGCCAGAGGTGTTCCCCAGGACGGCAGCTGCCATCCTGGCAGGTCTGGACAATCACAATCTCCCTCTTTTCCTTCTGCTTCTCGTTGTGCACACCTGTGACACGTTGGTAAGAGCCTCGACCATAACCACGTGACAGATTCCCAGGTTCAGAGCTAGCCCGGTATGAACCCTGTACTTTTTGGAAGGAGGAGAGACAGAGGAGGGGAAAAATTGCAGTAAGGAGATTTTACAAATACTTCAAGAAACAGATCATCTAAGCAAACCTGTGTTGCACAGGATGATGTACAAACTCACCAGCCCACTACTAAAAAGACTTGCAAGCCATGAGCCAGGCTCAGTTAAAAAGTGTGGGATATTAAAATCACTAAAGGCAAGAAATTATCAAGGAAGCTTAGCTGCAAAGTTTCCAGCTAGGTCTGAACTTCTCAAGAATTTAGTGCTGGAACACTGCTTGAGGTGCAGAGGAGAAGGGTTCCTCTTTAAACATAAGCTTTTATTCTGTTGAGGTCTCTAGAAGTGACTACAGGATCTGTCTCTCACTAAACGTTCACTCAGAATTTAATCCCAAATCCATCAATATCACGTGCTTGGATTGTTTTACCTCTGAATTTAATGGACAGATGATACTCTCTTAAGAATGGTTCCTGAGATCACACAGAACATTAGTAATTGATTGCAGATATAGGACAATCAATCTGGGCAATGGTGATGACTAGATGCGGGGGTGCCTTTCAGGCAGTTGTGGGTGCCAAAAGAACAAGCTAGGACACAGGGTGTATAAATTCTCAAGAGAAAGTCTGTATTTCCGCATTACCTTTAGCATCTATCCAAAGATACACAGAATTTATGCTCTGTGATGATTTGAAGGTGAAAGAAATAGTTTCTGTCTGCAGAAATATTGGCAACTTCGTGTGGCTTTTGCAAAAAGGCAAAAAATCCCACAGTTTCACACATCTCTCTTATTAACGTATGCTGCTTTGTTTCCGTATTTATATTTCTCACATTTAAAAGGAATAAAATAGAATTTAAAAGAAGATCCTCACTCCCAAATGATCAGAAAAAGCACAAAGAAGTCATGCAAAGATTATGAGAAAAACTCACAAGAGGGAATTAAGTGCCAGCTTTGAAAATGGGGCTTTTTTGTAACCAAGGGCACTATCACTATGAAGCAACAGAATCACGGTGGGACCAGGTGAAACCATGTTTGGGACACTTACCCTCAGACAGAGAGAAGCACAATGGACTTCCTCTCTGCTGGACCTCAACGGACCTCGTCTAAATTTGCTGTCTTAAAAGGCAAGAAGGATCAACAACTTTCTTTCTCAGGCTTCTCTTGCTCAAAACCCCTGGCACGCTCAACTGGCCATTTGAAAAGGCAGTGCCCAGGTGCCTCTGTACAGGTGCATCTGCAGCCGGATTCCTCTGGGGACAGACGTAGCCAAAGAAATATATGGCTAAAGCTTAGCTGAACGCAGCATATGAGACCCAACTGTACAGTAGGCACTAGATAACATGCAATCATGGCCTCCTACTGCAGCAAATGCTACATAAACCCAGGCCTTTGAAAGAGAAGTGGTAAAAAAAACGTGTTTTTCTCACTCCTTATCTGTACTTACTCCATTTTACCTAAGGCTGGCTATTAGCTCAGCTGGTGATGTCACTTACTTCACTGGAACCTGTTATCATGAAAGATTTCTCCCAGGATTTTCTGTTTTGTTAGCTTTGCATTTTGTGCGATGTTGCATTTCATTCCATTAGATAAAGGGTTAAGTAATTCACGTTTTACCCATATAGACTAAGTTATACTCCCTGCGGGTTGCTGGCTTCCTATTGGCTAGAACGATGACCTTGGAAACAGACAAAAATGATGCATTGTTGCAATAAATATTATAGCTTGCACCTGTTTCTAATTAAGTCTGCCAAACAATTTCAGAGATACTGAAAAGAGAAATGTGTTGGCTTCTAATCGGGTGTTCTTTGCTGTTTGATCTGGATTATTCAGCCCCCCACATGACCTCGCTTTCTTAGTTCTTGTTTTTCTTTTTCTTTTTGGACTTGCAGAAAGCTCTAGATTGAAAGAAGTCTTCTCAGAGAGCAACATCTCTGCCTAAAATCAGTTGTAACTAAAACCCTGAAGACTGATGGATTTACACCAGGGCTCAAAGTAGTTTATAACAGAATACCTCAGACATCTCCAGTGTGGCTCCTGGGTTTCACGGGTCTCTTGTGGCCTTCTCCTGCCTCATCTCCTTCTCCTCTATTCTCTTTTAAACTTCAGAGCTTAAAACAATCTCTAGCTATTAGCAATCAGCATCAGGCTGACTGGGAAGCTGGAGGTTTTTGCTACTAGACTTCAACATGTCAGGGAAATAGTTCAGGAAGGATTTTCCTGCTAACACTCAGCAAAGAAATGTAAACGGAGCAGCGGTCACCTTTGCATTTCGGAGTTAACGATACCTTGGGAAGATTCTGGCAGTTGTTGCCTATCAGAACAACTGCTTTAGGGCAGGTAGAGATTCAGGACGGAAACACAGAAGGCCTCACAGGCAGGTCGTGGTTTGAGGTTCAGCATCACGCTTTTCACTCACTGTATTGATTCCCAAGTTCATCTCCCACTGAAAGTGCTGCTTGGTGAAATGAATGGTTTGTTTCTTGCACATCTACGTACCCATGCTGTGCACAGTTTGCATAGACTTAACGGCCGCTCTGTGATCTAGCTCTATGGACAAATGCAAACATATGTGGCAAATGTTGACAATGTTTTCCTTAACATAAGAAGTAAAGAAATAAGGAATTACTATTATCTCCATTTTCTAAATGGGGACTGGAAACCGCAGCTCAGCCAACACTTCTGGCTGTCAATGACAGAAGCAGTCCAGTCCTTTCGGTCCCTATGGGGTCCCTTTTCTCACGCTCGGGTAAGCATTTGTGCATCTGTATTTTGGAACTGATTGAGGAACTTATCCATCTGAAAACTAATCCAGGGAGAAAAAAAAAGAGTTTTTATTTCAGCCACATCAACTTCGTGATTTCGGTGTGCTCACAGCCTGGCAGGACAGGACTGAACAGCTAGGACAGAGGGAGCACAAGGCAATATTTTTGGATAGAATTGCAGGAAATCACAGAAGAAACACGCAGTGACATCAAGAAGACAATGTAGGTCTCCAGAATCCACAGATGCCTTTCTCTGTTGTTAATGCCACCAAGCTCACAATCTAGCAAAGACTTGCTGCTGGTGTACCAATCCTCTGAGCTACTCAAAGTTTCTCACGTGTAGACAATGTATCTCAGAAGTATCATGTTTGGTGGAATTAAATGACCTGCTGCTCAGTCAAAAAGTATTTTTGTGTGGAGGCTGCAAAGGTGTTATTTTAGTTGCCATACTAAAGACTGTAGGATCAGAGAGGTTAAAAATAACCCTAGACACAAAGAAGATACAGTACGGGAAGCAAATAGCTTAGCCGGTACGGTGTGATGAAGCCCTGCATCAGTATTGTGGCAAGAGTTTTGTTCAGGAGGAGGGACAGAACTACAGTGAGATTTCGCAGGGTTAGCACATCTTCCTCTGGCTGATCCACTCTCCCTTTTCCACTTTTCCTTCGATGGCAGGTAATAAAATGCCTGCTGGTACCCCCCATGACTGGAGGTACCTAGAGTGGTTCAGCCCATCGTGAGTGCTGTGCCAATCATTTAACAATTCCCACAGCTGCCTTTGTGAGAAGCCTCTCTCTTAAGCCTCTGGTTTAAGAATTTAGAGTAATCATGTAAAAATGATACCCCTGTGCTCTATGATCCGCTGAATCTCACTAATGCCGGATCCCAGAAGAGGGCTTATTAATGAAAAGATGCAATGCCTCTCTCTCTGCTCATGTTTCACATGAATATCTCTCATGGATTCGGCAGTAAACCTTACTGCTGATAAAGTAAGTATAATGAACCTCCGTGCTCCATGAGAATGAAATCTCAGACTGATGAAGTAGTTACCTGCTCTACTTTCCAGCACAATGGCAGGCTCGAGAGGTACAAGGAGGAGTACCCGGCTGCTGTGGGAATAGTGATGCAGTATCGCAACCTCCTAAATCTCGGGTCTGATTTGCAGGCGATGCCTTTGGCTGTGTGAAAAGATCAAGAGTTTGGAAGGGAGCAGTTTGTAATTAGCTGAGAGAAATGAAATTATGCTTTATTGTAAATCACTGAGTCAACAGAAGAAAGGAGGTTTTTAAAGGGACAGCAACACCTTGAGGCTACTCTGTGTCCTTTCAACATTACACAGTAGTAAAAATGCCAGTCAACTCCTGCCAGTTGGCTAGCTTCTCAGAAGGGACAAGCACCAAGTGTTCTGCAAGCAGCAGGATCCTGCTGCCTCCAGCCCCTGACATCTAACCAATTTTCAAGAAGGCACTGAAAATACTTTCAAGTACTGTCTCTGTCCTGAAGCTCCCTCCTTTGCTAATGGCAGCAGATTTTGCCATCAAGAGTTTCAAATTGTTATAAATCCTTTTGCTGTAGCTGTTTGAAAACAAACAAATAAAGAAAAACCCCACACTAACATGAAGAAAGGCTGATTCCATGTCTTTTCCATTGGAAAAGAAAGCAAGTGACTACCCAAAAAGCACCGTGAGGCCAAGAAAAGGAACAGGTAAAACACTGTAGGCAGCAACGCAATCGGTCTCTATATTTATTTGAGGCACTCCGTGATTTATGTTTTCCATTAAAAGAAACACATGCCTTACAAATTACCCCTAATCTCAGCATCAGTAGTATGGCATAGGACAAGCAACAAGAGTTTGGAAGGTGTCACTCTGGAGTATCCCGAAACGATCACAGAAACTAGCTTTAAGTCCAACAACCAGACTATGCTCATTGTATCTCTGATACCTGGATCACAACTCATCTTTACAGAACCAGCCCCATGTAACCAAATCCAAACTTCTCAAACCTTTGTGAGGCACAAATCTGAATATGGAAAACTATCGCAGAGATTGCAGCACTGAAGAGTGACTATAATCCCATCACAAACACTGGTTATTATCCTCTGCAGGTCTATTCAATGATTTAAACAACCCATGAAAATGTTAGCATCATCCCTCACTTCAAGGGGATTCTCTGGTTAGAGGGAATTCAAACACCCTGAAACTCGGTGGAACCTTAAACCAGGGGCTGCATTTTGTATCAGCGGCTTGGGTATAACTCCTGGTATTATTAATACCTAAATGCCCCATATGTTGTCTTTAGAGAGGAAGGCAGTCACAGCACCTTTATATGTGTGCTTTCTTCCCTTTGCTTTTACATTTCTTCAACACGCAAAATGTACTTAACTTGCTGCTTATTGAATGAAGGATTAGTATTATTTTCCTTCCTCCAGTGAACTTTGTTTCACTTCATCCTGCATATATTTTGCTAGGCTGTGTTTTCCTGCCAGCACACCACTGTTCAGCAAACTACCGTACTTAAGGCCAGCCAGCTAATACAGTGATACCTTTTTACTCCCAAGGAGTGTTTCTGTAATCATGGTTGTTCTTGTGGTATGAATGACAGCTTACACCAAGAAACACAAAATGCACTTCCAGAAGCTTTGCCTAGCTGGGACAGAACTAAAGCAGCTTCAAACTGCCAAGGCATTTGAAACATCTAGGGGAAGACATATTTTGAAATGTAGCCTGCTACCTAGCTACTCTGCTAGCATAAATGTTGACGAGGGACTGTGAAGGGAGCTACTTCCCCATTCTCCCTTTACTGTGCTGCCGTATCTCATGTTGAGCTAGGCTGGGAGCGCTTAGAAAAACGCCCTGCTTTGGGTCCTGTAAAAATTAGTATAAAACAAATAGGTAACAAATTTGCAATGGCTCTGTACAAGGTTTACAGTCTCTTTGTTTGTTGCTAAGGTTGGTTATGTTGCCCAGTAGGAAAGCAAGTAGAAAAGAAGAGCATCTTCACAACTCACTAAGCTCTTGGAAGACCAGACCGGAAGTTCCTGCTCACACCACTGCAGCAATGCAGACCTCCCTGGTGGACGTATTTTCTTTTTCTTCTGGAATTATACCTCAAGTCCTGCTAGGTAGTTACTCTCTTTGTTCCTGTGAGCCAAGCTAGTTGCAAGATCATGCTATGCCATGCTTACAACCTCACACTAAAAAGGAGGCGATTACAAAGGGGACAAAATACCCTAGAGGGTTCCCCTTTATCAGAACCTTCCCTGTCAGTTTGCCTTCTCATTTCCTGAGCTCTTGTCTGATTATTAGTGTACTGACAGAATAAAAATAACCTCATATTCCTACATGAATCATAAATAAAACCCTTTTATTTCATCAAAGAGGTTGGCAGGTTTATAGTCCTTTGCAATGCATGCACGATGTGAATGACATACCTTTAATTTTGCTGACAAGCTTGTCGGGGTCCTAATGAAAAAGAGTGAAAAGTGGGTGACTTCTCTAAAGGTTTAGCAGTTGCTTTTTGGTGAGGATATATATTTCACCTTGCCACTGTAATCAAGGAGCCAACTGGTCTTGGTAATGAACTCTTCAATTACAGTCCACTTCTGGCTCTTCAAGAATGCCTAGGCAACAATACCACAGTGATTATTGCTGATATTACAGATAAAAGCAACCTGGGGAAAAAAAGAAGGGGGAAAGAAAAAAGAAAACCTGAGCAGTGTCCTTGCTAGAGCTTCAGGTATCAGGGTGCATCAGCAATGAACCAAAAAGAGTGATCAAATTCCAGATTTTAGACAGCTAGAATCTGTACCGCTGTTGTACGCCAGACAATAATAAAATCACTACTCTCACCTGTTTTTTGACATTAGGTATTCCTCCCCGGTTGTTCAACTAGCCTGTTTGCTTTTAGAAACCAATATCGAATATGGTGGAGGTTATCTTGGGACAGCCCCATAAAAAAGAAAAGGATAGGGCAAAGTATTTCTTTTAGTGTCTCCAGCAAGCAAGTTTCCTGATAAGGGTCACACAAAGAAAGAATAGTCCAGGAACACAAAAAATGGACACAGTACAATCAAACAGAAAATCTTTCCTATTTCCAGTCTCTTGTAGAGTGAAAAGTTAAATTGCTCACAAAGAAGGAGGCCAACAGTTAAAGATATATATTTTTATCAGTGATTAAAGCGTTCTCCCCTTCTTCAGCACATCCTCTCTTATTTCTCTTTTCCTTTTAGTGTCCCTTATTTTGCTCATGTAAAAGCCAGAACACTGGCCCCTAAGTTTGCTTTCTGACCACAAACAAATTGTCAAAGCCACGAGCCTTTTCCCTTTCATAAAAGAAGTCCTGCTTTTTTGGAAATGTCCCAGGTCTTCACTCATAATTCAGAAAGAGATCAAGGGAACAGGACAGCTTTATTTGATATCTTGGAGATTATCCTTTGTTTTGCTGGCGATCCCTTTCTTCAGCAGTAACTCATCAGAGAAAGTTTGGGATTTGGCAAGTTACCCCAGCCTGATTGCTGTTCTTTTTGTTTCTTTTTTTTGTTTTGTTTTGTTTTGGTGGGGGGTTTAGAGGTGGGGCTGCCGAGAGAGAAAATGAGAGACACAACGAGGTTATCTGACTGGAGAAACACGCAGGGGTTGTGTGTGCAGGATTTGTGTGTGCAGGATTTGTGTGCATGGGGAGATGGGGCAGAAAAAGGGAAAAAATAACGGACAGTGAAATCCAGATTGCTATCTTGTCAGGAATTTACAAGATTCCAGAGCTGCACTTTTAATTTTCATTACTTTCCATTTTCCTTTGATAAACTCAGAAGCAGTATCTAATTTTATTAGGAGCTTTTCATCAATCGTGGATATCTTCCTTCCTCAAGGGATTCCCTAGCCACAAAAACATCAGGTTCTGTGAAACATTAGCTAATCCCAGTTAGAGTTACTTGACCCTATCGAGCTAAGAAATAAATTTTACTCTTCATGAGAGTCCTACTGTTTACACTCCAGACAAAATTCTTAGATCTCAAAGTTTTCAGAGAAAAAACATTTTTCATAATGCCAGAAAACTGGCCTTAAAGACCTGGGCCATACAAGCCTGAAACTGTTCCTTGTTGCAAATTAAATACGTTGACAGACTTCCTCTTGACTGCGGCTGACACCCGTGCCTGATTTTCTTGGCATAAAATCCAAATGGGTAACGGTAGGAGCCATTACTGGCAACATCCAGTCCTATACTCTACACATCACTACTTCTTGCCCTCGACCTTCCCCCCTGCGGCTGCACACAGAGGGAGACTGCCAAGAATCAAAGCACTTATCCCGTTCAGTGCAGACGACACACACGTCAACAACAGGCTTAAAGTTTGGTGAACCTCCTACAGCAAGTGTTTGTGTGGTGCACGACCTCGGAAGACACTGTGGCACGGCTGGGCGAGCGAAGCAGGAGCAGCCATCAACACGGCACATGGGAAACGCAGAAAATTTGGGGATGCATTCAGAGGTGATACAGAGCAAAGCACATGCTCCAAACCCAAACGGCCGGAATCTTTCCAAAGCTGTTTTGCTCCACTAACACATTTAACAGTTAGAATTAACCCAGGCATATTAGCTCGGTTTATTGAAAGTATAATGTGTCACACCATGCTTTAAAACATAGCATGGCTTATTTTAAAGGTGAAATGGAATGTGGTTTGTACTTAGTGCCTTGCTCAATCAGCATAACTCCAGTGCTTTGGAAAACAGGAGATCAGGCACTCTGGCTGTAGTGGTGTTACTCATTCAGCTGTTTGCAATGAAAGGTCTTGCTAGAAAAGGTTAAGAAAAGACTCCAACATTATCAGTTTGTTATCACTATTAATAGTACTTTATAGTACTTAACATGCTACTTTTCATCTTCAAAGCACTTTGCAAATATTAATTAATCCTCACAATCTGCTTGTGGGGTAAGCAAACGGTGTTGCTCCCAGCTGTTGAGTCACAGGGTTAACTGACTTGCCCAAGCCTAGAGGATCAGCCTCCACACATCCTGCTCTGATGCTTAAAATACTGAAACACAGTGTTTCCCCTTCTGTTGGATGGGACGGTGGACGTGCACCACTTTTATACACGAGATATTTCTAAAATGAACTGATAACTGCAACTTCAGCTGCTTGCACGAGGCTGCAGTTTTCTCCCTTCCCACATATTTCTGCACTGATGCAAGACGTGGACGATTATCACCTGATAATTAGAGGACTAAGTTCATGGAGGAGCTCCTAGCTGATTTCTAAAACTACTCCCCATGCTTTGCAGTGGAGAATCGTGTATGTGTGCACAGAAGTGATCAGTCACAGCTTAAAGAAGCGGCAACTTCTTTAAAGATTTAAGAGGTCACCATCACTTGAGACATAACTGAAATGATGTGCTTCACTGAAAGCAGCCTGCGTGTTGGTGTCGGCTAATTAGCCTAATGTTGGGTTTTTTCACTTGTGGGTTTGGGTTTGTTCATTTTGTTTTCAAACAATTTGCAATACTTTAAGTGCTAACGAACTAACAAAGGTTTAGAGGAAAGAAGGACAGGCCCATGATGTGGTTTCATTTGTCCATGCTTCTTTGAGTTGGTAAATCACACTGCATTGCTTTATTGAGTGTCCCTTTAGGAGTATATTGGAAAAAATTCTATCTGCCACAATTAATACAGCGCCTAGTGCATCACACGGCACAACCCTGGCGTCGAAACTCAGCATTCTCTGGGAGTTCTTTGGTCCCACACTGGATGCCAGAAAGGATAGTAGCTGTGACATGTGATACAGCTCCTGATAAATGATGGTGATAATGCAGAACAAAAAGGCTAATGAGTTCTCTCCAACGCCACACTACTTTCATGAAATGAATGTGATGATGACCCTATTTGCTACTTTTTTTTGTGGCTAGTGAGTTACTTATCCCTTTACCTGCACGTTAGTTTTATCTTCTCTGTACAATGCTATGGAAAGACAGTCAAAATTAATGTCAGCATCTCCCTTCACTTTTAAACTATAAAAGAGCCTCTGAAGGTAGAGTAAACCAAAGAGACCAGTAACTAATTATAACCCATTGTACTGGACTTTGAGGAATAATGAATAGAAGCTATTCCCCCCGTGGTTACCAGAGTGCTTTGCAGAGACAGTGGTGCCTTTGTGGGAGAGGGAGATCCCTTCACTGGACTAGAGAGAGAAGAAATGGAATTGTTAATGTATGTAAGAGGCAGGAGGATTTCTATGGTACTATTTCATTGCAGAGGCAGAAGGTAGCAGAGCCCATCATAAAAAGCGTAAAGGTGTGAAGGCACAAAGATGGAGAGTTGATTAAAAGCACCGTGGGGAGCGTGAGCGAACAAATCAATGGTAATGATGGAATTATGCCTGAGCAGAACCCAGTAGTCTACAGTGTCCTGGTGACTTGGCGCTGGGGATTAAACCTTGTGAGAAGCAGAGCCGAGCCCTTGTCCAGCCTGTCATCACGTGGAGGTTGATGGGACAGGTTACGCTACAAAACTGGGTGAGGACTCCTGAGTAAAGACCAAGCTCAACATTCAGCACCTCTGTACCCTAGTGAGATGTGATGGCTGAATCCTGCCCGAGCAGGAGCTGGGGCGGAGCAGCAGCCATGTTGAGAGAGATGCCAGTCACGGTTGTCACGCCTGGGGGAGTGGGACAGGGCTCATCTGGGGAAGCAGGAGCATGAAGGAAGAAAAGGCAACAGATGAGAGACGGGGCCCTGCGGGTGCTTGCTGAGGTTAGA
Source organism: Dromas ardeola (assembly GCA_013398915.1). Lineage (NCBI taxonomy): Eukaryota > Metazoa > Chordata > Aves > Charadriiformes > Dromadidae > Dromas > Dromas ardeola. The sequence continues at coordinate 511,322 of VYZM01007056.1, forward strand.
GGTAGCACCTGGCAGGGAGGCAGGAGAGCGGAGCCGCGGAGGCTCACAGCGGTGGGGGAGAGATGAGCGGCGGCAGCACTGGTGGCCACGTGGGACGGCAAGGCTGGGGCTTGGAGGAGCAGGTGGGAGCTGAGGGAACACAGATCAGAGCTGGCTGTGAAGGTGTTGAGAGAAAGGCCTGGAGCAGCCTGGAGGGAGGGAAGAGAGGATCGGAGCAGCTGGTAAGATCAATGCGGGACCGGCCCTAGCTGGGGCAGCAGTGGCTTAGGGCTGCCAGCGCTCACCAGCGCGTGCTGAGCTTGCCCTGCGCTTACAGCCACCACCACACTAAGCACGTTGGTATCAAAAGTACAACAGAAGCTGCCTTAATTGTAACACCTCTATGAGCAGTCTTACACAAATACAGCTTTAGTTCCCTTCTCCTTTGCTATTTTAGGATTCCTTTGGTGGTACGAGGCATACATCTTTACATGTATGCCAGTACACCCCAGATGTCCCTATCACTACGGCACCAGGACCACAGATGGATACAGAAAGCCACCGAGTGCACAGCCGGCACAGACCCTTGCTGGTCATTGCTGTGGGTCACTGTGGTGAAGCAGCACAAGGCAAGGATGCTTCGTGTCGCTGTGTGAAAAGGCGCTTTGCAGAAGAAAACACCCAGGCTGCACCCAAGACTCGGCAATCTCATCTCCTGTGTAGCAATTTGGACTCCAATCTTATCTACTTTTGTAGTTAGTGCCATCAGGAGGAAGGGCCTGGGGCCATTTTGCCTGCCCCAAGTTGGTCAATACAGTGTTGCCACAAGGGCAATTGCGATGGATGGAGGGATGAGTAAATAGATGGTGCCCTTCAGGATAGACAGAGAGTGCTGAGGGGTATCCATAAGAGATAAAATCACGAGTATGACTGTGCCATAACACTAAGCAGCCCTGAGATTTTCTCTCCGATGGCATTAGCCACATCGCCCCAGAGCCAACTGTAAAGGCAGCACTGCCTGTATGAGGAATGCAAGGGGACAGTTTGATCTCAGGCCTCGCCTGACAGGTGATCCTTCCACACCACAGTGCCAGAGCCAGACCTTTAGCAAATACAATGAGGCCATACCTGGCCTTTTGGCATGAACTCACAGTGAAATAATTGAAAGCTAAACATGTTCAAAATCAAATATTTGCCAAAGGGTGAAACGAGCTGCTGCAGCCAGAGGGAATCTCTTTCGAGGTGGCCTCAGTCAGTTCAGATCCTGCATGCAGCTGGGGCCGCTGTGGTGGCCCTCAGCTAAGGGACCTGAACTCCAGTCCACTTGTGCTCTCAGCAGTCAGGCCGGCTGGGCAGGAGAGAGCAAATTTTAGTGATCCAGAGCCCTGATCTCCAGAAATAAAATTATTGAAAGGAAAAGATAAAGATTCACAAGCAGAAAATGCAGATTCTTTCCAAATGGTCTTAATGAAGATGACCTAAATATGGACGACAGTTAAAATATCCTTTATGTTAGCTCCTTACAGTCAGGTATGTATCTCTTGTGCAGGGTCAAGCATGAGCACAAACTAATAAACCACTCATGGAAAGAGGAGCTGAATATGGGAAAGTGAGGAGTTTGGCCGCATCTTTGCCCTTTCCTAGTAATAGTGGGTAAAAAGCCTGAAAGGAAAGTATAAGCACGTGTCCCTGGATGAGCCCATTCTCCAGATACGTTTCTTCCGCTCCTGAAAGCAGCAAGCATTAGAAATTGGAGAGGGAGATCTAGACACAGCACAAATATTAAATGTAAATACAACACATTCCAGTACAGACCCTTCACTGAAACAAGCCCTAGAGCAAAGTTATCTCTTCCTTTTGATGACAATGCAAAGGACTTGAGCATAATAGTATTTACCCAGTTAAATGAGAGCTGTGATGCACTTCAGCTTTAGAAACAAAACTTGAACTATTTAAGTGTACCGTTTTCAAACCTGAGCATTTATTTGCATGTGGCTGTTGACTTCAGTGGGAGTCACTGCTGCAATCAAATGCACTGCTTTGAAAGCCTTCTCAGCAGGTGAAAAGACTGTGTAACATACAACGGAAAAAGAGGCCCTTTTGCTTTAAGCTCAGGCAGAACCCAGAGCAAGGACATGCAGACTTAGTTTAGATACAAATAGAAGTAAAAATACATTCGAACTTTGCAGGTTTTAACTTTGCAGAGTCAAACTAGGCCCAGAAACACAGCAACAATTCGATTGGGCTTCTTGCCCAATCAAGAACTGTAAGTCGGAGACATCCCAAGAGAATTCCGTGAGATTTACGTTTAGCACTATCTAGGACTCAGGAGCTGAGCTTCAGAGCCATTTGGCCATTTATCAACTTGGTTGCCTTATGCAAGTCACTTCACCATCTTTTACCTTGCTTCCCTGCAGTAAATTTGGAATAAATATATTCAGTCTCTTGGAGATGACTGGATGAGAATTAAGTATTATTACTGGGTACACTCATAGCAAATGGGTGATGCTAACTTGGTAAGTAACAAGTCTTGTCTAGTACAGAACAATTTTTGCACATGAGGGTGCTAGGAAGTTTTAATAAGCACCTTGATTTTTGCCTTCATACCGGTGAGAGTCACCCACCTGCTTAAAAAGTCTTTTGCTATTTATTTTTTAAAATATATGGTTGAGCCTTTCAGCCTACTCTTCTTAAGCTTTTCAACACAGACATAGAGTAAGCACTTTTAGTTAAACTCGTATGGTCACGTTTGCTCCAACCTCACCTCCCCCCGTCTGAGAAACTAATCTTTTCTTTCCCAAAGACTACACAACTGTCTTAATCTTTGCCCACGTGTGGAAGGCACTTGAAAAAAACCTGGTTTTGTAGATCCAGCAACTTTAGAAGACAGGAATCAGTAAACAGGGGGCTAACCATTCTGTTTCCATTGACAAGCAGTGAAGGAGTTAATTATCTGCTTCTTTTCACTAATTCTGTTGCAGAGCTCGGTTGTGCATATTAAATGTCCAAGTTACCAGATTCAAAGAAAAACTTGATCTCTATTTGGCTACATATTAAAAGTGCCATTCCCTGTTGTCCTACCTAGCACTGTTAATTGCATACATTTAGCCCTCTGTTGGAGAATAATTTAGTTTCAGATTGAAAAGAAACAGCCCTGGCCTTGGTTATTTTGGCATACAAGTCTCCAGTATGACTCTGTTTTCTAAGCAGACATTAATGATTCTAAAACTAATATTCATTGTTTGAAGAGGCATAGCGGCCTTGGCATTTACTTAACCTTTTGTCTCATGTATGAGACTGAGTCAGCCTAAATCCTTTTCTTAATTAATATCTATTCTTTTTTTTTTTCTGTCCAACATTATTTATTAAACAATTTGCATGCAACAATTAGAGTTGAGAGATTAAAAAAACCTCACTGTATGAGCAAAAGCTTGCGTAGTACAACAACGACCATGAAACTGGTCCTCCAGCTCAAACAAAGCTCAGAGCATGAATGAGAAGGGAACGGGGAGTAAGTAAGGTCAGGTAAAATAAATCAAAACCCACGTCACACCATTCACCTGTTATCCCTAATATTAAGCTACTCCCTACTAAAAAAAATAGTAATTCTATAGGAAAAGAGAGAAAATACAACTGTAAAAGCATAAAACCCAAGGATACAACACCTCTAGTGAATGTCAGTGATGATAGTTATGGTTGTGAATAACGTGCAATCACTGAACCTTTTTGCTTATTGCTGTGGCAGAAAGAAATTATCATTTCGGATTCCTTTAGTGTTTCACAGGACAGCACTGTGTGCTCCATATGAACTGTCTCAACCAGAGCTCACCTACTTTCCCAATGTGTTTGCTTCTTTATACTTCTTTGTACTTTTGTGATTGCAACTACTTTGCACACACTGCTGAACGTGCAACAAAAGACCCTTCCAAACGTTCAGATCGACATAGGAAATGGCAAGGACACCTTCGGCAGCTAAAATAAAAACATGTTGGGGTTGCACTACCAGTTGTATGACATTAACTTAGAACCAGACTGCAGGTGGCTTGCATATAAATGCACATGGAAGTAAAGACTCAATCGTCTTTCCTCACCTATTCTTCCAACCAGTAGCTATGGGTAATCACAGACGCTTTGCTCAGTGGGTTGACCATCTGCAAGACGAGTGACTGAACACTTTTTATATCTTACCAGCGTTGTATCTTACCAGACCTACATGAAAAACTATAATGCTCTCCAGACTTTGAAGTCATAAGCAACATGTGATGTGATAATATGAGCCATATCTTGCGTCCATTAGAAGACCCACAGGAATAAGATTCATTCTAGGCATTGGCATCAATGTCATCCTAAATCTTGTATTAGCCAATGATCCTCAATCTCTAATGCTCTTAGGATGTCCCTTCTAAAAGGCTTTAGGAGATCTCTGGATAGCACACAAAGCTCTTAACCCACATCTTTCACAGGAACCTATACATGCTGAACCGTCCTACCCGTATGACAAGGTCCTAATGGTCACATGCATGACTTGCTTCTTTGCAGCCGGGGAAGACATGGTGAAGAAACAAAGTGGGACCATTGCTTAGAAACCTTCCTGAGAGCTGAACTGGACCACTGGCAGTACCTCAGAGCTGATGCTCCCAAAAGAAACAGTCTATCCCTAGGGATCCAGAAGTGTCATTTTCCTCAGAACTACCTCACCAATGTGGCACTACTTTCACTATTATTTCAGCCATATAGTTCAGTAGGTAATTTCAGGGCATGAACTTAGACAGCAGGTTTTAAAATCCAAATGCATGTCTATAAACCCAACATATTAATAAGTTAACAGTTTTCAATAAGACATCAACATTTGCATGCATCTTCCTACTTGTTATGTGCAGTACTACATTTTTTAATGTTTCTTGGATGCTAGCCAGAGAGGCTGGGTCCCTAGTTAGTTCATCCATTACTTTCTTGACACAATAGATCTGGGCCTTGGCCAAGTACTGGACTCATACTGCATACAAAAACACAGAATTCTCTCCCTTATCTATTGATAGTCTTTGCTTCCCAGGGAAGGCGAAAAAAAACCCACAAATTAAGATAAATAAGTAAATACATATAAATCCAGCACTGACTGTAGTAGAGGTATTTTTAGCATCTTTTTATACTATGTGTAATCAAAAGATTTCCTTATGTATTTATACTGCCTTAGTCTCCTAAAGGTCTAATTCATGACTATTCACCTGAACAGGAGAGGAAGATGTCTTCTTTAAACTCCTCCTGGAGCTCCTCAGGCTTTCCACAAGAGCGAGTAAGGTTACATGACCTGAAATAAAACAGGGGAGGAAGAGGCTTCAGTACCATCCCTCCTTTTTCAGTGTTTCTCAACCTACGGACTATGGAAGGGTTTAAAGAGGCCATTAAGGGTTAGAGGCGGCCTCTGTTTTACATTTGACCTTGAAAATTTTTATCTGTTACTCAGGGCCTCTGGTGTCTTGAGAGGAAGACAGATGAACACAGATGAGATGCTTTTTTGGAAGAGTTTTGAAAACATTGTCCAGTGCAGCTCTGATGGCAGGGCAATGAACATTGCCTTTTGTTGTAGGTTTAAGGTAGCAAACTAATACTTAAATTAACAAAGAGCAAGAAAAAAGGAATGAATGATGTAAGGATCCTGGCTGTGGTTTTACAGTCACTTTAATGCGCCAGAAGTCTTAGTTGCCCTTGAGAGGACTGGTCCTGCCTGCCCACCCAGCCCTGATGGGACCATTTTTGACGACTCGAAGATGTGCATTTGATCAGAAAACTAATAGGCTAAAACATCACCTGACCCTAAAAATGCCCCCCCATGCTGCTGAGCACATGGAAACACAACACTCCCCAGAGCAGGGCAGGCAGGCATGAGGAGGCAGGGATGGGACGGGGAGGGTGCGCCATGCCCTTGGCATTCCTGCCTTCATGCTGACCATGCAACCACCATGGAACCCGAGCCAAGGACATGCGGGGCAAAGCCGAGAGCAGAGGGGGAGACATCTCATCTTCACTCGGGCTGCAGCTAAAATCACAACCCAGTCCACATGGAGTATTTTGCTGTCAGTGTAACACTAATCACAGTAGTCCACTAGGTTGACATGTAAAATTTTGCTAATAATACCAAGGTAGCTGACAAGTTAATAGAACACGATTCCTGTACCTTCTGCTTGAGCTGTGTGAGCAGTCTTTCTGCTTAATTTGCCCAAACAAAGCATCAGTGCCTTAATTTCAGTTATTTCAGAAATTAGATCCTCTTGAAGAATGAAAGGATGCTGTGTTTGAGAGGGCTAGCTTTTTTATGAAGACACGTAATTAATGGAAGCCATTAAAGATACTTGTAAAAATGATTCAGATTTTTATATATGATGACTAACTAACCTATTATTGCTCTTCTTGGTCAGAGATTAATGGGAATTTCTTAAAGGATAAAGAATTATTTAACAAGCTGCAGGATATGTATGGGCTTGGAATACACTCTGTGATAGTGTGAATAATAAGAAATGTGGCTGTTTATTTCCTTGACTAATGAACCAGAGCTAAATTCAGAGATAGCAAGCTGTCAAAAAAACCCAAACCCAAAGCCAAAAACCAACAAAAACCTAACAAGGCAAGTGGATGTTTTTTACATGAATCTAAACATACACTTTAGCGAAAAACACCTACTGTAAGAAATTCCGGTTCTCGTGTGCTCTAACTCAAGGTAGTATAGGAACACACCAGCATTATCTCTGAAATGAATGAGAAGCAGCAAAGACTTTACAGAGTTTAAAATCAGATGATGTTAAATGTTCAACAGCTCCTTGGGAGGGGAGAGAAGGAGAGAGGGACTGCAAGGCAGAGAGAACAAACAACTTTGCTGCTTGCAAGAGCTTCCCACGAAGAAATTTTCTTTACAAAGCAATGACAACAATGTGTTTGGTCAAAGATTTCTATGCAAGGAATACTGGCTTGTAAGACCACAAGTAACAGACTCACTTGATGATTCCCTTGGTGATGGCACACATGGACAGCTTTCATATTTCCAGCTGTTTCAGACTGTAAGTGACCTCAGAGTGTCTTGAAGCATCTTGTCCCGACTGGGTTGAAAAGCATGTGCAAAGAGGGACTAAGAGCATCTCTAGGCTGACTTTGGCACTAAGGGAAGAGAGCAGACAACATTTCAGGAGAGAAGGAAACGGAAGGCAAACCAGTTTCTCAGGCAGCTGAAAACAGCGTTTGGTTCTTTTCATGAAAGATTTGTCAAGTATTTTCTGCAGTAGCTGTTCTGAGCAACAAACTGCAATGATCCCCATGCCCAGGTGAAACAGTAATAGTTCCCTCTCTCCGGCTGAAACAAATAAACATACTGTAGCTCTTTTCCAAAACGGATCCCAACCAAGCTAGGTAGTAGCAGTGAGCCTTCTGCAGCTTCACCAATTATTTTAATATCCACTATACTTTCCCCCTCTCAGGGCTCATTGTTTTTTTTTCCTTCAACTTTTTGAAGGCACACAAAGAATTGAATAACCTTTTCTCCGCATACCTGGCTGCAGACACATCACTGAAGGGGGTCCTTTCGACATTTTAAAGGACCTGAAGTGTATGACAACATGGCACTGCAGTCAAGAATCTCGCCGGGGAACAGAATAAGAAGATTTATTTTATTTTTAATATTTGAAAGATTTCAAAAAGCATTCAACTGGATTTCTCACTAAGAGGATGAGTGAAGAGAATCCTTTGTAACTAAGCTGGGAGGCCCAAGTCTTTTATCCATTGTTACACAGTTTTTCCCCAGGGCAGAGTTAGGAAGGCCTGCAAGCCCCAGAAGCTTAACAAGGCGAGTACACTGGGTGGGCTTTTCTGCCATTGCTTAAGCTCCTCCCGAGGTAGAAGCCGTCAGAGCCGAGCAGGTCCCGCGCTCCATTTCAGCCGCCGACAGAGATAATTTGGGAAGATCCTAGCAGCAGCAGTGCTCTCAGGGAGGTGAACCTGCCTGGCCTGCCTGCAAACACACAGGCGTGGACGCACACCCTCGGTACCAAGCCTCCCATACATCTGCTTCCTTCATCAACCAGAAGAAAGACCACTCCGCAGAAGATTAGTAGCAAATTGGCGCTTAGATTAATCACCGTGCATCGGACTTTGCCAAGCCACCTTTTCCTGTTGGCTTTTTCAAAATATTATACATGAGTGGTTAACTGAAGATACGTTATCTCTTTCAGGATAGATTGGGTAAGAGGAGGAAACTAGTGTAACTGTACTGCTAAAACCTTTTTTTTTGCCTTTTGAACTTTTTACATTTTTATGGGAAAACCCTACAACCTTGATGCAAATTAATTGGTGGGTTTTGATCAAATAGACTTCGGTACATATTCCCTGAGCTTCGTTCACAGCACCGATGGAATCATCCACCTTTCCCACTGATGTTCACATCTAGACAAAGCGAGAGCTTGCTCGAGTGATTCCCAAGTGCCACTAATGTGAGAAGGAGCTCAGGACCTGAGGCAGGATAGCCAGGGCATGATCTTACCCCACACACTCCCAAATCTTAATCTAGGACTTGGCCAACCTAGTTCACTACGAAGCCATAAATACACAAGATCTCTATGGGTAAAATTTTGCTTGGCAGCATTTCACAGCACTTTTGGTCTCCGTAAGATTTTTGCAGTTAATCCAGCCACAAAGGTGCATGAACTAGGAGCAGCAAACGGCACTTGACTACTTATGTCCATTTGCGCCTCAATCAATGTGTCAGAGTTTACCATTCAAAGTTGCTCTCAAATAAAATGTGAAATGAAACAGCTTTTAGGTAACTGAGCAACTCTTTCCTGACTTGCTACAAAACTTGTGGGACCCTAATATAGCAGAAATTTTAAAGGCAAATGTCTTACATATGAGTCCATGGCCCAGAAGCAGCAGGATGTGGAGTTTGTAAATAACAACTGCAATACAAGTAATGCCTATTTGCTTACTCGATCCCGCTGAAATTAATGGTCTGTGGTTTAGGTACGTGTCAGTGCCATAAAGCAGGACACGCTTGGGGACCAGGAAGTGTCTGCTTCATGTGTTAATGATGGAGTTATGGAGTGGCAGCAGCCCTTTCATAGACAAAGTTGCAGAAGGATTTTTACTATATGCTCAACTCTCCCCTTTTATACTCCAACAAAAGCTGAAGAAATTCAAAGGTCAGACCTGGGGCCAAGGTTGAAATTTTTCTATGAAATTTGAAAGTGATCCAGCTAGAGATTTTCAAATGATACCACCCCTGAGAAAACACAGCTCGTAAGCCGAGATTGTGCCTCTCCTAGCACTTAGGTGTCCTCTCACACAGAGGTGATTCTGGGTATGAACAAAACTGTGGTCAACAGAATTATTGCCCCCCCTTCAAGGCTCTTCTCCACTAAAGCCCCAGCTCTCCTTCTCGAGCCCCACCATTCAAGGGAGATGCTTGAATAACCCAAGAAAAAAAAGTCCTACGAAGGAGTTATATTTTAATGTTTATGCTATGGCGTTTTGTATAATAGGAATAATCGCTATTGCTTTGTAGTACACTTACAACAAATAGCTTTTGAGATTGCTCAAACACTTTAGCTCCACTTCAGCTCTTAATCAAACTCAGCAGCTGTTTATTGCAATTACACTATAAAGCAATAGACATTATCCCTTAACTAACTGTCTTATTAATATAGGTAGTTACACAGCTATTTCCCAGTTACTCTTAAATAACTGCTTTTAATTATTTTATTAACATAAATAACCACCTCAATAAATTTAAATTAAATGCATATGTGAGAAACGTAATTTAAAGCATTGCACAAAATTGCATCTGTTTACTAATGTTTAAATTGATGCCATTGTGTAATTCAATTTAAACGCAACTTTAGTTTATTTCAATTGTTGATTGCCATGGAACACCTAAGACACTAGAAGTTCCTAAATATTGACATGGGCACTGTCTCCTCTGTCTTCTGTTGCTATATTTTCTTTGCAATATTTGTTTGCTGTCAGGAGAATGAGATTTCTTTTTACCCACAAAACTCACCATTTAATATCCCCATTTATTTTTCTTTTCTTGCCATTCCCAGTCAAAGCAACAGATGAAACTGGATTGCATTTTGCCTTCTAGTTCACTTGCGCAACTCTGCTTTCAATGGAGAAAAGGATTTTATTTCCCTGGGCAATACAGGATCCTCCATGCCTTATGCCATTTGTTCTGGTAGGATCCAGCTCTTTGCCTTCAGCTAAGGGGCAGGCAGACATCGCCTGACCTGGCCAAAAGTCCCCTTATTCTTCCTCATGGGGCGCAGTTTATTATTCAGGGGCCTCATTCTACCCCAAAATCCTCCACTGCAGGGTGGGCAACACTTGCACGGTACCTTTTACCCCACAGTGCCAATAACGCACATTTATCTGAAAAGGGACCACGGCGCAGACTAGCGTATACCACCTCTCACGTTGCAGAAGGGTCTGCCCATCATACTGGCTTATTCAGATGTTCTTTTCCCCAGAGTCCTCGCTGTTGGGGAAGAAACAAAAACGTCCTATCCTTATTCTGTTTCAGATTCCTCCCCTGAAAGATACAGAGGAAAGTGCTCGCTGAAGAGCAAGGAGAAAAAAGAGAGGGACTCCCTTCACCACTTGTTTGCAATAGGCAGGAGAACAGAAGATTTTAGAAAGTTCTGGGAGAAACTTAAAGTGGCAAATGTAAGTCAGGAATGCGTGAAAATACAGCTGGAAAACATAAAGGTGCAAAAGGAGATGAAGACGCCTCACATACTTTCCTGCCAGCCATTGTCTTCTGCCACTCAAAACTTTTAGTTCTATATTCAGTTCTATAGCTGGTGCGTGGACCTGTAAATGTGAACTGCAACCTCTCTGAAATCAAATCACAACAAACCCCCTCCAAAGTAACTGGGATGTATTGAAAAGAAGTGTTGGAAGTCAGAAACATTTAAAGCAAAATTCCTCTGAGGGTCTTGATTTGGATCTTACCAGCTTTTAAGCTCCAAAACTATGGAAATCGAGGCATATTTGGCTCTTGGATATCAATGTCAAAGATGTTACAGGAGAGCAATGAAGGGAAGAATTTGGTCCGTGAAATGCAACCTACTGATGGTGAATTCTGCTAACTAACTAACAAAGTCCACCCTATCCTCCGGCTGCTAATTAGAGGACACAACCTCCCTACAAGGAATCATTAAAGAATGGCGTTTCAATGCATGTACGCACTCTGTTTTAGGATGAAGGTGCCTCAGTGACACCATGCCTACAGAGAAGTGGAATGTAACTGGAGACAACAAAGAGGAAACGATGATTTATTTATTTTAAAACTTCTATCCAAATGTAACAGGTAACATGAAGGGATAATTACAGGCTCTGTCAGAAAGGGCTTGCTGATGCTCTGAGCTGGCAGACACACTAAGCTCCGCAGGAGACGAGACCTTAAAAGTTTACAGACTGTGCTGGGCAAAGACATAGGCCATTCATAGGCGACAAAGGGATTTTACAGAAAAATGTAGAAACTAACAGTGAGGGAAGACACGTTTAAACTTCAGGTAACTGAGAGTCATCAGGGTTTGGATAATTGAAGTTCCAATGTATATTTGCCTACACTGTCGCTCACCTTTGAGCCCTACCTAGGCATCTTGACATTTATGTAGTCTGAAATCCTGAAAGCTCTGAGTTTAGACAACTAAATTGTTGCTTGTCAATTTAGTCTTGACTGAAAGACAGGTGTTTTGTTTCAGAGTAGCACTCCTTTCAGATTCCTCTATTCCCAAGCTCGGATTACTGAGCTAAGGAACTACTAAAAATGAAATAACTTACAAGCAGGCAAAGACATTTACATACCTTGAACAAAGGAATTCTTTGGGCAAAATAGGGATTTTTAATTATTGCTTGTTTTTTGTCACATGGGATTCTCAGCTCTAGCTCTCTGGTGAGAGCTGGAGGAGCTTGGAGGCTTTGAAGGTTCCTACATTTTTGGTAACATGGTAGGTCCTCTGCTACCGCTATGCAGTTTTACAAGCTTGCTCTGCTGAATGCAAGCTGCTCTCTGAACAAAACCCTGAACAAAAATCCAGCGGAGAATCTGAACCAGAATTCTCCAAAAATGTAATTCTGGAAGCAGGCACACATATATGCCTGCTACACACAGAGCAGTCAAATGCCAACAGTGCAAGCAAGGAGTATCTGTCAGCTACCTGATGCCTACATCCTAACTTTACATCTAATTCAAAGTGGGTCATTATTATCAGGCGTTCATTATTATCCCTAGTAAGTGACTGGGACCCTTTCCAATAACAAACAAGTTCTCTCTTGGCACAACTTTGCACAGGCGACTTAAACAATCCAAGAGCTGCACATGCTGATGGTGCCACTGGGATCCCACATCTGACTGTGGCTACAGTTTTGTAGTGTTAACGCAATGGAAAGTGAATAAGGGAGCCCAGAAAACAGCTCAGGCAGAACATGGCACCATCCGTCTGACCCCAAATTCAGCCTGCCTTTGAGATGCTACTGCCTGCGAGCAGCAGATGAGCCCATTACCATGAAGTGCCTCATTGCAGAAAGCAGCAGCAAGTGAGACCTAGAGTGCACTGACCCAGCCCTGCCTACACTCGTGTCCTCTGATAACTCAGGTTTTCCCGTTTCCATGCCTCTGTATCTGGGTGCTGGTGCCCATACACTTCTGGCTTCTTGGCGTTGTGGCAATGTTTAGACCTTAATTCTTTTGTTTACGCCACTAAGTGTGTTGAAGACCACAGAACACAAGATTCCTCACACTGACCCGCCAATAATATCAGCTCTGACCTGGAGGGATCGTGTGTTCTGGCATAGGTTAAGGGTCTCATTTAATTTAGAACCTTAAACTGGATTTGAACTGTAGCCCCAGAAGTAAAAAGCCAGTGTTTTTATGTGGGAAGCCACATGGCTCTGGTATCCTGATTGGTACTTGTGACATCCCAGCATTGGCAAACCACGGAGATATTAACTGTGTGCTCTATTTTCTGCCCTTAATTACGGCCAGCTAGTCTGATTTTTCTTTCTTTCTTTTTTTTTTTAAAGGTTTTGAGTGACAAAGTGACTATGCATATCATTCCACATTTGAACTGTAAGACTTCCGTATTTCTACCTCTAGTGTGTAATTGGATCAGCTGCCAGTTACAGAAAGGAGCTGGGTGAGTATCAAGTGTGTGGAAAATGAAGAAGAGTCCAAGTGTGAAGGGGAGGAATAATTTGACAAAGCCTGCAGTGAGCTGTACGTGGTTTTCCCGTTCCAAAATGGAGTAGGTTTTGAAGTGCATGAGAAAAAACTGGCTTTGATTTACTAGCTTTGGTTCACAGAATGCTAGCCACAATCTTGGAGTGACTCAAGACATACGGAAAGCCACAGTCCCTGCCCCAGAGAGCTTACAATACCCACATTATCATAATGAGGATGGCTGAGTGCCAAACTGAAAACCAGTCTGCTCTTATCTGACTCGCTAAAGCTGTGCCTTGAACGTTGGGCAGCACACAAATCTACTGCCAGGGGCTCGGCATCACAGCAGGACTGAAGCTTAGTGTGTTCATGATGTGGTGGTCCTCAAACCATTGCACCCAATGCTCTTTTGCAGGTCCCCACTGTAGCACTTGCTTACTTTAATTTTGAGTTTCTCAAAGAAAGCAATGAAGCTAACGTAAGCACGAAACATTTTAAAATCTACTACAAAAACCCAAAGTAAATCTCAGCCCCCTAAAAAGGTGAGAAATAGATGAAAGCTCTGCCCAGTCAAAAAGTTTCTCTCAGGACAAGCAAATCGCCTTGCCATTGAGTTCCTCCACTAACCACAGTTATGGCAGGATCATACAGACAAAAAGACAGTTCTTTATCCAGTAAGTGTTCACCCATTTTTACCTTTATAAAATACAAGTAAATCCCCTCAGATACGAATAGGCAGCTTGCAGGTTTCTGGTCAAATGCTACTGGAGGGCCAGAAGAGCTAGATACTGAGTGGGTAGCCAGAACATCCTGCACTTCACATTTCAAAGTAGCTCCAAGATGCAACTCAGGACAATGGTCTGATCATGAGGTGACAAATGTAGGGGGTAAGGAGAGAGGACTGCAGCCTAAAATCAAAGAAAAAGGTCACAACATACAGAGCAGCTCATGAAAGAAGAAGAAGGAATGGCAATTACCTGGAAATTCCCAGGCAGTTGTCCCTAAGCCATAGAAATCCACCATAAAATCTTCCACGCTGATCTGTAAGGAATGAGCAAGAAACATTCATTAGTGGTGCGAACAAACATACAGGATTACAAATATGCCAAGTGGACTGACAGCCCAGTGGCAGCCAGGATACACATAGTATTGCCAAGAAGACGGAGAGAGCAATATCTCCCAGCTCTAGGTTGCTTTAAGCTACAATCGGTGGTTTACTGCCCATAGGACCAATCCGATATTCTGGGATTTGGAAACTCTTCTGCTATGCCTTCAACAGCAGCCACTAATTGAGAGAAGCAATGACCAAAAGGGCCCCTGGGTTATGGCCATAGAGTCACATCCTTTCTCACTGGTATAAAAGCTCTGCAGACAACTCTATCAGACAAAAACACAACAAAAAAAAACAACTCAAAATCATTTCTCTCTGACACTCCAAGGGGGGTAGGGCATTAAGACAGAATGCCCCACCTCAAAGGAAGTCAAGATTGGATCAGAACATCTCAGAGAGGCAGAAAGGGAGAGATGGCAAGAGGCGGTAGTGTAAAGGTTTTATCAGCAAGAGTTTGGGACGACCACATTACTCATAGGTCACTGTGCTTTCCAGCTGACTAGCGACAGATGAAATAAGGAAGACAACGGCCTCCGGATTTCCAGGTAGCAGCTTCAGTCAAGTCTGCCTTTTCAGCTGCCCTTTTAGTCTGGAATATGCACGGCGCTGCTCAGAAAGGGGCTGACTCTGTATGCAAAAGGGAAGATCCGTGAGATCCCACTATCACCAAGCAAGCTCTAGAAGAATATCAAGACAATATTTGCGTTGTTAGAGGGAGGAAAACTTCAAATGCAAGGCAATTGGTTTTGCCTACAATTTGCATGCTTCCAGTATTTCCTAATATTGAACTAGAACAAGTACTTCAGAGATCCTTGCAGGATCTCCAGCAGGGAGGCACCAGGAATGGGCTATCCTGATGTGAATCCACAACCGTTATAGCAGAAAACAGGTGTAGGTCTTCATGTCTCATAGTGGCAGCCACAGTACTGACATTGTCTTACATAATAAAGACATTACAAATACCATTTATTTATACTGAAGTGATGTCATTCTGCCAGGTGCCACACAAAGACTTTACCGTGGACTGCTCACGTTTTTCAGGAGGTATCATCTAATCAGATACACACACAGAGATCCCGACAGCTGAGTGGAAAATAATATTGCCATTCTTGACATTTCTCAAATTAGCGAGAGCTTATAATGAAGCTTTTTTAAGATGTCTCTTTCAAGGGTTTGTTGGATACCTCTCTTGCTGGGAATGGATGTACAGGGGGTAGCTGCCCTCCTGCTCTGTGCTTAATTCTCTCACCTCATTCTACGTTGCTTGTTTCCTGCACTCGGAGATCTCCTACTTGTGTTTGAACTCTCTGAATACTCTCTTCAGCTACACACAAGGAGCTGGAGGCCTTGGTAACCTTCTACCCCAGTAGTTCTTTTGCTGCAGTCAGGAAATTATCTCTCTTTTTTTTGTTTTGGTTTTGTTTGGTTTTGGGTCTTTTTTTATTGCAAAGAACTAGGGGAATTCCCCCTACCAGTGCATAGCCTTATGCTGGGCACTGATGGCAGTGACTGGTGACAGCCGCAAAAAGAAAACACCAATCTGCACCACTCACAAACAAGTGTCTCATTCTGCGTAGGGTTTTATGTCAGTATTTTGATTATTTCAGCAATTACACATTCATATTGGTATTGAGATATCTAGAAAACAACGTATGCTTCAAATAACTTCAGTAAGCATCACAATACGTCTGTGTGAATGCTTGTACATTTTTCCATGAAGAAACCAAATCAGGTAAAACTCTCAGACTTGATTTTCAGCTGATCTAAATCCACAAAGATAATGTAACTACTGGTATGCCTGCAAAAAACCTTACCCTGAAATATCTTGGCCCCTCTGTCTCTTTCATTCAAGCAGAGGGAATAGGTACCAGCAGGGAAAGGTTTCACGTTTCTGCATCCAGCTCTTCTCATAAAGAGCTGGAGGCTATAGCTGCCTTCTGCCCCAGCACGTTTCCTTTTTCCTTCATTCAGGAAATTTTCTTTCTCCTTTTTTAATGTAAACAACAAGCACGTTCCCCCTTCTGTTGTCCAGCGTTGAGAGAGGAGCCTGATTTCTGTTTTTAGCTAAAGATCCCCCAAAAGTCATCAGAGGGCTCCCTGCCTTTAATGGGGCAGCCCTAGCTGAAAAGGGAGGTTCCTGCCGTTCACCAACGACCTTTCTTGCCCACAACTGTATTGCTGGCGGCGCTCGGGCAGAGTGAGCCGCTTGGGCCACCGTGCCACAGCGCTCTGGCAGTCTCTGCACAGTGCTCGTGTCGTCATGCTGTTTCCAGAGTGTGACGGACCAGAGGAGAGCAGAGGTACAGTCAGAAGGGAACCGGTCCAGCCCCTGCGGCACTGCGAAAGCATCACCAGAGGTACCAGTCTCTGCAGGGCAGAGGGAAGCAGAGCTGAGGACTGTGGACAGGGATTAGAGAGAAATAGTAAGTGGCACCTCTTGTATATTTTGCCAGGATACAAGAAGAAGAAAAGAAGTATGAGACAGACAAACAAGAGGTAAAACTGGTTTAGGGAAGAAGGGAGAAAATAGATGGAAAATACTATAATAAAGGAACCCCATCAGTAGCTCAAGGAGAAAAGAGGACTGATGGCTAGCTGTGCTAGCATGAGTGAGGAAGGATAAACCAAACCTTTTCAAAGCATTAAAAAAGAAAACCAAAATGCATTTAAAATACCTATTAAAAAAAAAAAGCCAGAGAACAAATAAAAGAGAGAGAGAGGGGATTTCTTTGAGCACAAAAGCAGAGGTCAGTACCCTGTGGTCATTCCCTAAGAAAAGAGAAAGTAAAAGTGAAGGAAAATACCTAAATATAAAAGACTACTTATAAACAAATGAGACATTGACTGCTACTCTATGATTTTTTTGGAAGCTTGCTATTAGCATATCTCCAGTGATAAATGCCTTAATATGATACCAGCTTTCTGCAGGCAGAAACACACAAATGCAGCACATCAGTTCTGCCAGGCAGACGGCAAAGTACCATGGAATCACTTCCCCCTGTGCTACGTGGCACCGCTTTGGTCCATGCACATCCGCTCACCAGCATCCACCCTTAGAAGAGGCACACAGCAGGGCAGTAGAGCAGGAGGATTTTAGCAATACAGAACACAAACGTAGAGCTACGGTGGGAACTTAGAGCTTAATTCAAACACTAATTACACAGGTTGATCTCTGACCAAGGCTCCCCCGTTCACATCCAGCCCAAGTTACTCTTCTTTTATCACTTGGAAACCAGTTTGTCTAGGCAGAAAAAATACTTTTGGATCATTCTTGCCAAGACCATCGAAATTGAAAATTGCCAAGAGTCTCCTCGGAATGGCAATGACACCCATAAAAAGACTGGATGGATAAGAGCATGTTCAGGAGCTGTTTGGTCTGCAGCTGAGCCTGAGCTGGTGCCCTGTCAGGACGGTAACCTCACACCATTCATTCAGCTCACTAAACTCAATCTACTGTCTCAAATCCTGCCCGGGGTGCTTGGCAGACAGCTCCAAGCTCACCCTTCCATGGGCAGAGGAGCACCTGGGCCACCCCACCCACTTGAACCTGAAAGAGGAGCCACAGTAGGGATGTGCAGACCCAACCTGGGCAGGGAAGGCTCCGTGGAGGAAGGGCGGCTGGGAAGAACTGAGCAAAGACTAAAGCCAGGCTTCGTTTTGCAGACGTCACTCAGGCCTTTCCCCTAGCTCCACTGGGGTGGAGCAGATGCCCTACTCCGTGGGAGGGAGGTAATTCCAGACCTGAGGCTTAAGCCAAGACAATTTTTGTATGTAGCTCCGTATTTTGAATGACAGAAGGAACCATTTTCCATGCCAGCCTAGTTTTAAAAGTAAGATGTATGGGTGGCCCTCAGAATTTAGGCAGAAGTTTGACGGCTTAAAAGTTGTGTCCACTGACGTGTTTTCAAGCAGAGAAATACCAGCAAGGAATCCTTAGGCATTATACAGTGTATGGCCAAAATGCTGTTCTCACTTCCATCCCATCCGTGGGGTTATACGATTAACATTAATCATTACAAAGCCAATATTCTGCCTATTGATCAGGTCCCCGTTCGGGAAGGGATGGATTCAGACTGACACCGACAGTTGATTTTGCAATGTATATATGTACATTCACTTGCAACAAAAGAGTCACATAGAGTCCTTCATTTACCAGTAAAATCCAGTTAGCTTCCATGGTATTCCACCAACATAAGTGAGGTGAGAGTCTGTCCCCAAACCCTCAATTCCACAAACTCCCATATTGTGGTGCTACAAAGACAAAGCTGCTTCGGAGGCTGAGCAGATAGTGCTGAGATCCTGCAGTCTTTGCTCAGACTTAACTCACTGACTGTAATGGAAATTGTACCTTAATTCATGACAGCATCTTCACTGAGTGCTTCTGCACACATCTTACTTGCCAAAATAAACGCTTTCTTTTTCTTTTTCTTTTTCTTTTTTTTTTTTTCTGGGGTGGGAAAGAAGATGCAGATTAATGTTTTAAATAGGAAAAAAATCCACATCCTCTTTTTCTGAAACAGACAAGTTAGAGACACAGAACAGCCTTTTTTTGTTCCCCCCCCGACCTTTGTTCTGTACAGCACCCTAGTTCTACCCTTGCTTAAGATTAACTGTCGATCTGAAGATTGACTGTGCTATCCTTAAGGCCAGACATTCTTTGGATTTGGTTATTATATTAAGGTGCATTTGTGCTTCTAAATGGTCAGCTGTACTGAAAATGGAACACAAAGGAGCAAAATGCAGCCTGTTCCAGCGTGGGTCCAAAGCCCAGAGTGTCTATGATGCTGTATTCTTTTGTTTCAAATGCAGATAGATAAACTACAGCCTTTTTTCCATGACGGTTATAATGCAGAATATGAAAAACTCTTGGGATGGTTTAAGCTGCAGGGTATTCTCCCAGAGTTCTGTCCAAGAATAATCTAGTAAAAATGTGGACAGAGAACCATCGACCTCTGCTTTCCCCCGAACATATGCAGCTCTGATCAGTCTGGTATTTCAAGAAAAACAAGGTCCTGAACCCTAATCCTCAGACACATAACAAAGCGCACTTCACAGCTGTGATGCACAGCTACTATCAGCTCCGAGGCCTGAGTGGGTCCCAAGACAATGCCTCCTTTATCACCCAGAGGACAAATATCTAGACAGCAATATTTTCTGCTTGAATGCTTCAAGCATCTCTCGCAACTCCTGACTGAAAGAGAAAACTGAGCTGAGAGTGTTTGCTGAGTGATTATTTTAATTTACTACTTGATGTAAATCTAAATGAACTGACATCCAGCTTGAGATGGACAGAAAACAATCATTGTGAAAAAAAGAAAGAAGGCTAATATTACAATATCATTTGAGTAGCACAGGTTTAGGCAACTTTAGCAGTGGCAATGTAATAGATAGTGAGGCAGGGTTTGCATTTCCTTTTCTTCACTCAATTACCATAATAAGTTCTGTAATTTTAGGGCTGTTTATTTATCAGGCGACGATAACAAAGACGCTCAGAACACGGTGTCTGAATGCAGTACTACAAAGCATCCCAGTGTAAGCCCTCGCATGCAGAGGGGTTGCTGATCCTCACACACCTGATTATCCGCATGTGTGTATGTGTGTTCAGAAGCAACAATATTCCCCTTTTTGTTAATTGCTAAAGTGGCACGTTTTGCATCTGGTTTGAGGCAGAGTGAAGGGTAGAAAAGGAAGAAAACTTCCTGGTAAAGTTCTCCAGTGCTTTAAAAACCTGTCAAGTCACTCTGCCGAGCTTTCTCGTATGAACAATAGATTTGGGACCTGGCCTGCCTGCGCCGGGGAGTCTGTCACTGCTGCTCTCTGATCCGGGTTTCCAACGTTTGATGGCTGCGCAGTGTCACAGAACAGCTGGAGGAGAGGCGCCCCGGCTGAGAGCATGAGGTGGAGGGGAAAAAAAAACACAAACAAAAAGCAAAAGAAGAGATTTCTTTGTGAGGCAGACACACGTATCTGGTCTCTGCCAGAGCAAGACGCGTCACCTTGCGGCATGGCTTGTGGCGCCCTGTACCAAGACGAACAGATATTAGTGCCCCCCAGGCCCTCCTCGTTCCCAGATGAGGACTGGCGAGAAGGCGCGCCACATGCAATGCAACCCCCCAGTGGAGGTCCAGCAAGAGCTCCCTCCCAGTGGGGCTCAGCAGTGGGTTCACCACCTTCTGCAGCTCCCAAAGGCATTTTTCTAGTGGGAGACCCTCTCCTCGTGCCCCCCCAGGCACGGCGTGCCACGGCGGCACCAACGGCCTGAAAGAGAGTAGGAGGCACCACTAGCCCATCGCTCAGTGCCTTTCTCCCAGTACATCCAAGAGCTATACTGCACCCCCGAGGCTGACTGAACGCACGTGGGGCAACTTTTCATTCCACCCTGAGATGCTTGGGTCAGTTTTGGGGGAATTTGTGGCTGGAAAGACTAATCCACATGCGTAATTTCTTGCACTTTGCCTTAAAAGTACGTACCTAATTTGAAACAAAACTCAGAGCATAATGTTCCATATTCCATATACCAAAGATCGATGGAAAAGCTCATAATTGAATAAGAATAAAAGAAGTCAAATAAAGATGAAACTTGATGGGTTTCTAAGACTGCCATTCTACAGCCTGGAGCTTTTGGAAGAATACCATGCCTTCCTGCTAAATTATTTGAACCCACTACCTTAAAGAAATCTCTGCAGTTCCTTCTTAAATTCTACAGGAGGCTCAAAAGCACGTCGGAAATATTTTTACTCTGTACCATAAGATGTTTTTCATCAGAGTAACATGCCTCTTAACCCATAGCCATATATTCAATTAAATTGCATGGGCATATGTGTGTTTATTTACATAATGTGTAAATGTATAGCTGGGTATATATAAACAAAAGGCTTTCATAACACAGAGGAACACACATGGCGGTATAATTTGTGTATACGCACACTGTGTAACTGCAGCCGTTCATGTCAACACCATTCATCACCTGTATTCACCAAAATGGTGTCAGTCCTGTTCCGCACGCTGCCTACAAGTTCACCACAATGATCATCTCCTTCCTCAATTAATTAAGGACAATTTAAATATTTTAAGTGAATTACATTAACATGACAAAACAGTAAAATTTAAATTGTGGAGCTGTGAAGAGAAAACCTGTGATGAAGTCCCTCTTTCAACACAGTCACATAGAGAGATTTTACAAATTGACAGTATACATTACGCACAGCCCAACTGTGGACATTTTCTGTCAAGCACTTAAACAGAGACACACAACAACGGCTCCAGTGTGAAAAAAGAATTATCTGTAGGGGACTGGTCCTCACTAAGGGCAACCTTGACAAGTCCAAGCATGCACCTGGATCAGCATTTAAAATAACGCTGCCGTACCAAAGTTGTTTATTATGAAGCTCTGTCTAAATTATTCTGGGTTTGCAACGGACCTTCATTATATGCCCTTATGTAAGAGCACTATCAAACCCGCTAAAAAGAGTAGTTTTTAAATGCCCCTGTTAAATATTGCTTCAGTAAGAGGGTAACAAATACATGGCACGAAATGTTACAGATGGAAATTATTTTTTTGTTAGTTCTGTGGGTCTACTTACAACAAATCTGAAATTTTACATTCAGGACTCAGACAGCAGCAAGATAACATTTTCCCTTCTAGGGACAAAATTCTGTAAGAAAGATTTTAAAATCTAGCTTGTATTTATAGCCTTGCCATACAGCTACTACCGATCTAGCACTCTTTTCACTGATGAAGTGTCTGATTAACACATACCGTTATTGGGATTTGCAAATTAAAAGCTGGATCTTGCAACACTTATGTGAGTCAGCCTTAATCACATGAGTAGTCCCCAGCAGGAGTAAACGTTGTGGGATCGGGCCCTTCCGAAACGAGCAAAGCTTCATTAGCCCCTTCATGTGATTTTATAAATATGCATGCTCTAATGGAGTGTCATGATGTAGGTACATCCAAACTCCTGTTACTCACATGAGTACAGCCATCTCAAAGGGATTTGGGACTTCCACGAATAAAATTAGGTTACAGTAAGATTAGTTGATGCCATACAAAAAATAATAGAGAGGAGAGAGTGACCTCTCCATTTTCCTCAGATTACTCCCTAAGAACACCATAAAACACACAACAAATACTAACGCAGAAGGGTAGGTCCAACTTCTGTTGCTTCGCCCAAGCACTCCTACTCAGAATGGAGGAAGTTGCCAAACTGGGGCTGTACCCCTCAGTGTCTAAAAAAAATCCTATTCTAGTTTAGCTGCAGAAAAGTATTTTCCTAACACGGCACCATACGCTGAAGTGGATTGTGGACCTACGCAAGACAGCTGCAGATGAGCTTCTTAGCAGAATAATGACCTCCCCCCGGCTCTGGGCCACCACACTGGGCTGCATTTGCCACCTGAGCTTCTGCAGGAGCCTCAGCATTGGAGCGCGGGGGCCAGCAGAGATGTGCCTGCAGAAGAGCCGAAGGTGCAGGGAGCTCCTGCTGCTCACTCTTCACCAAGCTCGACGATGCTCGGCGTGTGATGTCACACCAGGCTATTGCAGAGACGATTATGACATCACAGAGTGAGCGGAAACCACCCGAAACCCCAAAGAAATGATGAATTATGACCCTTGTCATAAGAAGTGGGAGAATGAGCACTCTTTCCCTGAGAAAAGAGGGATTGCTTACCCAGAAAGAATTTTTTCTGGGGTGTCAATATTTTAATCTAAAGACAACACTGCATTTCCTGTTGGTAATTCTTAGCTGTAATTATGAAAACTATTGCCATTAGGTTATTCTAATTATGGAAATCTATTTCCTTTTAAAGATTTAAGTGCAATCTTTTTATGAAAAAGAACGCATAAAACCACTGAAATCCTTTGAATTCCTTCTCGTGCCACAGAATCTGAGCACAATTTATCTAGATAAGTTTTAATAAGCCTTTCCAGAAAGACAGTACTCTGTATAAATAAAAAGAAATATAATTGATAAATGTAGTCAGATGGTACCAGGTTGTTTAAATAGACCATTAAGCTCAAAATGTCTTAAGTTAAATTAGATTGTATTCTCTTTCACCTAGGGCTTTTGTAAGGCACAACTGGCATGTATAGTCTTGTCCACATTAATTTTTACTGCCACGGTCAAAAAGCAGCATAAGTCTGAAGCTTGTGTAGAATTTTCTGTCTTTATTTGACGTGATCATAGCAGATGAATTAGCTCCCTTGGTGCCAAGACTGAAAGAAGGTTAGTTGAGGGAAATAAGGAATTTTCAGAGGAAAGAAAAAGTTTGAGGGAAACATATGGTTTAAATGCTCTAGCCTATTTCAGATCAAGCTGAGAGAGTTGAGATCTGTTGGTTCAGAGATCCAGTTCACTGCACATTCCTACTGTGCCTGCCTACTAATTGCATCCCATGTTTGTCAATCAAATATTTGCAATTAACAAAAATATTCCCTTAAGAGACATATAACAGAGGCTGCTAAGGATCCATTGCTTTGCTATTAGAGTCAGCTCAAAAAAAAAAAAAAAGTCTTTAAAAATATTCTGCTGCTGATGACACTGCCAGACACTTCCAGTCAAAACATTAACAAGCAGAATAGGTGGCATGGGGGCTTTTCAAAGAGATTTTTTTCAAAGAAGAAAAACTTTGATCTTAGTGTTTCTGACCCATCCTCCACCTCTGATTCTTCAATCTACAAGTACATATAGTGGTTTAATTTCACTCAGTGCATAACTTGCCTAAGGATAAAAGTTGATCTAGATTTTTTTTATTTAACTCCAATTTAACTGATGCTCTAAAGCTGCCCTATCACTGCACAATACACACTCACACAAGGTTTCTAAGGAGAAACTGAAGAAAGCAGACTTGAATAATAAGAAATGCACAAGGTTCAGAGGAAACATTAATTTGTAAATAGGTAGAAATGCCAGTAATTTGTTGGGAATTGAAGACCTTCTGTATGCAACAGTGAAGCACAGCAGCTGTGCACTGCTGTTTTATAAATCAATATTACATCCGAAGGTGGTGTTTGAATGCTTGTATCATTGCGGTTTGAGTCAAACAAAGTTCTGTGATAAGAAACGATCAAACAAAACAAACAAAATCCCTTCCCTGTCTCGTCGGATAAATTCCAAACATAATTCCACAAGAGGGATAGAACATTCAAATCATCCACTTTTTTATAATTGCATAAACCCCCTCAGTCGCAGAAAGATGATTGGATTGGAGATGGACTATTGTATTCTCAAAGACATGGATCATGCCAATGGAGAGCTCCTGCAAAATGATAATAGTGTGAGCAGTTTCTGTGTGACCTAAGTGGTGAGCTTTAAACCGCATCCAAGCCAAAATGCAGCGGCCCGGTGTGAACATGACTGGGACCAGGGGACTCCAGCCTTCCACTTCCACCTCTAAAACTAATTCCTTCAGTGCTGTGAGCGACCACTTATCCTCACTGCTGCAGCTTCTCCATCTAAATACAGAGGATAATACATAGCCAGCTAACAAAAAGAGCTCAGACTTAGGCCAAGTCTACCCAAGGAAAAATTTGCCAGCATAGCTCGGCAGGTACAGCTTGATTAGCAGATTTGCCTCATGTCGACACAGCCTGCACCTGCGAACAGAATATTTTTCCTGCCATCTACAAATTCTCCCATGCTAAATGAAGCAGAATCCCAGCAATGTTAATGATTTTCCCAATCAAAAGTGATCTAAAATATTGTATGCCCCCACAAGTGACATTGCTTCATTTTCTCAAAGGCTGTAAATAAACGTGAAATGTTCTGAAGACACAAAGGAGCTGCCTTCCCTTGCCATTTTTTTATTTTTATAAAACATTCCCTTAATTTAGGCTGTGGCTTAAAAAACCTCCGTATCGCAAAGCTATGTATTTGGGGCTGTAATACATGCAGAGAATGGGCAAAGAGGTAAGATACAGCATTTCTCATAACCCACCAAGCCCAGTTTCTGGAACCTCAGGAAAGAAAGGGAGTTGGGAGAGCGGTGTCTGCAAAGAAATATCCTGAGAGACATCTGCTGGCCACTTTTACCTTGCCGAGCTCCACTCTCTGCCTGCAGAGCACGCAAGTTTGCGACATGGGACTTTCCGAGTCAAGGGGCAAGTTGGTGGTCATACAAATCATAACTCCACAGCAAGCAAATATCAACCAACAGCCCTGCCTTTGGGCTCCATAAAAGATTTAGCAACAACCTTATTGTCTGACTTATTACAAAAGGAAACAAATTCATCACTGTGACTGCAATGAAGCGGGCTGCGGAGAAGCAGGACAGCTGAAGAGCATCCCACACCAAGCCTGTAGGCACATCTCCAGCCTAGTGACCAGCGACAGACTTCCCTGCCACTGCTGAATAAACAGGCTCCAAAGCTTGGCATCTGCATCCCCCAGCTGCCTCCGTACCCCTCTGCGTGGCCACTCGCATTGGCTCCGCAACCGTGGCAGAGGGAGGCGGACGGCAAAGCTGGGCAGCACAGATAGCAACAGAAAGACAGAGCCTAACTAGCTTTCACATGCCTGGTGTTGGGCAGATTTTAAATTGCAGACTTGCATTGAGAAGCCCCATTTGTAAATACTCAGCTATCATTTTGCAGGGGGTTGTCAGATTACAGAATTTTATCATCAAGTTTGAGGTGGGAAAAGAAGAGGAGGAGATGGAGGAGGACGGTATTTTTGCTCCTGTCCTTCATTTCCTGATAAAGAGATAAAGAGACTTTTGATCCAAGAGATTTTTTTTCTTTCTTCCTTTCCTTCCTCCCCCCCCCCCAATCTGGTAGCATAAATTTGTTTCACAAGATGCAGGTGTCTGAAATATTTAAGAAGTTCTCTGGTTTTGTATTCCTAGCCTCATTGATGAGAAAGCTTACGCATCATGACACGGTGAGCCGAAGCAATGATTAAAAGGCTATTGCATATGCTCTTCGCAGCCAAGTTGTTGTTCTGCTTGTTGTTTTTAGAGCACAGAGAAAGTGTCTGCAACAGCTGCTAATAAGCTCTTACGCGACTCTACTAACATCATGATCTGCTCACCCCAGAAGCGCATAGTGGGAGCTGAGGAACCTGGTCTCAGCAATTTGACAAAAACATCCCTGACGTATTTCAGCTACCGTAGAAAGTTTGTGACACTGAAACGAAATTAAATTGTGTGTGGAAGGTTGAATAGGAACGTAGGGCTTGTGTTTGTGTGCACATGAGATTTAAAGCCACGGGCAAAGCAGGGACACGTGTGTTTCCAACAGCACAAATGGGAATTAGACACACAACTTCCGTCGACTTTCAATGGAACAACTACTCTTTGTGCCTTTGAAATTGTCCCCTTTATTTACCGTACTTCAGTACGAAACAATGCTGAAAACCTAGGAACGTTTTAAAAGGTATCATATGTGGAATGTTGCTGCTTTAGGATACTGATCTAGAGGCACAGGATGAAACCACCCCAATTTACTGATCTTTTTAATTTCACAGATGTCTCAAGAAATCAGCTTATAATACCTCTTGCTCAGATCTTCAAATTTACAGTGCTCTAAAAGTATAACTTGACCTGACAATAGACCGGTTCAGGAATTTCCACTGACCTACACTGGAGGCCATGACTAATTGTTATCCCTCCTGGGCAAAGAGAACAGTGCAGGAGGAGTAGCATAATTATTTCTTAAGGACTAACCCACGGGGTTCTCCCATACGAAACCAAACTGCATTGTTTCACTGGCAGAGGAGGAAAGAGGTTGGCTCACTTCAGCCAGATGCAGGTGGATGAATCTGAAGCCACGTGTGCACGTTGCAGAAGCTGTAGCACGACTGCATAGGTGTGTGCTTATGTGCCATTTGTCTCTAATTTTGGTAAACGTAGTGGTAGCTGTTCAGTTCTTGTGTTAACAGTGTCGTGCTGTCTCTGCAGGATGGCTGTGAGCAAACAGTCTGAAGATGTTTTAGCAGTGCATATAGCTGCATGTATTTTCCATAAATAGGAGTTTATTCTTTGGCAGACAAGCCAGCATTAGAGCTGCAAAAACACAAGGAATATAGTAAGTGCTGAGAAAAAGAAAACCAAGCAGAGAGACAATCTGTGAAGCAGAAGAAATAAATAGAGACCGAAAAGAAAGAAAAAGAGGAGAAGGGGGGGGGACTAAAACGTAAAGGTGAAATGGAAAGAGGAAGAGATGGTAAGGAAAAAAGAGAAGTCAGGAAAATTACTGAAAACAACTTCTGTATGAAAAATTAAAGGAGTTAAAAGAAGAAGAGGAGCCAGAAAACATTTTAACTATTTTTGAAATTGCTGCCACCAGTGGTGCAGTGGAGGTCCTGCTCCAGCCGCCACAGCCCTCACCCCGTGCCAAGCAGCCTAGCGGTGCTTGATCAGTGGTAGGGAATAAGGACGACTCCTTTTTGTTAGTAATTGACGGGACGTGGTGTTTGCCATCGTGTCAGTTCAGCACAGCACAGGCAGGCCAGCCGGCATCAGTGCCGGAGACACAAACTCTGTGGAAAGATTCTTGCTGTGAGCAGAGAAAAGTCAGCTCCTCAATATGAATCTCTGAGGCTTGTTAGCAAGAGCTGCAGGAGTCAGCTTTCTCAGTCTCCTGCTTACACCGAGCAGTGGGTTATATGGCAGCTCCGAAGCCCTGTACAAACAACCACTCCCAAGTGCTGCAGCAGCCCCCAAGAGTGTAAGCGCCGTGGAGGACTTGCTGAATGCAAACAATTTGTGTACACCCCATTATACAGCTCCTTTATGTTCTTTGCTTCCCTAGTTGTGGAAATGGCACAAAGCCAGCAGCCATGTTTCGCAGACCACACTGTGGCACATAGCCCTGCATATGCCAACTGCTTTTTTTACTCAGCTTTAAGAAGTAGTTGATTCCCAAGGCAATGGGACCAAGTACATTTTTTTTTTATTAATCCTCATCCATAAAAATTAGAACTGGCCTATTTTTAAGTACCACTGGTTTCTTTTTTTCAATGAAGTAGAAAGGAAAAAAACAAAACAAAGGTTTTAAGGGAGGGGTTAGAGAGAGGACAGCCAAGCCGTATGACGGTCAGGGAGATCAGCAACCATGAAGTGCAAATGTACACCTCGGTTTAAGGAAAAAGGAAACTCTTGACCATTACAGGGTGCCTGACATGCTGCAGGCATGGATTGGCTCCACCCACTCAAAGATACGTAGCAATTTAAAAAAAAAAAAAAAGACAGAAAGAAAAAAATAGGTCATCTCATTCACCTGTTTTCCTGGGTTTTCTCTGATTTCACAAAGTCCTGTTTAAATGAGCAGCGACAACAAGAGCAATCTCTGCTTGAAAACAAAACCCTGAGCTCAACAACCAAAGACCAGCATAAATCCATTCTTTTCCTAGGCAGAGATGAACTCAGTATTAATTAATTTAGGACACAACTTTCTGAAGCTTGGTTATTCCCTTGGGCAACAACCTTACCTCACATTAATTTACAGTTCAATGGCAATTTTATGGATACTTGAACTTTTATTACTGTATAACCTATACAACCAGAGTTGAACAGATTTTGCTAGTAGGATAAATGATCACTTGGTGGTAAAATGAGTTATTGGAATTGCCTTTTCAATACATTGCAGGCCAGACGGTCAGTGGCTGCTTCCTCTGACCACTCAAGTCTCCTGTACCCACACCCTGAGCTGAGGGGGGACACCGCCACCAGCACCACAGCCACAAAGGGGACGATGAAGCTCTTGGCCCTGGTACTCTCTGTAGCCCATATAGTGAGGCTGAGTGTCCAAACCCAGCCTGGCCTCCCTGAGGACACTGAGCACTGCTGGCCTTTGCAGATGCTGGCAGTGGGTCCTCCCATTTGCTCGCGCCTCATTCAAACATTGAAGCCCAGTTTCTCTGTTGCTAAAGAGCAAGTCCAAGTACTTCACTTGCCGGGCCGTATTTCTTCTGGCAGAATCTGGCCCGGTACCCTTGGCACAAATCCCTAAATATGGTGCAACACTGATCTTCTGGTAACTTGAAGAAAACTTCTGGTTGAGATTAGCACTTTGTGAAAGTCCCTTTGTTTATAACCCTTAATCTCAGAAATTAACTTTGAGCTCTTCAAAGGTATATAAAAAAAAAAAAAAAAAAAAAAGGCCGAAACAACCCCCTGTTTTATAAACCAGAACAATTCCGGTACCAGGTGGCCCAGGATCCATTTCTGTCAGGATGCTTGAAGGCACTGGTCTGTGGTGGGATGATGCAAATGAACGGTTGGGGTAGAAAAGCCTCTTCTAGGGCTCCTATAACTGCAAGGGTTCAGTCTTAGCACTAAGCATTGCACAGCCTGGTCTTAGAAAATACTGTGGAACAAGTGTATAGGCAGCTAAAATCAACTGATTTAGCAGCTTCAATTTTAAATAACCTGAAAGAAAATAAGAAAATGTTTGGGGGGAGACATTTAATGTTGTTATTTCCATAACGTCATAAATTACCCTCCACTTTCACATTCCCCTAATGATTAATTTTTTATTTTCAGAGTTCCGTATCTTACTGATATCCTTCCCCTACGCTGTGCTCTCAGACTGCTCTCAGCTGTTTCATCCATGTTGGTCACAGTGTCCCAGGCTATGTTACCTTCTGGAATTTACCTTAATTCATGCTAAATACTATCAGAAAAATCACACTGTGGAAAGCACAGCCACGCTAAAAACGATTACTATGGGCACTATTATTCTAGCTCAGAATATTTATCCTATGATATTGATTTTATTACAGAAAACTCCTTATACTATGTAATAGCTACTATAAAAGCTGCTGCTTTGCACTGCTAGTTTAAAAATAGCACTATAATATTTAAAATAAATGTGTGGCAAATTATTTTAAGATTGTGGAAAGGACAAAATCCAGTGCAGTGAAAAATGCCACTTTTCAAGAAAGAAAACAGAACAAAGATTTAATATTGCCTTAGTCAATATTTCAGTTTTAGATAAAATTCACCTTGAAATCTAGCCATCAATTTCTTATAACACCAGAATTGATTTTTTTAAAAATCTAGTAGTAACTTCATTTAAATCCAGTCTTTCTAAATCTGTAGCACTTCAGAAAATGTAACCGAATGGAAAAAGACTCTTTTTTTCAGCTTTAAATCCCATTTGGTGAGTACCTAAAATAATACAATATGCACCTTGAATGAAAGTGTATGTCCATGTGTGCACGTGTACCCCTCCTGGGATCCTTTTAAGGATGCTGGCTGCATTCGTATTGTTGGTGCAAGATCACTGCTCTATGGAAGGGGCTGAAGATTTTCAGCTGCAAGCTCGTTTTAAGAACTTGGGAGGTCTAGATGCAACAGTCAAAAATGGGAAGGAGTTTGCACTTGAAGAGAATGGCTTTATGAAACCCTTCAAGTATTTAAGAATTAGAGCTATTAAATGCATGATCTATGACTTTTAAAGCTCTGATCTGCCTAATCTTTCTTCCATCCCTCTCCCCCCAAAGGCATTAATAAAGCCCAAATTAAGCCATGCCAAATCCTCATTTTCCATCTGAGTTTGATGTTTCAAAGGCTATGCAGTTCTACCTTTGTTTTGACATACAAAAATGTCACCTTTGCTTGGAAATGTGCATATTCGGCAATAAAAGAGGAAATAAAGACTTCCCCTACATTGTAAGCTGTGTGTTCCAGTCTGTCAGCAATCAACATGGGCAGATGTTAAACTCACCATCCTGTCTTAGAAACTGTTCTTTATTTAATCGAATTCCTTTCTTCCCCGAAGGGTATGTCTAAAACGGGCGGTCCATCATATCCACTAGCTACTTTCTCTAAAGGTACGATAACAAACTACTCTAGATTTAGATATACCCAAAAATTACAAAAATAATTCCATCCCTAAACTAGCATCCACCGAGCTCTTCAGGCACAATTCAGTGCATCCTCAACAGCATCCTGGGCTTTGCCTGTCTTGGTGCAAAAGTCCTGTGGTGCCTGCTAGTGCTAAACCCCCACCAAGTACCTTTGTCCACTGCCAAACCTGTTGCTTGAAATTATGCCTTGGTAAAAAGGCAACTTCCACAGGGAAACAGTATCTCTTATGAGACTGACTGGCACTCTTAGAAGAGGGAGAGAAGCTTTAGGGAACACAAGCCCTGCTTCAGACGTGACATAGAGGCAGCAACCTTGGACGTAAGTTCTTCTTTTGCTTCCTTTCAGACCTGAAGAACAACTTATGTTTCTGAAAGCTTTTTTTTTTTTCTCCATTATTATTTTCATTGGTTTCATAAAAACTTTTTATTTCTCTTCACAGCCCATGGCATGATTATAGCCACGGAGTATAAAGGCCAGGGCAACATTTTACTACACTCAATAAGATTGTTAGAGAAGCACCTTAACATTTTGTAAACCCAAGTTTTTTACCTTTTACACACAGGTGGGTGCCACTTCCCCACTGTTGCTTTTAACTATTTCAAGAGAAAGGAAAGATCATGACACGGAGATTGTAGAAAGTGCCATTTCCATGTGCAAATCCTGCAACGTCACCTTTGGACAGGCCAAGAGGACCCATTCAGCAGCAGATATTAGACCCCAGGAGCTGGTCCTTCCAAAGGTCTTTCAGCTGAAGCCGGACACCTCCACCCTTTATGTCCTCCCTGCAAAGCATATTGCCGTCCCCTACCCATCATGCCAGATACAGGGCCCACTACTGAAAGTACCACCTGAACGGTACAGCTCTGAATGCTGAGGGGCTGCACTGGGGACTGTTAAATTGAATTTGGCCAGCCTGTAAATCAGGATTGTACATTTCTCCTCTTGCTATTAATTTATTCAGCAGAGGAAGGCATTTCATACACTGAGTTTTAGTGTCTGTTATTTGATGGTAATCGATTAATTTTTAACTATCTTTCATCCCTCTGATGTTCTATAAATAGCCTAAGCTAATAGAGACATTTTTATAGCAGGAATGCAGATCCACTGTGAGGTTATTTGAAAGAAAAAAAGGAGTCTAGTATAGTATGTTTGTTCAATGTGTTATTAACTCGGAAAGGAAATTGAGCTATAGTGAGCTATGTAGATCTGATTCTGACAGCTGCAAACAATTCATAGTGAAAATGACTCAGCCTAATTCACATTTTTAAATTCTTTTCTCCCCCACTTTCTTTTGCAGCCAGATAAAGGGTTCAAAATGACCTTGAATTGAAAATCCTGGATTTATCTCGGTGTTTTTCTTCTTTCTTAGTGTTATATCCAAAACTTCCTTAGTGGGAAGCCAGTAAAAACAGGGAAAACCCCCAAACCCAAAACACCTCCCCTCCCCTCCTAGTTTAATGTGAGCTTTTCAGATCCTGAAAAGGGAGGAATAATGTGAATATAGATTTGATTCACTCAGCAATTCCTTATAAGAGAGAGTTCAGCCCTTACTGTCAGGGATGGGAAACATGAGCTCAGGTGCAGCGGAAGGCGCGTGGCAGAGGATCGGTGGGAGCGTGGGGCAGCAGCTGTCAGCAGGGACTCTCACGTCACACTTTTCACTTGAGAAAAGGAGACTTTCACCATTGGCAGGGGACAGGCTGAAACTTCACCCAGGGCAGATTTCAGCCCTGATCCTCCAGCTGCTAGCACAGTAATGCAACTCTCTGTTGCTTTTCCCTTTGCATCCTAGCACCTTTCTGATGCTTTTTGGTGTACCTTCTCATTTTGCTTCAAATACTTCCCAGACAGTGCTGTGGGTGATGTAAGTTGTTCTTCGGAAATTCCGTTTGGAGAGATGGGATAGAAACAAACCCTCAACTGTGGATGGAAACTCAGAAACATTAGTGGCCTTTTTTTTTTTTTTAATTTACATTTTCCCTGTTAGTTCACCCTGAGATCCCAATGGCACAATTTACTAATTAATTACTATTATTAGCTAATGGCAGTGAAAACTGAAATTACTGCCTGCCTTAAGCATAACAAAATTGACAATAAATCTGTAATCCGTGAATCACTTTCTTGTACAGGTCTGTTAACCAAACACCAACAGCAGTGGTTGGCTTGATGCTTTCCAGAAACCATCTGGCCCCCATGGCCGCACAGCCACCGTGTCCCAAAGGGAGGCGTAAGCAAGACAGGGGGTGGGCACTTGCATTCCTGGGCACAGGGTATACAGAACAGGGGCACTACTAGATTTGAGAAGGCTTTGTCCTCTTATCCTGACCAAAAACCATGGGTGATGGTTCTTCAGAAACAGGGGCTGGAATTGCCCCTTTCAAACAGCAGCACATTCATTATCTCCTGTTTGTCACAGCAAATGTGCACCCAACAATGCGGAGATGGCTACAGCTATGAGCACCCGGGACTTGCAAAATGTTTTCAGGTTTTCTCAGATTCACATTCTCCATACCCATATATGGCACTTTTTAATGCCAAAATGTAGGCCTCAACCCTTTCCAGATGGCTAAACAAGTGTTCTGCTTTGCAAAAGTGCTGAGTCCATGGAGCGCCTCTGAGGACTCGGCCTCAGCCCGGTGCTGCCCCATGTGAGGGGGCATGAGATGACTGCGCCTAAGTGCTCCGAGGTCTTTCAGAGAGCTGTTGTGCAATTAAGCAATGGGTAACGGGTATGTGAAATACAAGAGAGCTGCTGTGCTGAATGGGAGACTCGCTTCACCCAAATGTATTTTCTGCCTTGGTGGAGTCAGCGAGCGGCAGCAGAGGAGCCTCGCAGGCCACTGGGGCGGGCAGCATGCAGAAGGTACTTTGGGATGCGTCAAAGGCAGCACACAAGGTGGGGAACCAGTGGGGGAAAGCCTGAAAGGGTTTCTCAAGGATGCGGCTGAAAATAGGAGGAAGAGGAGGAGGGGGCACCTGAGCAGCGAGCGAGGAGGCTGTGGGAGACAGGAGGTGGTGGGGACGCAGCAGCAGAGCTCAGGAGGTCAGTGCTGGGCCATGGCAGCGGTTGTGCCAGGACTGCCAGAGAAGGGAGCACTGCTAAGCCCGGGAAAGGCACAGCAAGAAGTACAGACGCTGGGAAGTGGGGACGGGGGAGAGCCAGGAACATCTATAATTCACCCTGTAGCTATTTTGCAGGCCAGCAACACCTCCCAATAGCACAGGAGCCCTACGCTCCATATGCAGCTCCTCGCATTGGTGAACACTCCACAATTTCCCCAAACACATGCACAACTTCCTCCCCGTGCCTTGCACACTCCAGGAAGCCTGTCCTCCAGGCTCGGCTTTGCCCCACTCCAGATGAGACCGTCTGTTATACCTCTCCAGGAGAATTAAACTGCAGAAGATGTCCACTTTGAGAGCAGGTGTACGAGTTTGCGTCTGTATGCATGTGGATGCCTATATAACAATTACTCTCTCTCCAATCTGAAACAGTGGGTGGTCACTGATGTTAGACCAAAATCAATAGGTAGAGAAGAAACTGTTTACAAAAGCATGACAATGACTAGGTCACTCACTCAAAAAGGAAGTTAGCATCGTTACAAGAAAACACTCAGAAGAGGGCTATAATTTCGTGCCTAGATACCATAGTGACTGGGAACTGCATAGACAGATTAGGCAAAAATTAAATTTGTTTAGACAGACAAAACGCAAGAGTCAGATCAAAGAAATCAGCTTCAATACAGTGCAGGGAATACTCTCCCACCCTCAAAAAGTACACAAAAGAAAGCAAAAACAAGAAGCTGCCAGCCAAAATTACCAATGCAGTTCCATTTAACAAAAAATCAATATTACAATAAGATGCCAGTAATGAAAGAAAAACCACAGCAGTATCTCAATAAAGATTACAAATTACAGGATTATAAATGGAGAGCCACAGTCATTTTGGACAGACAAATATGACCACAGTACAACTGGAGGCCAAATGATGGTTTAGGAAAAATGCCTGCAGCTTTCAAGAAAGCCAATGGGAGAAGCAAACATGCATCTAAGGGCAGAATCTGGCTCTAGGACTTGCACATGAATAATTGTGGCAGGGAGATACAGAACACCCCAGAAATAAAAGACCTGCTCATTAGAAACCCATCTAGCCAAACCCCTGGGGAGAATCCTTAAGTAAATTATCTGCCATTTGTTATTTTCAAGAATATGGTTCTAGTCTTGAGTTACGTTTAAGGCACCAAAGCTGTGTTTTAATAATAATTTCTCTTTCACCCAAAGAGCTCTTAAGCTTTTCCAGGCATTTGACAAACAAGATTCACAATGCTCCAAAACCTGTTCCTATGGATGCCAGTGGCGAGGACTCCTCGCTGTTATAATGCAGGATCCGTCTCACCAAACAGACAAGGAAACAGGTGAAAACATGAGGCTTGTTTTGGAAACAAGAGAAACCGCAGCTAAGGAACATTGAAGTGACTGGTTCAAAGTCTTGCAATGAGTTGGAAATAAAGGAAGAAACATGTGAGTTGTAATTTGCTGATTTAACCCTCAGCCCATCTCAGTTCTTGTGCAAAAACTTATTTAAACAAGACAAATAATGCTGGGGAAAAAACCCCACCAGACCTTCATTCTGGCACATCCTGTCATCAAATCACTATATAAATAAAGAGCAGAATCTACCGTGTAGAACACCGACTCCTTTCTGTTTGTGCAGTGTCACCCAAGCCCATGCTTAAGAGATGTTTATTCATCCTTGTCCTCTTTATTTCATTAGACATACAACAATAGTTTCACAGGACATAGTATTCTCAGCGCTTTTATTTCTAAATAGACAAGTTGGAGAAAAACAAAATAAACCAGATTAGGGACTGAGGATAGATACTAAATGGAATAATGAGAGGGTATGGTGGAAATGACTAAATTGAATATGTAGATAACACCTCCAGAGAAAGGCAGAAGGTGTAGGTGTGCCATCAGGGGAGCACGGGCTTCAGTATAGTTGGAGATATCTACCAGGGCTGGGAAAGGAAGCTGTAGCGACAGATCACAAAGAAAATATAGATTGAAGCCAATAAACTGCAGGAAAACTAAAATCAAAATGATAGGTGAAAGAAATGCATGTATCTGCATTGTGAGAAGTCCATTGAATTGAGCAAATGATACTCCTCCTAAGGGAATGACTCATTACCATATGGAAAAGACACAGCCTATGATAAAGGATGGGGGAAAATCACTGAATAGCAGAATCTACCTACAGAAATTGAAAAAGAACGTTCTTGTTGAATTGTGGCAAAAGTACTTCAAAATACCAACAGGCCTGACTAAGGCAGATATGGAGGGAAGAAAAAAAAGCATGCTAAAATATGTGATATCATGCCCACAAGCAAGGGTGAAGGTCAAATCAGAGAAAATTTAAAATGCGCTGAGAAACAAGCAGCATCAGCAAGAGTGGTGCCAGAAACGAACAGATTTTATTCATCTCTACTTCAGGACCAAAACAGGGGAAAAAAGAAATACTGGAAGACCTTCTTACTTAGGGGCTGTGTCTCCATGCCACTGACCTACTTATACTTCAAGCACTATGCGTGGAGAAAGGAGGAGACACGCTAACGCCCAAGAAAAAGGTCTTATACCACAACAATATTGTACTACAACAGTGCACACAGTCTGGCTGTTAGGGGATTTATAAGCCAAGCACACAAACAGACAGTAATGAGTTACTCACCAGAGGCTGTCAGCGAAGTTGCTAATTAGTACAAACGGTAGTAGATTTTGTAATGCTGTCCCCTGCTTTAGCGGGAACTGTTCCAAGACCACCTAACCTCTATCTCACCGGATAAAAAAACCTTGTTCCCCTTAGTCCAGTGTGGCATTTCTGAGGATTTTCAAGTATGAGACAAAAATGGAGTTATAATGGAAACTCAGGCGCAAACTTAACACCAGAAGAAACTGACGCACAACTGCATGATTCCTGATGAGACACCCCATGTGCAGAAAATAATTACTCCTCACTCTCATTGCGAAAGACCCGATCCACCGATGTCAACAGAAGCCCTTCAACTGAATTTTGTAAGAACTGGGCCAAGTCCCAAGATTGTGTGTGCCACTGCTGCTGTGGATAGCAATACACCTTGAATTACCGAATCTACAAAACTGATAAAAACCTTCTGTTAACCAGCAATTCCAATACTCCCATTGTACAAAATGCGCAGAAAAAAAACATCAAAAAGGGCAATTAAATGGCACACAGTTTCAATATTCTACCTTCAAACAGAGAAACACTTTATCGTCTCAGAATTTCAGAGGATCATGGTAACAACCTGTTGACATGTTAAAGTCATTATTAAAAAATATGATGCTGAATGGAAAATACGAATTATTGATTGGTTATTACAGTTTAAATATTTTTCTTATTTAAGAATTGCAGCAAAGTTGCATTCCTGTTCCCTCTGCCAATGAATGCACAGAAAAAGCAGCACATCAAATTTCAGTGAATTTTTCTGGCACTGCTTCCTTCAAAAAGAACCGGGTTTTAAAAACCACTGACCTGTCTAGCCATTGAGAATTTAAGACATTTTCTATTAAATTATGTCTTTCTATCAGCAGAACTATTTTCTGTAACATTTTCTACTGTAAAAAGCCCTAGGAAATTAAACTAGATCAAAAATATTTAATATGTATTAAAAAAACAATTTAGACAAGAAAGGTCAGTAATGGAAAGGTGCGATACCTACAATCAGAGCCAAGTTACAAAAAAGGTTAGCCATTTATAGCCAAGTTAAACAACACACAATTAAGGTTAACTTGGCTCTGCTGGTGTATATAAACCCACACATGCCGATTGTAGGGGGCTAAGACAGTTTCAGCAGTGCCTTATTTGCCTTGGCCATTTTCATGACTAACCGTTTTGTAGACTGGCTCTGTTTGTAGACATCACACCTTCTGACCCATTCTTTACACTTGGCATCTAAACACATCCTAAACGTTTGCCCCAAACATCATATTTTGTTTAGAAAAAATAATTGTCAAGAATCCATATGTAGGAGAACAGGAAAAAAGACACCCTGTTCCATCAATGAACGTGTGAATTCCTGTGTGTCACAAATTCAAACAACAAATTCATCGTGACACCCCCTTAGAGAGGATTAGAGGAGCTGGGAAATGAGAAGGAGACTTCCCCACCTGTAGAGCACCCATTCAAACACAGCTGGGCTGGCCACCAGGAAAAATTGCTATTACAAGATGGTGGCATGCGGAGCCGTAGGATATGAAAGGCTGATAGGGACGGCAACAAAATGTCTATCAAAATATTTTTCAGCAGCTCAGACATTTTACTAGAGGAAAAAGTTCACCAAAAAAATATAGTTTCTTTCTACCAGTAATTTATCTGTATCGTAAAAAATGCATACAATTCTGTTCCATTCCCTTCTCAAAGTAATCTGGTATATTTTATACTGGGCTAATTCAGTCCCATGATATCTCACAGTCACATTACATGCCAATTCTCTTCTCCCAGCTCTGCTCCCCTGATGGAGCATACATCATGTAATGCCCCGCGTACAGGGACCTCCAAGAACGCGCTTGACAACTGCCTGGGCAGATGCCTCCCTTCACCAGCCAGGAAGAGCCCCAGCGCATCGCAAAGCCTGGCCATGGAGTCACAGGCTGAAATTTGCCCAGAGAAAAGAGCAATGTGCTATAGTTCCTTGTAGTAACCAGGAATAACACACTTTTTTTTTTTTTCTCTGTTCGGTGATTTCAGTGCAACTCAGGCTCTTAAATGCTTTTATGGATCCAGGCCAAAACATATTCAGTAATAGATACTGAAACAAATTATTTCATGTGCCAGTTCTGTAGGTTAATTCACAGAAGTGAGAAAACAGTTCTGATTGAAGGGCGGAGTGATTTTTAAAAATTTGATTCATACAGAAGTGTTAACAGCCTTTTGCTTTTACCCACAATTGCTGAACAGAATAGAATCAGTGGAAATGTTATTTCCAAGTTCTGTGGTGTAAATAAAACCTCCTCTCTCTGACTCACATTGTGAGTCATTTTTGTCTGTACGTATTTATGCTGAGGGGGGATATAACTTTGTGCTCTGAGCATTCTTCTCATGGAGAGATTCTCGTGTCTCAGATTCTTTGTCGCTCTTGTTTTTTGTGGACTCTTAAAATCTCTGTCTCTGGTGATCTCCCTCTTGTTTACTGTAACCTCATCCCACTTGTTCAGCTTGCTGGCACGAGTGAAAAAAGACATGGAATTATATCAGTTACAGTGCTGGCACATTGTAGGGAATTACATACAAAATGATAAAATAAGCACAAAAGGCTGCATGACAGCAGCAACACCTAGGCAAATTTACACCTTGTGTGTACAATAACCGTAGGGCATCTTCAACTACTTCAGCCGAAAATGTCTGAACATCTCTCTTTTAAGGACCTTTCTGTTCACAGTTTTTACCAAACCATCCTCATTTATGCTAAGAACAGTTGGCCCCAGCCCACGTGTAAAGGCCAAAGGCTGCTTAGCCCTTGTGACAGAGAAAGGAACAGAAACGAAACCCAGCCACATCCCCAGCACACATCCATATGTGTCGTCTCTATTTTTAGCCTTCCTTCTGAGAGTCCTGGGAGACAAAGTGAGATGTGACATATTTATGGGAAACAAAGATGGGGAGTAAGTGCGACTGTAGCCCTCCCTGTTATTAAGGTTGTGTACCACAGGCACCGTAGGCCATTTCAGTCCCTTATAACACCAGTAAGCTGAAGAGGTTGGGCTCAGAATGTACCTGCCCAACATGTGCCACAAGCTGAACTGGTCTGGGACAATTCCATGCAAGTTGTTAAGCTGTTTTCAAAAGAGAAAGAAGAGGAAAAGCCATTACTTTGTCCACATGTCACTTTGTTGTGAATAGCTCTGGAACCACCTCCCGATGCTTTGCCCGCGTCCACATTACTGGTCTGCGCACACACCATTCCCCAGAGCGTGCACTCCCTGCCGGCACCCTCACAGCCTCTGACGGGGCTGGGGGCTTCTCTTGCTGCCCACATGCTGCCTAGGGCTTTGTGCCCATCTCCAGAGGGCAATCCTCCTAGAAAGGAGGAGCCAGAAATCACTGACTGATTTTTGTGGAGGATTAAGGACAACGCCCATCTCTACCGCTCAGTGTTGTTTCATCCTTAAAATATCCTGAATGGTAAATGAGACAAGATTCTAATGGGGGAAAAGAAAATCATATGTAGTCAGGTGCGTATGAATAAACATATATCATAACTACATGCAGGAGAGGGCCTAGATTAACAGCTTTAAAATATAATATTTTATATATATGCAAAACAAAACTGTGTGTATATACACAAGAGACTTGATTTGTAGACAGTGTACTTCCAAATCCAATAGTTACCTAAGACAACCAAGAGTTTTGCTAGCTTCTTAATTCTAGCAGATTACTATGATCAAATTTTGTTGCCTTCTGTGAAATAAATGCAGACGGTGGAGGTTTTGAACAAGTCAACCTTATTTGCCAAACAAATCAAGCATTCAAAAACATTACGGGCGTTAAGAGACAATGATTTTTCTGTTTATTGATTCTCTGTACGGAAAAAATTAAATAGTAGGTATTAGAGGAATCGCACATGTAGTGGCTCACACATAATACATCGAGAAGGCATGTGAATACTTTTGTGTGTGTGTTTTACCCCACTTAGCGTATCTAGCTTTTCCCATGGCTTGCATGAAAAAAGCAACATGTTTCAGTAGGCACAGCTCTTTATAATTCAACACAGACTAACAGAGAATATATGAGATACACACCAATGAAGCAGCTAGCAGGTGGCGTCTTGGAATTTCTTAAGTGTTCTTAGCAAACCAGGTGCCCACAGGAAGAAGGCAATTTACGTATCAGTTATATCTTTACACCTGTTTGCAAATGCTGATCCAGACCCTTACACCAAGCACTTAGCCAATAGGAAGCTAATGTACAGTAGTGACTAACTGATAATTAAAGAAACCTTTAGGAATACCATAAAATATCTGGCACAGGATTTTCTCATCTGCTTAGCAAA
The DNA here is from genome assembly GCA_013398915.1 of Dromas ardeola. NCBI lineage: Eukaryota > Metazoa > Chordata > Aves > Charadriiformes > Dromadidae > Dromas > Dromas ardeola. The sequence continues at coordinate 552,486 of VYZM01007056.1, forward strand.
GGCTGTTCTGCCATGCACTTAGGATACTGCTCTGCTAGTTTTTGTAACAATTAAGATGGTGTATCTGTATGAATCAGGGGTTCAGTTGCAGTTTTCAGCGCACTGGCTGTGTTTTTACTGTTGTCTGATGGCTCCTTCTTTAGTCTGCAGAGGGGATCACTCTATTACTGTGGTTTAGACGGCTCACAGGTTGGCCCTTGCCCCTCTCTTTCATAAACTAAGTATAATTAGATTATAATGCCCTTCTTGTCAAAACTTACCGCTTATTTAAGCCTGCAGTAATAATTTCAATTGATTAAAGATTTATACAGATAACATTATTATCACTGTTTATTCAAACGGACATTCTTTTTTCTTTTTTTTTTTTTTTCAGAGGAACAAAAGACATAATTCCTGCAAACAGATGTAACAAACCTGTCAAGTTCTCAAATGGTTAAGTTGAGCATTTTACTTGGAAAGGCTGACAAATTTTCTTCACTTCAAAATATCATTAACACCAATAACACATTTGCCCAAGCCTATTTCTAAGTTGTAAAAAAAGATTGCTACAGATTAAGACCCTTGATATAATGCTATAAGCTCCTAACAATGGTATCTTTTATAGTGAAGAGCAACTGCAGACACAAATTGCCCCCTTTCCTGCACCTTTTTCACAAAAATCAATATTAAAGTAGTAGCTGCCTTAACTCTCCCATAGACTATATGAGAAAAAACCACAGCCACGCTTAGGACAGTTTAGGTCAATAAAGAATCAATACTGTGGTTGAATCTGTAGAAAGATAAAAGACTTGGAACTCACTACAGTGTGCCCTATTGTTTCTCTCTATTTTGAAAAGAAGCTGAAGCGCCTCACTTTTTTTTAAACTAGCAATGAATTTAGTGTTTGCGGAAAGCGAGGGAGGTCACTGGAGGCTGCATGTGGCTTCAGTGTCTGCAGACGAGGGGTCTGATCTTGTTCACCCACACCTCCCATTTAGTTCAAGGGGAGTCTAGGGAGCACGAAGAATGCAGCCCTGGGCCCCAAGCCGACTGGAAACCAAAACACTGCAACATGCTTCCATCAAGCCCAACTCATTTATTAACTATGGGGAGACTACCCATAAAAACTCAGGAGTGGAAGGGGTTCTTATCATGATTTCTAGCTCCCTGTCCATTAGGAAGAAGAGAGCTGATTTCAAGCAGAGAAAGCTCTCTGATGTTATTTGGCAATTGCCAGACACGTAGATCCCACTTAACAGCTGAAGTCAAGCTCGCTTTCCACATTTCACATTGTGATTTGACCAAATTTGAACCTCTTATGAAAAAACACAGGTTTGGAGGCAAATAAATACCTCAACGGACATACAAGCTTACACACACACACACACACACACACACACACACACACATATGCCTACACACGTGGTTCGGATTTGTTTGCCTCTGCTATATCCCTTTTCAGTGCACTGTATGCTGTGTTTCCTTTATAAGCCTGAGAACTGCAACCATATACCTGTCTGGAGAGTAACTGAACATGAAAAAATATTGGTTTGTGTGGACTGGAGAGTTCAGATAAAAACAATTTATGAGCCCAAATCTTCCGAATTCTTTACTTGAAGATGCACTTTGTTATCCTACAAGGGGCAGCTTGTAACACTTCTCAGCTTACAGCAATAGCTCCTGCTTGCAAAAGCTCAGAGAAAATCTAGATAAAGCTGGACCTACGGCTCTTTACAGAAATTGGTAAGGAAGTGGGTAGCAACAGAAAAGACAGCCACAGTTTTAAATGCGTTTGTCTGTTGAAAGAAATGGCTGTGTTCTTGAAATGCGGGAGCTCTCAAATTCATAGGGAACACTCCCACTCCTGCTCTGCAGTTTAGTTATGACGGAAAAAATAAATGTCTGGTTTTAACACTGTAGACTAAAATGTGCAGACCCCTAAGATGCACTAATGAACAGTAACACAAGTCGTTTACATAAAGAATAAATGCAGTTGTTCTATTTAGCATTAACAGGATTTTTCGGACAAATAATTGTTTGTTATTAATAATAATTAATATTATTATTACTATTATCAGGGTAACATTCTCTCTTATTATATTGTCTGGCTCCTTTTCTATAGGACAAGATCTTCTAATCATCCTAACCCTCCTCTCCTCCACTGCAAATACGAGAAACATGGAAACAAGTGGCAGCAAATACACAACCGCGTCAACTTTGGTGTGCTGAGAAATGAGTTTCTGAGGTGCTCCCAGTCTGGAGAAGTACTTCACATCATGGAGAAGACTGAAAACATCCACTCTTTGCTCTAACCCCAGCACAGGGAAAGAAGGTATGTAAATAAGTAAGTAAGCAGTGTCTTCAGGGTAGGAATCTCAATGGCCTTAGCAGGACATTGCGGATGTCCAACAAAGCATTCAACTAAAGTTGCCTTGAACATTCACCACTGAAGTTCTCAGAAACAAATAGCAAAATTTCTAAAGTTCAACCTTTTAATCTCCAAGCCTTAGACTTTTTTTTCCTATTCAAAATATGCTCTTCCTCTGTCTTTTGTACTTAGTGTTTTATTATCCTGTCATCTCCTTCCCACAGCCTCTCCTCTCATCTGAAGTTGCTGCTCACCTCTTTCCCTAGCCCTGGCTATACTTTTCATCCTCACTGACCACCTTCTCAGCACCTTCTTCAGGGTCTATATTAAGCTTCTTAGACCTTTGCAAATTTCTGGTGAGACTCTGCCAGAGTATTCCCTTTGGATGGCTCTTGCTACCTGACACTCAGCCGGAGAGGTCTGATAACATCTGCGTGCTGGTGTCCCAAAGAGGTTTGGAAAGGGAGATGAGCTAGGAGGTTTAATATAGATTGCCAGATGTATTGCAGCTTCACAGAGGGCTTCAAACAAATCAGACTTTGTGATGGGAGGTGGAGGAAGAAAAGCAAAGTGCATTGACCTCTTTCAGTCTAACGACACAGAGAAACATTTGCTCTGCAAATAGCCAGCATGGCTTAAGATTTTAAGGCCCTCCAGTTGATTGTTACCACCTATCTGCTGGTAACTTAAATGGCCAGTGAAAGCAGCTTGTTGGCTTTTGTGCTGAAGCCGCTTAGGGAGCTATCACACATTCACCCAGCTGGGTTACCGTTCCAGTTTGTTCCCAACAAGGTGTGCGCCCTATTTATGGTTGAGGTTAGTTTTTGGGTCAAAGTAGGGCTTCAGTTCTGAAAAGACTCTCATCTTCCTAAACTTGCCACTAACTCATTTTATCAAAAACACACCAGACAAATACAGTACTGCTTAACTTCAGCCTTGTAAGTGTAGCTTGAACAACTAGCTCAACGAGAGAGTGGGCTCTGAGTAATCTCCTCCATTAGTTTCTCGGTGACCAGCTGAACGATGCCAGGACTAATCCTGCTCTCGCTGACTTCGGTAGCACAGCGTCAAGCACAGTATCATTATCTCCTGCTTTGATTTACACTGAGTTATAAAATCAGGGCTTTAAATTAAATAGTGTGCAAACATCAAGAACTTAACAGTTCATTTTTCCTGTGTCTCCAACAAGATTTCTTAAACTTCCCCTTTTCAATTAACAACACCTTTTTGAGTCAGTTCCCGAGCTGCATCTCTATGCATTTGTGTGCTGGTGTACAGGGCATGCTAAAAGTCTGATCCCTATTACAGCCTGTAAGACAAAAATAATTCTAGACTTACTTGATTTTTGTAAAAGGCAGAAACAACAAAAATTAATCTTTACACAAACAACCCAAGGGAGCATTTAGTGGGACTTTTCAATCTATTCATGATCTGTAATTCCCAGCCCCCAAAGTTTCCATGTTATGGCTTAATATCTAGGGACTCCATATGTTGAGGGAACACAGCAGAACCAAAATGAGCTGAAAAAAGAATGCATTAGATTCAAACATGGGATAAAACGGTACCCAAGGAGCCCTTGCTTCATTTTCTCTACCTGGAACCATGGGACAGTGCAGCCATCTCAGCCTCATTCAAGTGTGACATTTCTTTTGAATATGACAGTGGTGGCGACCTTGTCATTAACTGCTGCTTCTAGCAACATTTCAGCTTTCATAATTCAGTTAATTTTCAAGCCACTGGTTGCCAAACCCCCAATATAATTTCAATATAATTAAACCATATTAAAAAATAATAACAATACAAAACCAGCCCACCTTCTGATCAAATACCAGTCAATGTTTGACTTGAATTCACTAAAGCAAGGAAGTTCTCAGTTATGGTTTAAGCAGTATTCTTAACGTCTTGTTGCCATGCCTGGCATTCAGGCAGACACGCGAGAGCCCTGTTATTCTGTAGCTTCTTGCTCTGGCTGAGGCACAGATGGAAAATTTTCAGCCACAACGCTAAGGAGCCAGGGCTGGATCTTCTGCTGCAGCTGTGTTACACGCGTAAGGAAGAGAAAGACAAAGCCATGTTTCCTTCCCTCCCACATTCACACCCTCAATCTGGGAGGCAGGTAAGGCCTGATTTGGCCCGTGTGCAGCCTCTGGACTAGAAACGGCTTCTCATAGGTGACCCCTGGGACTGCTGGTGGCATCGCACTGCACAGTTAGAGGAAATCATATGTCACGAGGCAATTTTTCTGTGCTGCTAGAACCCCCACAGAGACCAACCTGCTCCTTGGATTTGCTCTTCTCAAGGAGCACAAAGGAGACAGGCTTCTGAGAGCAAAATCTGCCCCCAGAATTTTTATAGACACCAAGATGGTAGATGGTCAAATGCAAGTGCTACCCTAGCTTGCCTGGTGGCAAGCCATCCACGCGCAGTCCGCCATTGCCCAGCATCGGTCCTGTAAGCACAAAAGCGAGTCTGCATGTGCATATGCCAATGGCTGTGGAGCAACATGTGTGTCTGCAGAACTGAGGGAGAAACGTATGGCCAATCTGATCCTAATCTCTTTTTTTTCATATGAATCCTGTGCTAAGCACACTTAAGTTCTTTTCTTTCTCTCTGTGGTTTTTTTCACCCGCTATTGGCAACAACCACCAGAAACCTGAGAAGGTTGCTAATTTCCTGGTGGATTTGTCCTGTCCTGCTTGGCAAGAGTAGTCATTCTTCCCTTCCATTTTGTTTCCCAGAATCACCGGCCTTCTGCATGTGTGCACTTAGTGCACTTTGCAAAGCAAAAGTTGACATCGCTGCCTTTCCATGGCCTTTTCCATTCACGGCCTTCTCCACCTACCATCACTGTGCTTCCTTGTTTCCCGCCACCTGGCTGGGAACATATTGCAAGTTGTGAATTCAGTAGAGGTCCTTTATCAATGCTCAGCAGCAAAACCATAAAGTTAAAATTCATCCAAGAAAGGAAAGAGAAACAACAGCTCTGGTGATGCCGACAGCACTATGCAATGTTGCAGGAGCTGAGGAGCTGGTCTCAGGTGCCCCTCCCCTCTCCGCTTGCCATTCGTTTAAAGTCTTTCAATCAAAACCAGGTTTCAGTCATTCCACCTCCTCCCCCTCTTGAGAAATAAACCCCCAAAAGAAACCCGCCCGAGGAAAATCTGAGTGCCTACAAATCCAGTCCTCTGCAAGTTGCAGAGTGATGTTAATATTAAATACATTTTATTCCCGTCCTCTGCCTGAAATTCTGCAGCAGTTGCAGCTGATATCTCAGAAAGGATGAGAGCGCGTTATTTTTCAATTGCTAAAACAAAGATCTTATTTTTGCAGCAATTTTGCATGCCATGTTTCAGCCCAAAGACAGTTTTTTGGAGCCAGGCAATACATGACCCCTGTAACAAAGGATTTGAAAGGTAATACAGCCATGCCTTTAATTACACTGCTGTTAGCAGATGCACTTCAGCAACACACACAAGAAGACAGAAATTGGAGAACATGGAGTTGGATTCAATCTAGAAGCAGATTTGAGAGTTTCAATTAACACAATCCTGCATGCTTTAAGAAAAATATTCAGGAGTGGTATTTATTTAGCCTGCAGCCACAGTCCATTACTGAGAATTACTCCTAATTATAGTTGCGCGAGGTTGGGAATATCCAGTCCTATCATGATTCCTTCACCTACCAGAAGAACTACTAAGCTTGCTGAGCCTCTGGCATTTCTAGGCTGGTTAGAAAAACAGCTAGATGATAAAAGTATTATTTTAAACAAGATAATCTAACCAGTGAGACGTAGAAAAAATATTTGTTTTACTTGTCCTTTTAATCTGACATCCACAGCATCATCAAAGAAGCTCTGTCTAAAATATTGCCCCAAAAAAACTGTGTGAGAACAAGGTTTACCAAACACTAAACCACTCTTAAACAAATGCTTTGTCTTGGGTTCTTCTGTCATTAATCGCTAATTTCTCCTCTTCCTTGGATGAACACAACCCAGATAATTCCCTTACCAGTGGTAGCTCTGAATCAGGACTGGATTCAACACTCAGCGAAATTCTTGGGTACGATAACAGATCAAGTACGCGGCCTCACCAGCAACGGGAGACAGGCAGGGTGTGCGGGACAAAGGAGGAGTACCCGGTCGGGAGGAAGACCAACATACGAGTAAAAGTCATCCTTCATCAATGACAAAATCTGAGAGGCTTAGGAAAGGGCTTGAAAGACTGCCCAAACAAACTGTTCAAAAACACACTGCGTAAAACTTGGTTCCACCTTAGTGAGAACATCCTACCTGTTTCTCACTGTTGTAAATATCCCTGCTTCTGGTGGCAGAACCTCATAGGAGACAGTTATCCAGGAAGAAAAAAAGTGGACGGCAAAGAAAGGAAAAGACCGAAGTTCAACAAAGTTAAACTAAGAACAGGCTTCATTTAAGCCTAATGGGAGCTTGAGTCATTTCATCTGTTCCTAATTGCTTTGCTCACTCCTGGTGAGAGCTGAGAGCCATTGTCACGTCAAAGGATGGAAACAGGCCAAAAATTCAGAGCTAGTGACTACATCATTACCAGAAGGGGAGGAAGCAGTTGAAACCCAAACCATGATTTACCTTTTTGCAGCTACCCACCCAAATCAAACTCGCAGGTACATAGTCACAGTCCAGATCTGTAACTTTTGGTGTTGATTCAAACTCTCTTTTGATTTGACAGGTTTTTGGACAAGTGAACTATGAAAAGGACATATGAGTCACCCATGACATCACCAGAAGACCCTGCAAGACGCTGCATGGTTTCATGGAGCAAAGTAAATATGAAAGGTACACAGTGCCCTGCAGGATAGGACAAAATGATATTCATGGGACTTACTTTTTTAAACCATAGACTTGAATCCTGAGAAAATTTAAGGGGCAATAAGACTTTAAAATGAGGTAGAGCCAGGAGCCTTGAGTCTTATTAAACAAAAACCATCAGAGTTATCCACATTTTTGTAATCCTACTGTGAAGTTCCAATAAACTTTACCCAAAAAACTCCGTAACACTCCTTACCCAGCTTCATGGAAAACGAGAAGTGATTCCAGAGGTTGGCTGACTATTTAATACCTCTTGTAGTAGTTAAAAAGGCCACTTTCTTCTTCTCTCACACACTCTTTTTTTAACTTTTACTGCAAAACCATTAAAGAAAGAACTAGTTCTAGTAATAAAAGGTAGCTATAATCCCACAGGGAGAAGGGGAATGGTGGTTCCTGTGTACCCTTAGCACTCTTGGCAGGGGTACTTATAAAGAAGGTGAAGGTCACAGGGAAGAGAACAGAGTATTTTCTGTTCAATGGAAAATAGAAACTTCCAAATGTGAAAAGGAATTTTAGCCATTGTTATTTTCTTCTTTTACAGCCCTGACATCATATTTCTCCACAGTGACATCATGGCTTTAAAGTAACAGCTTCCAACGACACCACTGCATCAGAAGCCTTACAAAGGAATAGAATTTGGTTTTTCTGATTTTCTGAGACATTGATGAAGCCTAGACCCTGAAAAGCAGATCTTCCTGCTCAGACGAGTTTATAAACTCCTATTCAAACCTTGCAAATAACATCTTGCTAAATCATCCAGGGCCAGGAGGGTACCTTTGTTCTAGGGAGGTTAGAAATACAATAGTAAAAAATACACAGTTGGGTTCAACCAGGAAGACTTCATGTTTCCACTCCTGTCTTTCTGCTTTCTCTCCCAACTCTACCAGCCACACCTAGGAGGAACACATACAGAACTGCACCACCAAATGCAGCTACCCAGGAAAGCTGCATACAAAACCTACTCTTATTAATGCTTTCAGGAGAACATGTTTTTTGAACTGCATCGTCAAACTTCAAGGCAGCTCAACACTTACACAGTGTGAGCCTTAGTTTCGACTGGATTTACCCTGCTGAAATGGAGAGCAGAATTTGGCCTGCTTCTGTTTTTAAGAGATCTTAGTGATGGAAATTTGCTAGAGTCTGATGCTTGCTAATAAACAGATGCAATTGCCATTCCCAGTTTAAAAGAGAAGGAGCCAAAGCCAGAAGAGAGCTTCAAAGAGACTGAATTACCTCTCTCACCTGTAGGGATGTGATTATGTCTGGCAGAGTGCTCTGGGGAAGCAGCTTTCACCAAAGCCGTCAGCAGCCCGCAGAGTATTGGAGAGCTACAAGCTATCTTTTCCCCAAACTCCTGTACCCTTCCTGAACTGGAGTATTTATTCAACAGCAAGAGATAAAGCCACACGTTTTGCAGCATGGAGGTCACAAACCATCGACAGGCTGGAGATATTTTCTGCAACTCATGCTGGTGGAAAACCCTCTGTCCACACGCACCAAAAATACATGAAATGAAAGTAATGCACTGTAATTAGTCTGCACCAAACTAATCAGAACTGGTGGTCACTGTGCCCTGGCAGTCGGCACTACCACTTTCCTGGCGGGCTCTTCTGTCACTGAGATTCACAGAGTACCAGTGAGGAAGGGAAAATATGGAGCCTTCCTTTAAAAAGTCTATGTGTCTACAACAAGTAGCAGCTCTTGCTATTTTAATACTTCCTCAGGGCTCATATAGATGTGACATCACACAGAACTAAGGCTTGCCCATTGATTTTACTGCCAATATAACTTAAATTGTAGGGATTTTGCTACAAGTTTGTATGTTGCATGAACGTCAGAACAAAATCCACAACTGGAAACCTTCGTGCAGTTTATTCCCTTCGTAGTAACTCTGTCAGCCATAAACCGGTTCCATTTTGGAATTAAAACCTGTATTAATTTTAAGCTGAATAGAAGTGAGTTCGTTCGTCACTATCACAATCTATTACAAATCCAAACAAAAAAAAGTTTCAAAATTGAACTGGTAAGCTGGCCAAGCAAGAGGAGGTGGGGACGGTTTGTATTCTAATTTCAAGCTGCAGGGCCCCCAGCTGTATTGTATAGGATTTCCTGTAACTTACAGGCAAAATAAGCAGTCTACAGGAAAATGTTTGCCACACTGTACATGTGTATTAATTACACAGCAGGATAAAATGATTTCTTTGTGATAGGAAGGAATGTGATCTACACGCAAATTATTAAACTGATGTGGAAATGCAGACATTCTTCTGCCGTTAAAAAGGGCTGTTGGATTCAGGAAAATAAAATTGGCAAGTGTCTTCTCACATTCTGTATTCCCAGGTCTGTGACTGGAGCATATCGCAATGTGCCAGGCTCTGTGGGTACCGGGGAAGGGAGATGTCTCCTTACAAACAGGCTCCGGGAACCTCACTGTCTCAGCTGTCCTGCGGGGGCTACTTCTGAACTAAGTTCCTCCGAGAGAAAGACCTCCCCCCTCCAGTGAGAAAGGAGGAATTTTAAGATTTCAGGTGCGTATTGTTCGGTATCTCCCCGAGCATCTTATAATAATACGATTGAATTCTTACTAGGATCATCGGATAGATATCATTCTTTCACCTACCACTGAGCACTGAGAAAGCATCGCCTTTCATTACCACAGGTTAGTGCAATATGAAACTAGTTGGAGAGAGACAACACGGCACATCACAACCTCTCTTAAAAAGAGATGAGGGAAATTCTTTTTAGATATGTAATCAAGGCTTGAGACATAAAGGGATATGAGGGGAATAAATAAAATGTTCAGACTGCTTTTCTGAAGACCAAATTTTGTGTAACTGTGCAGGCTTGTTCTCACTGTGAGATGAGCAATTCTTGTTACACTTGTGTTCAGATGCAATTTCTGAAGCAGAACTTTACTTTTTCTTGGGTTTTTTTTTGACTGGTATGAAGAAGAAATCTCACCTGCCACACACCTTTCCCCAAAGAGCTGGGGTAGACTACGTATGGTTGGCATTTGGGAGGGAGAAGCTCAGAAATGCACAGTTTCGTTTGACTAAGGCATTCCTTAAAACATAAAATCCTCAAAGCAAAACTTCTGCCCATATTCTTTGAACAACAAGGCCTGGATAAGGCTGAGGATCAGGTTACACCAAGGCTTATCCGCAGATGACCTGCGGGCATTTAATGATGTCCAATTTTACCATTATGCCTTTAGAGGGAACACTTCAACTACACTCCAAGTTAGTATTTCACTTCAAGTTAACCTTCCCTTAGCAGAGGGGCGGGGGGCAGAACAACAGCTCTGCAACAGGACATTAGGGCAAGGCTGAAGACAGGCACTTGGCCCCTGCCTTTTTTCTCAACTAATGAAACAGAAGGCAAAGCCAACACAGAAGAGTGAACAGCTCGATTGCCCGAATGAATCCGTATTTTAAAATGCTGTAAGGTCATCAGCCATGGGAGCAAACTATCACAGATGTCTTCAAGATAGAAGTCTAAACGTCTCCAGAAGATAACACGCTCCTGACATGCACAAGTTTTGGGGTTCAATTCTGTAACAACTGGCTGAAACTTTCTAACTTATGGCTGAAGCAGAGCGCAGCAGGCTGCTTGCCTTCCCCACAAGGTCCTCTCTTCACAAGGAGCCACATAGCGAAGACAAGAGGCAATAGGGAGAAGTTTCATCTCAATACAAGGAAAAAATTTTACAGTGAGAACAATGACTCACTGGAACAACCTTCCCAGGGACATGGTAGACTCGTCACCACTGGAGGTTTTCAAGATGCAACTGGACAGGGTGCTAGATAATCTCAGCGAGGCTCCCTTTCCCACAAAAGGTTGGACCAGATGACCTTTCGAGGTCTCTTCCAACCTGGGCAGTTCCATGATTCTGTGATTCTCTCCAGAGGCAGGGGAGAGGACAAAAGACAGAAGTTACTTGACCGTGGTTAACATGGGTCAGTCAAAGGGCAGAGAGAGAAGTAAGAGTGGAGACAAAGCCACAGTGACATCTAAAGCATTACGCGGACATTAGCACAGGGGTTGTCTTCGTTATATACCTGAGGACTAATGGCTTTGGCATAGTGAGGGAGTAAATGATCTCTGGACAGTCCCTGGTTCAGTCTAGCTCTGCTGTGAGACAGCAGTACAGCCAAACTCTACAGAAAACAACATCTCTCTTATTTGCTATTATGTTGGTAGGACACAGAATCTAGATCCACGTTGAAATGCTGCAGCCTTTAATGGTCTCCACAATTTAATGAAACTTTAATAAAAGTGATTCTTACTGTTTCAGTTCCGTCCCTCTCTTTCTGCACGTAGAAATCCCTCCAAGGGGGTGTTCCGCCACCGTCTCTGAGGCATTCTTCCCGTCCTCTTCAAGATAGGGGGGAAAAAAATCTTGCTGAAAATTTCTAGAGAAAATAGACTTTAATTTCTTGGAGGTGTTTTGTTGACAAGAAAATAGAAAGCATGTGTCTCTGCTTCTCTTATTGCACTTCCAAGTAATGAAAGTATTTAAGGAGGTACAATTATGGACTTGGCAAGCACCTGGGGCTCTTGGAACTGCTTTTTCACACTGAATAAACACTGCAGTTAATCTGTTTATGTTACACTGCGCTGGAAAACTATCTCCAAGAAAAGGCTACAAGTATGTCTATTTTCCACTCCTTTCCTTTGTTTTTAATGTTAAATTAATAACTTGTTTAAATCATTTGATTCTTCTTTTTTATTTCTCTATTCAAAGACGACCAGTCAAAAGCAGTTTTTAATTAACAAAGACATAAGCCTAGGGATTACTGCACTAGGTCAGACCAATGATCCATTCTGGTTTTGACAGTGGCCAACAGGAGATGCTTCAAAGCAGTGTGTAGAAAGCACTGTAATGAACAACAGCAGCGTAACTTCCTGCAGGGACCTGAGGTTCTTAGCACACACATCGTATTGCTTGCACATGCACCCACCTTGAGAGTTTTCACCCTTTCATTTAAACAAATAAATATATATGTGCATATAGACCATTATCAGTATCTACATTCATGTTGAATCTTTGATTTCATGTAATTTTTAAACCTGTTCATCCCTTTGAGTCAGTTACATCTTGTGGCAGTGAGTTCTGTAATTTAAATAAGCTGACAGAGAAAAACAGATGAACAAAAAAGCCCCCAAAGTGCAAACTACCTGGTTTAAAAAGCAACCTTGGTAGGCTGAGGGGAGAGCATAAAAGCCTGCTGTCCACTTCCCTCACACCCCCACAGCACCTGTGGTTATTGCACCAGGGATATTACAGGGTACGGTACCTGTGCCTCTCCCCCTCGCTATCAGGTTATGTATCAACTGCCTGTGAATTTGCCTGATCCCCTTTTGTTGACACTGTGTGCTCCCACAGCTGCCATTGCATCCAAGTTCACTAATGGCTTTGTAAATAAGTTCCCCCCTTTTATCTATTTCCAGACAATCTCTTACCAAATATAGAATGCCTTCTAGTGCCTCTACTGGCTTTATAACTCCCTGAATATTCACGTTAAAAAATACGCAAACTCATTCTTTGTTCCTGCTCTGAACGACAACTTTGAGCAAATCTTGAGAAGATTACACAAATACTGCAAGTTAGACAGCGGATGCTGAGCCTTGAAAAAGAATCACTGCGCCCTGCCCTGCTGCTCTCAGGCCCTAGAAAAGAGCGGCCAAGAATCTGAAAACCCGGCTACAAGATTTTTCTTTTCAAGTCCATAAAGCTGTACACTTCATCTTTTTCTCCAATTTTAGGCCCAAATCCTACAGTTTCATTTGAGTATAAAGTACCAGAGCACAGAAGTCAGTAAAAGCCCTTTTATTGACTTCAGTCGGCATTGTATCGGGACTGGTGTTTTTAACATCATAACAGTACAAGGAGGTAGAAAGCGTGTGTCCATAAGGTTAAAGAAAAGTGTGTGTTTAAAACATTGAAGAAATTGTTCTGAGAACAATTCATCTTTCTGAAAATATGAACCCTATGATGCTGCCAAGGTCAGGGAGAGCTGTGATAATTTAGTGCGTAAGTGCTAGTCATACAGCACAATGCCACATTATTTAATTTTGTAACACATTCATACATTGCCTGACAATAGCCATGGACGTTAACACTACCTGTGGGCTGAGGTCAAGGCAACGCAGTTTAACGTTAAAACAAAAGAGCTAATTGGATTCCTGTTCAAGTTCTAGCTTATTATGTGTTCGGAGTTACTTTTCTTCTTCCTGCCTCAGTCAGCTTGTCTGGAAAGGAGAGCCACAGTGTGGCTCATGACTGAAACGTGAAAGAAAAATGCAGTGCGTATGCCTGTCTTATTTGGCCATTCTTCCTAATTTTTCTGTCCCCTTTTTTGCCATTCAATGCTGGTTTGTGAATTCCAGGCCATTTCCCTCGGAGAGCAGAAATGCAGCTCACCTTGTGAAATGGGAAGGACTAATATTAAAAAGGAGAAGCCATCTTCAGCTGTAAAAATTAGATGTCTTGCTAATGCCAAAATTAATAATACAGAGATATCTGGGGCTTACACTTCATTCTTACAACTGGCGGTGCATAGAATATTTAATAAATAAGACCATCACATACCCAAAACCTTCTAGAGACAAATAAGCACTATCCCCTTTCCACAGAAGAGAAGCATAAATGCAGAGCAGGTAAATGAGCAATATAAGGTGACTGAAGAACTTAAAGACTGAAAACACAAAACCCCAGAATTTTTGCTTCCTTGTTTCTAAACTCATAAAAAAGACTTTTCTCGCAAAAAATGGGATTAAATAATTTAATTAAAGACATAACCTTGTTTTATATTAAATTGCATGCAAAGCTCTCTTGTGTTTGCAGAGGAGCTGAGAGTCACCCTCTGAAATGGCTGTTGTATGGTGTGACTTTCAAAATAATATCCTTCCAGTGCACAAAAGGAGAGAGCAAAAGATGTATGTCCTCTGGCTCAATGTGTAGGGTTGTCTCCAAGGAGTTCATACAGATGATCAGACCACAAACTGTCAAATGCACAGGAGTGGGCATGTCGGGAGGGAGAACAGTCCCAGCTCGAAACTAGAACAGACTCAATTGCCATCCAACTTCAAGAAGGAAGAACCAGCGAACCCCTCCCATCACACTCTTGGCACTGCCTGGGTGCAGAGCTGTGCCCCAGTAATCCAGAGTTTTGAGCCTTTCCCTTAGGAAGTCGTGCCCCTCCCTAGTCCCCTCGCACACAGAGCTGCCCACAATTCCCTAAGTAGCAAATGCCTTCGCTCTATTTTTGGGAAGGACCACTGCAGGGTTTGTCCCTGTATGCACAAACTGATAAACAGGCGGATTCAGTCCCCGCAGGCTAAACGTAAGTTCCCTCTGCAGATGTATTTTTGTTATAAGCTGTGGCACACTGTTGTGCCATGTAAAAAATGCAGTTATTCAAAGAAGTGGTTTGAAGTTCAAAGATAATGTCATGTTCCTTTGGAATATAAGCATGAGCAATGCACTCATAGATACACTTTCTGTCTCCCTACATCCCTACCCTCAGCTGTAGGCAGCGTGGCAATCTATAAAGAAAGAGCAGGTGGGATTTTTTTTAGGTGGGGAAGAAAAAGACTTATAGCTCTAAAGCTAAGTTCACTGCCTATCCCACATTTTGGAAACGAAACAAAAACATCTCAGGAATTGAGCAGGCATGCTGCAAAATAAAAAGAAACAATAGTATGCAGATAAATGCAGGAAATTCACTGATTAAAACGCAGGATTTTATTTCAAAAGAATTTGGGCAAGGTCTCCATTTTTCATAACTGCTTCTACCACCTGTATGAAGGGGCCACTGGACTTACACATGCAAAAGCCATTTATCCACTTATATTTGGTATCTCACAAGGTGCGAGTCCTCAAAGAGCTCAGAAATAAGTAGCTTTCAGGTTGGCACCTACCTAAATAGCCTCGCTCACTACATGTAAGTGGTCTGAGTCGCCACAGAGATTTTGCTGAAGGCATTTGCTCCGTGCATGTGACTCTGACACCGTTCAGAGGATGGGGTTAGGACTCTGATCTCCCTGTGTAGCCATAGAAGAGGGATAAGCCCTGTAAGTGGGATGAGTGAGAGGCTGGAGGACTAATGCAATGATTTAACGTGCTTTCTGTGAGCAGGCAGTCCCAACGGCTGAACTTCAGTCTCTGAGATACCATTCCCTGCCTGCTACGTTTTACAAAATGCTTGGGAAACACACTTTGCGCATCATCTTCTGCACATCAGCAGTGACAATTAATCAGGGATTCCAGTGCCACGTCATAAATCACGGCACCTTGTGTCACTGACACTTGAAAGACAAAATGTGAGAATCTGTCTACAACAGCATCCTTTAACTCAAGGAAAATCACTTTGGCCTTTCCGTGTGTTTGCGAATGCCATTGCTAGCAGCCCAAATGGCCCTGCTTCAGGCTCTGATCCTCATCTCACTGGTTTGGTCATGCATATTAACTTAGACGTTTTACTGTGATAAATGGTCACATACGTAAAATCAAAATGGAGCCTTCAGCAGACTTTTTACAATAGCACGGGAAAATAATCTCCCCACCACTTATTCCATTATCACAGACTAATTGGAAGACCTGGAAAGTCCCTCCACATCATTAGCTGTCTATGAGGCGAGAGAGCTGCAGCAGACCAAATTCTTCCCCGCGATGGCTATCGAAACACAGGAGGGATCTGAAGTCCAGGCTGTAACTTTACCACTCCCATTGTACAATACATGTGCAGCGGTGAAATATCCCCAAAACAGGATTAAACAATTATGTTTAGAAACACAAACACATAGAGACCTCCCACTAACTCAGCAGATTCTTTTGAAAGTTGGCACTGTCAAAACAAACACAGCCGACTGTAGCACCCTTCCACCACTCCTGCTGACAGCGCTAGTGAGGAGGAGGAGGTGCTGAGTACTTTGTTATTATGAGGAGGAGGATAGTGTTGGGAAAGGTGTTGAGTTTGACACAGAAGTATCAAGAGCAGGGAAGCGAAAGTCAAGGAAATCAGCCTTGTGCCATCTAAAATTGCTCTGGCACTAAAGCTACAAAAATCAATGACTCCGCTTTCACAGTAGTTTTCACATAAACCTGAGGGAGCGTACAGCATGACTTGCACCAGATGGAAAGTCACTGGAAGTAGAGAGTGAGACAGGAGCAACGTTGGTATCTATCAGCTACATCAAACGCAGAATTAACAAACCGTAATTAGGGCTATTCGCCTGCCTTTTACGTCTGCTGTATCAGCGTGGAGGGACAGGCAGCACAGAGAGAAAACCAAGTGTTACAAATATATCTGCAGGTAGTAAAAGGATTGTTTATACTCTTACATACTTGTGCCTTTTATCTGAGTAAAAATTTGGCAATACAACAGTCTGAATTTTAGGTTAGAAGTTATTTTTCCCTGGTTTCACCTTTTCAAACCTGCTTCATTATAGCAGCTTGTCTTCCTTTGCCCTCCCTCACGAAAACAATCCCCCCCATGCCACATTTCTCACAAAGAAAACTGAAGGAAAATAATTTTTGTGCAACTTATCCATCTTTCAAAGCAGCTTCTGGC
This sequence comes from Dromas ardeola, assembly GCA_013398915.1. Classification (NCBI taxonomy): domain Eukaryota; kingdom Metazoa; phylum Chordata; class Aves; order Charadriiformes; family Dromadidae; genus Dromas; species Dromas ardeola. The sequence goes on from VYZM01007056.1 coordinate 569,251, forward strand.
AGAAGAGAGCTGAGAGTGATGAGTCCATAGAATAATAAATAATAACAATATTGAGCAGTTTTGCAGAGCAAATATACATTGAAAAACTTTTCCTCTTGAGTGCCTGACATTATTAATTTGTTCTCCAAATAAGCTAGTGAAGGGAGTCGTCCCATTTTTACAGCTAGGGAAAGTGAGCATATAGATTTCAATAACTGTTTAAGACACAGAGGAGTCAGTTCCAAAAACTGGGCAGAACAACTCGCAGGACATCCCAGTCCATATCCATGGCAATGTTTGGCCAGTGCCTCGCCATCACAGTAACTGTTATCGGCAAGTGACACATGCTTGGGTTTTTTGGTGTCTGTGAATAATACCCTCCCTGAACAGCCCTTCCCTGGCGTCCAGACAGAGTATGTCCCAGGCCTTAAGAAGAAGCAAAGGCTGAACAGAAGTTCCTGTAATTATTGATGACGGAAGTATTTCTAACCCCTTCCCAGCTTCTGCTTAAAAGGGTTCAAACTCACACTAATCTACTCCCTAAGTAATACATGACATCCAAACAACCCATTTTGAGTTGCGCAGACACCCATCTGGGACATCCTTTCCCAGCACTCCTGTGGAACTGCAGCACATTTTATTTTTTACCATGAGGACTGTGTGTTTTCAGCCCCATTACTGCACAGCAGAGGTTTCAGATGAATTGAGGGGAGGGGGAGAAGACCTGAACTGACTTGCTGTATCCACATGAAATGCTTAGTGAATGACCTTGTGTCCAACCTTCTAACATCTAAGACAAAAGCATGGAGAGGCTGAACAAAGGAAAGCAGGAACGCTCACTGAACAGGGGGTGTACGGGCGTGTGTGGGTTTTGTTTGTTTGCATAGAAATAGAAATTGAGGTTGATAAGCAACTAGCCTAATTTTCAGCCTTTCTCTGTTTTATAGTACTTATAGTAGAGTCACAAAAGTAACACCAATTTCCAAGACCAGCATAACACTGGAAGCAGGTCAAAATCTTGCTTGCTACACTCACACTAATGAGCTCTCAGAAATCAACGGATTTAGGGATTCCTGTACAGAAAAACATCACTTGCCCCAGCTTTCCTTGATAATGGCTTGATGATGAAACCTACCTTCATCCTCCCTTTTCCTCATAGGATTCCTTATGAGCCAGATTATAATGCAAAAGTAATCCAGGCAGAGGATGGCTCTTCCCTGTCAGCCCCTGCTTGCTCTAGGCAATTGCTTGCACTGGCACACCAGTACGATATGGCACATGCTGATGCTAGGGCTGTTGCTTTTGCTTTTTAGAGCTATTGATTTCCTGCCCTTTCTTGTAAAGAATTCTGTGAACTGGAAGCAGTTAAAGGTTAACTGCAAAGATTTCATTAAAAAGAATATTTTAAAATTGTTTAAGATCCTAAATCATTAGTAGTTAAATGCCTGCACCTAAGAATTGCACTGAAATGTATGTCTTTAGGCAACAAAGTTCCAAGAGTTACCTGCCAATATGAGCACCCCAGACTCTGTGCTCGCTCTGCTACATCTCGGCCCCCGCAGGCAGCCCCCAGCTCTGTGTCAGGTCCTGGCAGTAGTGCTGGCTGTCACGGGGGATCCTCCACTGGGGATCTCACTAATAAGAAGAGGAAGAAGAAATGGGTTTTATCAGCTGGCAGAGCCTTAAAGTGAGAATGCAAAGTCAGAAGGAGATGCTGGGAGAAGGGGACAATATGTCTCCACCAGCACTCCTATCCCTGGCATCTGCATGACTGAGTAAGAGCAGGAAGACATGAGTTTAACCCTGTGGTAGAGAGACAGCATCTCCACTAGTCAACATCAACGACTCCTGGTAGAGTGCCTGGGGGAAAGGGCTGGCAAGAAACAGAAAGAAATATTAAAGGGACAATACAGACTGAACACTCCTGCCAGAGGGTAAGAGAAGTGAGGAAAAGGATTGCTGTGCGCACATATGTGTGCGTGTGTGGAGGGGGAGTTTACATACATCTTGTTTACAAGCTGTAACATTATAAACTGACATTTGTGTTACTGTGGTTGTGTTTCCCCAATTACGCTCCTTTTTTCTCAGCGGCATTTTCTTTGCTTTATGCACAAACTCAGGCCTTAGCACAAGAGGAGTTTGCTGCCTGAGAGCACCAAGGGGAGCCATTTCGCTCACCTGGGGATCTGCGCAAGTATGAGGGTTTGTTAATTTTAGGAGGAACCTCCTGACATCCGAACCCAGCATCCACTGCTGCCGACAGCACCTGGCAGAAGGGCTACATCCTGCGCATCCTTTGGCAGTTTTTCTGTGAAGCGGCTACAACAGAGCTACAGGACAGATGGTCCTTCATTTGGGGGTGTTTGGATCCAGACCCTTCATTTGGGTCTGTCTGAAGGGAAACTGCCTTCAAGATATGCAAGTATTTTGGTTTTAAAGCTATACGGACATGGCTCAACTAATTTCCCTTCTCTCCTCCAGCGCCAGTTCCACCTGTCATTCAGACAATGCAAAGGCTTCCCCTACTGTAGCCAAAAAAAGCTCTGCTTCTTTCAGCTCTACATCACCACCCAAACCCTAATGCTGGGGACACAGCCAAAGGGGACAGGCTGTAAGGACAGGGCACCCCACAGCCTTGGGGAGCTGAAGGTCCCTTGGGGACACTGAAATGAAATGCTGCTCTATGCTGGGGCTTAACCAGCCCTGTACTGGTGGATTTGAGGAGGAGCAGAAATGAGGGGCATGGTGTGATGATTAAAACACCCCCTGTAGGATCTATCCCCCGCAAAGGTTTCAGGCACAATAGGTTCATTCAGTCGTCTTAGTCATTAGAGTATTTTCAGCATTATTTTTTAAAGATTTGTTCTACCTCCTAAAGAATTCCTTCTCAATGCAAAAGCAGAATGATGAATACATCTTCCCTTTCCCTGCTGAATCCGACTTTGAAAAACATAATGCTTCTCATCTTATTTCCTCTCTAAGTCAAAATAAGCCAACCAAATCCTGCAGTATACCTATCAATACAAACAAAAGATGCAGAGGTGTTTTTTTGCATCAGGAATAAACACAGTTTAAGGAGTGATTTTCCTTTCATGACAGCTTAAGGTCCTTCAAACTTGACAGAATTGATTACTGAATCAAAGCAAAGGAAGGCAAGGAATGGAGTTTTCTTGCGTACACCTGTAACGTTATACACTCGGCATGCGACGAGGAAGGAAGTGAAATGCTTGAGCTATCATTAAGGAAAACCCAGAGAGGAAAAAGAAGGAGGAATATCTTGGGATTAGCTGTAGCGTAACATCCCACAGTATGTTTACTTTTCTTTTCTTCTCCATCTCGTATTTCTTTATGGGATCAGTCCCCAGCCTTGCAGACCCTCCCAGGAGTACAATGCCCCTTTCGTGTATTGTACGAGTGGCACTGAGAGTACGGCAGCTTCAAAACATAAAAGGAAAAAAAGAGTCTCCCTCAACGCCATCATCATTTTTAAAAAAGGCAATTGATGTCGCCTGAAGCAGCAGCTATGAAGCCCAATTATACCACATTTCATTCAAGTGTCAAAAATTGGAATAATAATAACCAACAACGAGGAGCATATATAGGAAATGATGCTGCCATCTTCTTTTGTTTTGGCCACGCGTTTTCATAAATTCATGCTTCGAGCAGACCCAGTGCCACATTCCTTCAAGGACTTCCTTGTTCGCTATTGTTTTCAGTTCTTAACAATTGGCTTCCCTGACTACTTTCCTCGTGTTGACAGTCGCTCACAGAGCCTCCATATGCTCTCACTACTTGGGTAGTCAATCATTTGTGAATTAGCTACCCAATCAAATATCTACAAGAGGCTGGTAGTGTTTATTCATTGCCGGTGTTTTGAGTGAGTGTATTGCTTGCAAAAGGTGTCAGATTAAACATGCCGAAATGAATTTATGCACAGAATACGGATTGCATAGTTGGAAACAGAGAGACAAGCGCTGGCCTGAGTTCACACTGGTTTTCTGTTGTTTTTTTTTTCCTTTGTCTTGCTGTGGTTTAGACCATGCCTGAGGTAAGATGTCCCTGGACTCAGGACGACTTCAGCCACCTGCTTACTGAAAATGGGATATTTGGAAAGAGGCTGGAATCTTGGCTGGAAGCAAGAGAGTGGCTCCAGGGGCTGCCTCTGTGTGGAGGACAGAAAGGTTAAAGCAATCAAAGCCATCTCGACGGCATTTTTTTCTCATCTTAGATCATGGAGGTGCATACCGCAGCCCTGCGAAACACAGTCCCCTCTGCATCAGCAGTATTCCTGCATTCCCAGCTACATGGGTGAAGCCTTCATAACCCCTTGACAAAGAACACAAGAAGCACTTGCGCGTGATGCTACGTATGATATAAGACAAAAGCAATCCTTCATTTAAGATCTCCCTCAAAACATCAACACAATACTTCCCTTAGCTGTCATTTTGGGGGAATTTAAAGGTGTTTTAATACCAGCCAACATAGCCTAAAACAAGCAATGCCAACCTGCAGAAGAGCCAAGCTTTCATACAGCAGAGTTGTTCCAAATCAGGATTTCACTTGCCCGTCAGAGACACTGCCTAGTTCAGACCTGGACACAATCCTTCTCAGGGTTTATATACACAGCTCAGGTGAACTTGCCTCCTTTTATGAGAAAAAGGCAAAAAAGTTGAGGAAATGAGGCTGTGTTGGGTGATCTCACTTTACAGCCCAGGTTTCTGCTAAAACATGACTAGCATATATATCCACAGGGATCCCATATTTGTCACCTTTACCTGACTTTAGTCTGTTTATAAGCAAAAAAATATTTTAACTGCCAGTCCAAAGAAAATGTCGCTGGTGATGAGAGAACCGAGCTGATTTCTTCTCTTTTCATGAATCACTGTCACACTAAAGGGTCTGTGTGACAACTCTGGCCTTAGCAATCATTGAAAAACCCAGTCCCTGTGAAATTATGAGTTGGCTGGTCCTTATATTGATAGTACTTGGTGAGGACGACAATGATGCACAGGGTGAAACGTAACTTAACTGCTTGTCATAGTTCTTACTTCATCTGACTTCCAGAAGCATTTACTATTCTGTATTAATAGAAATTAAAATATTAAACACTTACTTATTAAGGTATGCAGATATGATTTGCAGGGAACTAGTAAGAAAATGCTATTTTTAAGTGGAGATATTACAGTGAAGAATACTTTAAGTTAGAGCTTCCCAGAAGAAATATAAAGTACTTGTTTATTCAGTGTCAGTTGGAATAACAAAAATTTGTTTTACTGGTAATAGTATATCAATACCTATTAGGCCAATGGCAATTTTCCTGAAGTTTTCCCTTCTTTAGAATTCATGAAAGAAATTTAAAACACTGAAGGCAATTGTTCAGTGCTAGGGACAGTAATGTAAAGAATCAAAGTGGAACTACCTGGATTCTACATTAAATAAAAGGCAGCGAATGAGCACTGAGTGAATTTTTATATGTTCACATTACGACAAACTAGTCAAAGAGTCTGACCCCTGGCACTGGAGACATCTTCCCAGTTTTGATATTTTCAATAAAATAATTCCCAAGAGGGCTGGAAAAAACACTCACTCTCTCTATATATATATCTCTTTTTCTTTCAATGAAATGAGACCCCATCTGTATTATGAAAAAGAATACTAATAATTTGATAGTGTTCTGGAGTAGCTTTTATAGAGCTTTTGCCTGGGATTTAATATTGCCCAGAAAGTCCATCAGATTTTCATGGCTTTGCTGGAGAACGAAATGCGCAGCATTGAATGTCAGCTCGCAGCTCCTGCAGTCAACAACTCAGACATCAGCTGAAGATAACGCTGAAGGTGATGTGCTCAGATCTTCCACAGCCAACCCAGGCTACAGCAGAAGGAATCTGGGCAGGAGCAAACTTCAATAATGTGGGATGGGTGGGTCTCATCTGTACACAAGAAATCACCCGATAAGTATGAAACGTGTTCCAACACTGAAATGACTTCAGAACATCTCTGCTTTTAGGGCCCTGACAGCAGGAATGCTTCTTGTCTGACTCCCTCTGAGCTGACTGTACACAAATATTTGAGTACAGGGCAAGATTACTACTTGAAGAAAGAAAAAAAAAAAGGCAGGAGAGTCAGGCAGCAGTGTGTAATAACGAATAGGTGCACACAGTCAAAACAATTAATGTCACTTTGCAAGGTCTCTTGGAAATATATCAACAGAGGGAACCCACAGATGGCTCCTTTTCAGTGCATTTTGGAAAGAGGCAGGATGGGCCACGCTACTGGAAACCCCAGGATGAAAGATGAAAAGAAAAAAAAAAAGAGAGATAGAAAAAAAAGTGTGGGTTTTTTTTTCCTCCTGAATTAGCTCTTCACAAATAAAACAAAATAAAATTGGGCCTGTACAGCCAGGGCAAAGATTGAATCAGAGGATGGATGGTCTAATGCAACAGATACACCAAGCTGACCCATAATGCCATAATGCTGGGTAGAGGACCAGAATTTTCCAGTGCTCAGCACCAATTAAGGCCAGGTTTGCAGAAAATGTCCTTCCCAGGAGGGCCAGCATAGCAGAAAGCATTTGGCTCCCTCTTGATGTTTGCAGAAATGTTTTCAGAGGACCTTCTTTTCCTGGCATGCTGCCCTCTTTCTATACCTAGTTATTTAAACGGGACTTTGAAAGTCTGAATTATCGTCTCCCTGATTCTCAGTTTCCAACAATTAAAATGGGAATAAAAATAAACTTCTTTAATGGCCGAGGAACAAGGAGGTGCTTAATGCTCACAAACTTCACTGCTGGGGATCAGATAAGGATATGATTTTTGCACCAACAATTCTTACTTTGCTCTGCTGTGGTGTCACCCTTTGTTAAGTACTCATACATTCAGAATAAAATCAGATCCTAAAGCAAAGATGCTCTCTGCTCTCAAAAATCCTCCATTTCCAAAATGACTGAGCTGCATTGCTCGATGAAACTGTCTCATCCTTTCAGAGATCAGTCTTGATTCTCTTCCTTCACCTGGAGTTTGCCCAGAGCCTTCTCCCGCTTTTCTCAAGCAGGCAGTTGATGGGCTTGGCACATACGAGTGCGTTACAGGTATAGTTTGCGCATGTGTACATACATATTTTTATATATGCATATATCTATAATATGTACATGTACCTGTTTAACCAGTGTTATGGCTGGGCAAGGAGGGACAAACAGCTTGAATGTAACTCCAGACATTTTTACACATCAGGTAGTTGGATGTATCAGAGGGGCAGAGAACACTTGCTCAGTGACAGAAAATAGACTTTTTCTAGGGTTATTCTGGCCCTCATTGGCTCCACGTATGTGACGATGACCCAGTGTACTGTAACTCACAGCGACGCTGGCAGACAGCAAACATTGTCGGAAGCCATGCCAAGAGGAGAAAAGATTGTTCTTTTGCTCTTATATTTTCAAGTACAGTCTTGCATTTGCCTCATTTATCGCTAGTCAGTTGAAGGGACAGAAGAGGTGAATTCACCAGATAGAGCTATCCTGTTAGCTCTCTTGTTGCCTTTTCCTATAAACATTCACAAACTGTTTTTAAAAAGTGGCCACTTCCAAGTCCCAGAAAGGTCAGGAGCCTATCGGTGAAGTTCTGCAGTATCTCCCAGCTCCGGCAAGAGACTTCAGGTCTGAGTAAGCCCCATGCACAAAAAAAGCCCATATCGGACATGATGTGGGCCCACCAGCCAGGCAAGGGGTGGTGGTCCTCAGTGGGTCCAGGGAGGAGAGCAAAGATGACAAGTTTTGTGGAAGATATGAAGAGCTAATGAGATACCCCATAGGTGTATTATGGAGGTTTGGGGTTCAATACTGTAAATGCTACACTGGGCAAAAGCTGCTAAGGAAGAGCATAGATAAACAGTATCATTTCCATCTTTTAGGGGCAATAATAAGTGTAATTATTTCATCGTGTAAGTCATAACACAAAGAGCTTTCCACCATACCGATTCTCTGTAAAAATATTTGAAGACTTGTGCACATCTGAAGGAATAAAAGAAGGATCCTCCTCTGTATTTTAACAATGACTTCTGAAGAGAACTTACCATGTTTTACTTCAGAAGTACATTTCTGCATGCGTACAGTGTAAGAAGTTTCATCAAGTTTGGAGAGAAAAGGCAAAAACCTTTAACATTAGTCAAGGACACAGAGCTGTCAAAGAGGTATTTCCTTCCCCCTATTCTAACCAATTACTCCTGCACTCCTGTGTATGATTTCAGACTACTCTGTTTCAGGAAAAGCCTGGGAAGAGCCCTTTGCTGACGAGGAAATAGGTATTTTCAGCATTTGTTAATCTATTTTCTTAATAGCTTGGTAAGCAAACTGTGCTTCTTATCCAGAGCCTGGTAGATACGGTGCCAAAAAGTTATTTCTGCTCCTACACTGACAGATCCTATGTGGCCTGTGGTGCCCACCTCTGATTCTGTTATGGCTAGCCTTCCCTTCAGGAAGTTTTCCTTTCTTTAGGACACCTCATACAGCATTGTTTTGCTAGTGAAAAGTTTTAATGTTTTCCAATACCTGAGAGCGCCGCTTTAACCTGTGTTTAGAACAAGAAAATAACCCCGTGGCTTTTGTGGTGTCTGCCACATACCAATCCATAGCTTCTCCTCTGGACTTAAACAGATGAGCATCACAATCCTCCCCTTCCCTTCTCCTGTCTAATTAAGACGAGGTTTTGGATTGGGTTCTTCTCTCTGTCCAGGTGATGATATTCAAGCTGAACTATGAGCTCCTTCAGTCGCTCCTCTTCCACTTCAGCCCTCTCCATCCATCTTCTGCAGTATCCCATATGACCACCTATAACATTTTGCTTCACACCTCCTCTCTGCTGTGTCTGAGGGGCTGAGGCTGGGGAGACGCTAAGGGAGAAGGGCTCCTGCTGCTTACAGAGGGTCAGAAAAAGCTAATGAAGAATCAAATAGTTCCTTGTTCTACAGCTCCACCATCTCCAGGTCTTAACATGAAACCATCCCATGCAGTGCTTTTCGCTGAGCGCAGGATATTAAGGCATTGGGGTTTTGTGTTGCCAGTCTTACTATTCTCTCATAAGCCAATCCACACTTCATCTAGTATTTTACACTGGATGAACAGACTACGTAGCCTACTCTGTAGCCCTCAGGTGCAAGTTTTCCTCCAGGATGACAGGGCGTACCTGAAAATGGAAATTACTGGCAAGAGAAGGTTGCAAGAGGCCTTGGCGTAAGTCATGAAGTAGGGTCCCAGCCTTGCTAACCACCAGGACATTCTCTGAGCTTTCTACCCTGGCAGTTGGGCTCCTATGGACCTTACTTCAGTCCTACCACATCTGTACTCATAACTGAAAACGAGCAAACCTCTTCCAGGCACCTCTCAGTCTTGGGTTTGTGTCCAATGCCAGACCAGGGCTACGAGCAGATTTTTGCCAAATCACAGTTTTGAACAGGGACTCGAAACAATTTTAGACTTCCTTTTTAACCCAAATCTTTAAGTGAACTTTGCACAGATTTTCTAGGTTTCTCAAACTCAAAAAAAAAAAGAAGTGATCATGTCAAAATGGACTGACTTTACAGCAGTTTTCCTTAACTAGTACCAGTTTTATAGTGAACTGAATGAATAGCTAACCTAGATAACAGAATGAGGGCAAGAGGGTCATGGGAAAGATAAAAGATGGTGAGAAAACAATAAACATGGAGTGAAGACAGACACAGAATGAAGGAAAATACTGAGAAGTCTTAAGAGAGAGAATGGTGATAGGAATTGCAATCATAGCTAGAAGTGCTCACGTGTTACCTCATTGGGGTTAAGTAGGCCAATATCTCTCTCAACTGTCATATTTTTTCAAGATTAAGGCAAGGAAGGCTTTGGTTTTTGTTTCTTGTTCTGTGGTGCATTTTTTCTTTTCAGGAAGTTCAGTTTTTTTGTTTTTTAATTACCTTGATCTTTCTTTCCCTGTTCCCCATTTGGTCACTGTTTGAACAGGAATGAATTCCCAGTCTCCAAAGCCCATATGCGATTTCTATGGAGTGATCCCAAATTACCTAATCTCAGCTCATCTGCCAGTGCGCATTCACAGTTCAGCATCTTTTTTTCCCTGGAATTGGGCACAGAAACTGCTAGTTGGCTCAGATGTAAAAATAATACGCAAAACACTGAGGCCAACCCTGCACAGTAAGTCTACATATGTGGTTGGGCACTAACAAGCAAGTAAGAAAATGATCTATTTAAAGACTCACTTCTGATTTAGGCATTGCTTTGAAGCAGTGCGAGTAGCCAGCAGAGTCTGGTCTCCATCACAATTTTTCAAATATAAAAATTAAAAAATGATGATAATTATGCATTCTGAAAGCTGGATGGGGCCATGCTACACTGAAGCATATTTTCCAATGTAATTAAGGCTTTCAGCTGATTCCTTCCGACTGCAATTGTTATTTCAAATGTGAATTAATAAATCATGTCCATCTAGTTAAGAATTAAAATCAGTCTCAAGTATTCCTGCTTAGACCAGCAAACTTAAAGAGAGGGTGGAATGAATGCTCCCAAGAAATTCTCAGTGGGGAAAAGAAGAAAAGAAAAAAATAAGAAAAGGAAAAGAAAGGGCCTCATCTTATTTAGGGTTTTCCAGGCATCTAAGAAACACAGAGGATGAAGTTACATGACTTACACATATGGAAGCATTTTTCTAGCTTTATACCAAAACAATATGCAAATAGTCTCCCCCTACTTTCACTCATGACTGGCTGCAAATACAAAATTCAAGCTGAATAATGTTAACTGCCCACATGCTCTGCTCTAAAGGATCCTCAAGGGCTTCTGGTCTCTTGTGGGACACACAAAGCACTTTAGCCATCACAGCGAATTAGTGTAAGGCCTGGTAATGCACCTTTAAGTATGTGAGCCCTTTTAAGGCACTTAGAGGTCAAGTCTGTGGCTATATAAAGTACAACCTTTCGAACATTTATTTTCACTTGCCCAGCTAGAGGCTTGGATGGCACGCAAAGGCGGTGTTTAATTTCACAAGAGCCCTTCAGATTCCAAATTGTCAGAGTCATCAACTGGCTCCGATAGCCAACCAAAGTTTACAGTAATGTAATAAAGCAAGGTAAATATTGGCAATTGGGCAGCGACTGCCAGGCATGACTGCTTGTTTCAGAAGTAATTGTCATTGTGAAAGAAGGTTGTCATTTTGCAACTGGACCTCTAAAGAGCAAGGCACAAGGCAGAGCAAGTCCAGATGGGCCTCTTCCCTGGAACATAAACACAGACACTCTGTTCAGCCCCTTCCACATTTCTCAGCTATCCCAGGCCAAGAACAGTAGCTCCTGATATGTCATCGATCAAAAATTCCCTTTGAGTAAAGGACTTACAATGCAAACATTAAGTGGTTCTCCAGACATTACGACAAAGAGACGCTCAAGTAGAAGTTATCTGAAATAAAACGGGACCCTAGGAAAGGACTTGCAGATATAAAAGTTAAAGAGATGGCACGTTATTTCTCTAGTCACCAAGGCAGCAAGGCAGAGCAGCACGTTAAAAAGGATTATTTTTTCACTTATAAATGAGCGCAGTTTTGCCCTGAATATTGAAATGCTTTTTTTTTCCGAGAGCAAAAATCAAGTGTGAAAGGCACAGGGTGTCACTGCTGTGAGATAACAAGAGCTCCCATGTGCGTGCCTGGAGACACCTGAGCTTCCAGAGCCGGACAGCTCTGCAGCCCTGCCAGTCCAGCTCCGCTCCTGGCACCCAAACGCCACCTTTTCCTATTCTGCTGGGAGGTCCCTGGTCCTTCAGAGAACACACCTGATTTCCTCCAGACAGCATCCCATCCGCTCCCCCTGCAGAGCCTTCCTCTCTAACACTGGTCCCCTGTGTTGTTTATTCAGGATGTGATTTGGTTTTGCCTTCAGTGAGTCCTGGATGGCTAGCAATTAAAAAAAAAAAAAA